>JACVVK020000091.1:242500-362500 GCA_018292915.2 Batillaria attramentaria
CTGTTCACCCCGGCACTGAATCATCACGAAACAGCCAATCTCTGTGGCAGCCCGAAAGCTTGACATCCCAAGGGAAGCAACCCCTCATCGTCCAACGGTTCATTCCCTTTGACATACTCGCATTCCATTCGAGTCTGCTGGTCACAGATAACAGTTTATTTCTACTCTTTGGCTCCTACAAATGTCAGGCAGCAGAAGTCCTTGAAAACGGATTTTCCAACCAATACAGACAATGGTTTCTAGAAACAAGACGTGTGCACAAGCTGCATGCCGTGAAATCATGTCCCGATAACGCGATTTTCATGGTCCGCTCAGTCATGCGGCGTCCTTCACAACCCCACTCACAAAACTGTGCACTCCGTTATTCATGCCCTGGCACACGCCCGAGGATATTGTCAAAAATAAGTCACCCATCAAATCAAAGCTGCCATTTTCAACACACCAAACATCCCTCTTTTCACCAAAAAATAAAATCTGGGGTCAAAGGCACTTTTAGCAACTCTAAAACAGCCAGGAAAAGGGGGGGGGGATTCATTTTAATAATGCAGGTTCTAACCTGCCCCATTTAAATTGTGCTCTGTGAACTGATAAAACCTCCTCTATGCGTCCCCACACCGTGGCTTAACGGGTTTATTGCTTCCTTTTTTGCTGCCCCAACGCTTTGCCAGTTCCAGTGGTGTTCCTCCCAGGCAGTGGGTGGAATCCACGGAGGGCTCGGAAGCTAGGGCAATTTTTATAATGCATGATAATGGAGATGAGGATGATGGTAAGATGATGCTATGGAGGTTAACGGGTTTATTGCTGTTTCCACGATGACCTTTTCAGGTCACAAGGAAAAAGTTACACTTTTTGTCGTGGTGATTCACCGGCCAGCTTTGACAAAGCTAAGAGCAACAGTGTAGCCCGCCTAACCTCCCTTGAGCAACCAAGCCAGACTTCTAAGCGAATATCTGTATCCCATAATTATTGTGTGTCAGATATGTGACAAGTAATCTCCGTGAAATATCAAACGTCGTATGAAATACCGTTCCTACCACTCATCCGGTAATCCTCATAGCCGGGATTAGGGTACCCGTAGTGCATTCTGGTAGGAATTCCCTTTCCCATCGGCCAGTGCGCTTCTTGGCCCGTGTATATCACGTAATCGTCATGGCCGTTAATCGTATGGTACACGGGAGACTCTCTACTCATTGGTCTCAGACTGAAAGGGTTCGCAGTCGAAGTATAGCTCACTCGTTTCAGATCAGACACATCGTCCGAATGGTTCGTGATGGATCGGTCCCCAGTTCTGCTCAAGTCAAGGCCGTTGCTCATCCGGGGACTTTTCAGGTTGCTGTTCGGCGTTCCGGCACGTCCATCATGGCGGTGGATATCCGGTGCCCGGATGGAGCGTTTGTTGACTGATGGTCCGTTGGTTAGCTGGTACAGTTTGAGTTTGTTGTTGATTGCGACTCTCAGGACTTCGTGGATAAACATGTACTGGTCCTGAAGAAAGACACAGCACACAGTTACTGAGGTCCTGACGGGTGGGGGTGGGCGGTGTTTGGGGGTTTAACGTCCTTTTCCACCACATACGGGTGATATCAAAGACGGGGCAACGACGAAAAAGCCAGCACAACTATTTGGCCCCAGCCGGGATACGAACTCACGGCCCGAGCATTGGAAATCCAACGCTCTACCATTCGGCCACACCGGCTCCCCTACTGAGGTCCTGGACTCAGACACTACATAATACAATTTTATGAGTACAGACGAAAAGAATTTCAGCACCTCTCCACTTGGCGGCTGTAGGTCCAGGCGCGATTATGTGAACCCCCCCCCCCACACACACACACACCTGCGACGTTTCATCAGAAACCTTTTATATTCTTCCAAATGTTGTCTTGAAAAGCAATGTTGTCTCGAGAAATGGTTTTGGAAACTATTTTTTTTTAAATCTTTTTTGGTGGACAATTATACACATATATAAACACAAACGTGCGAGAATACATTCACATACATGCATACAAACACACATAAGATCCATAAACACACACACACACACACACACACACACACACACACACACACACACACACACACACACACACACACACACAAACTACATGTACTGAATTAAGCCAATGGCAACTAAATCAACCAAAAAAGAAAAAACACAAACACAAAAAAACAAACAAAAAACTAACTAACCAACAAACTAACAACAGGAAGTGCTACAGAGAAAAAACTGAACAAAAGCAAAAAGAAAAAAAAAACCACAAAAAACAAAAACCAAAAAAACACAAAGAGTAAACACACACAGGACAAGGAAAACTAACAAACAAACAAACAAACAAACAAACAAACGGCTACACCCCCCAAAAAAAACAACAAAAAAAAAACAAAAAAAAAACAAAAACAAAAAAAAAACAAAAAAAAAAACAAAAAAAAAAAACAAAAAAAAAAACAAACAAACAAAAAACCTACAGAGCAATGCATAATCATACAACAGTCAGGGCAGGGTAGGTAACTACATTATGCAAGGGGTTGACTAAGTTGACAGGGTTGTTTCCCGTTTTCACAAACATGTCTTTCTAGCATTTCAGGCAAACAGGGCCTTGTAGAAGTTCCAAGGCTGTGAAAATGCAACTTTTCTACCAACAGAAGAGGAAGCAGCTTCTTCTATTTCATACTTATGCTTCAAAAGGTGCATGAAGGTCTGGACATTGGGTATGCTACCCTGTAGTTTGAAACTAATTATTTTTACTGCAAGCTAGAAATAGTCTCACGTGTATACCCGCCTTTCACAAGTATCTTTTTTCGTGCTGAAGAAATGTTAACATGTTGACAATTTATCTAGAATGCAAACTTGTCTTAGAAATGAGTACCTCTGACTGTATAATGTCGGGTCTGCAGGACATGATGGTCTGTACTGTAGAGAACACGTCTACTGTAGCGTTCAGGTCATGCTGTTCCACGAAGCGTGTCAGGATGTCTAGGGCGATATACATGCCTGTTCTGCCCGTACCGGTGCTGCAATCAATCAATCAATCAATCAATCAATCAATCAATCAATCAATCAATCAATCAATCAATCAATCAATCAATCAATCAATCAATCAATCAATCAATCAATCAATCAATCAATCAATCAATCAATCAATCTTAGAAAAATAACTGTTATTATCACGTCTCATCGGACGACATTTCTTTTCATGCTCAATGTCATCTGAGCAGAGTGAGTAGAAATTCACCATCAGTAAAAACTAATATAACAGTGGTAATTTTAAAACAAGTGGTAAAAACAAGTTTACCAAGAGTTAGCGCAGATGTTTCTATGCTTTCTGTGATAGAAAGAAAATTATTATGGCTCTCTCTCTGTACGCCTTAAGTACCAACTTCTCTCTCTCTCTCTCTCCTTTTTCTTAAAGCACGAGAAAGGCTGAGCACAACAGCAAAGCCGGACGTTTACCTGCAGTGTACGGTGATTGGTCCTTCACTTGAGGGCGCCACTTGCCTGACCGACCGGATAAAGTTCAGTAACTCTTGAGGATCGAGTGAGACCCCATCCTTCCACCATCCGGGTAAGTGAAACTGGGTCACGCTCAGTGCATCGTGTAGAACCTGTGAGGTTTATAAAACAATGCTGACTTGGCGTATCTCACCACTGACTGAAAATAATGTAGACTGACTACGAATAATGTCTGGTTTGGGTTGGGTGAATCCGTTCTGATATATATATGTGAAGTGATTATGTCTTTTTCTCTCTGCGTGACTGTATCATGCAACATATCGTCCCCCTGAATTAAGGCGCCGTGAGTCCTAAAGTAATAAACTCTTTCATTCGTTAAAGTTTATGTCACCTTACTTTAACTCTCTCTATGATGAGAGATTTTTCCCTACTGAAGTAACGGGGAGTCGGGGTGGTCGAATGGTAGAGCGTTGGACTTCTAAATGCTCGGGTCGTGAGTTCGATCCCGGCTGGGGCCAAATATTTGTGCTGGCTTTTTCATCGTTGCCCCGTCTTTGATATCACCCTATGTGGTGGAAAAGGACGTTAAACCCCTAAACACCCACCCACCCTACTGAAGTAACAGACGGTTGCCTCCCTTTGACCGGTAGAACCCCGTTTTGTTAGGGCTGTATTTAGTTCCGCATTTTACGACTGAGAATACAAACAGAAAGATGGCGATCCCATAAATGTGAATTTTGCAGCCAAGAGTTGTGAACGTGAGGGCCCAAAATGGGGACCATAGCATACTCAACTGTTACTCAAATGTTGTGTTGAGTATTACCGTCAACCTTCATAAGTGCTGTCAGTTGTGTGCCGTGGTCATGCAAATTGCACAAGCGCACGCGTGCGTGTATAGTAAGAAAGGTCCTAGGCGCTATGGGTCAATCGGCGTAATAGAATTTGCTTTTGCAAATGCGGAGTTTACCATGGATGCTATCATGGTCCGGATGATAATGTTGTTCTGTTTTTGACAACTCGTCAGTGTTACCGTCACCTCCCCACACACCAGCTCGGGGATGGTTTCATCTGGCCAGTACTGCACAACTTTGGACTGCAATAGATGCGAGGTTTATAAAGACTACTGGTTCAAGTTATTTTAGAGAAGTGTGATCACGTCCATTAATTCATGATAAAAAAAACCCAAACAAACATATGATTAGCCTTCAATTTCTTGGCAGGTTCTTGGGCGTTCTAATTAAGAGCGATCCGAGTGGAATGAATGTCACTTTGAGAGGCTGGTTTTATTTCTTATTTTCCATTGGTTTTGGTGCGTGCGTGCGTGTGTGTGTGTGTATGTGTGTGTGTGTGTGTGTGTGTGTGTGTGTGTGTGTGTGTGTGTGTGTGTGTGTGTGTGTGTGTGTGTGTGTGTTTAATTACTTGCAGGTCTTCTGAGATCTGACCTAACGATACTGACTCGTTGATGGGCCTTCTCTGGGTGTTTCGTCAACGATTTATTTAATAAATACACACATTGTTTTGTGTGACAGACTTAGTTTTCTGTGCATCGTATGCTTAAACTTTTACACTTTACAGATACGCACCCTCCCGTCTTCCACAAGATCAGCCAGCATGACGATGATCCCGGATCGCTGCTGGAACACCATTTTCCAGAAATCTGTAATAGTCGACTCCAGTGGAGCTTGAGTAGCGATGTATTCGTCAGGTGACGATAAACCCTGGAAAATGCATAATAATAAGAAGAAGAAGAAAAAGAAGAAGAAAACGAAGAAGAAAACGAAGAAGAAAAAGAAGAAGAAGAACAAGAACAAGAACAACAAAATGATACTACTACTTTTACTACTACTACAACTAGTAACTGTGTATTGTGTGTGCGATTAATTTCGAAAAACGTTTTTGTGCAAATAAAATTGCAAATTTCCAAGATGCCAATAGTCTTTGATTTGATTGTACTTTTTTGTTACACTCTCGAAGAACAACTTATGCCCAATTCCGCCGTATACCAAATGCCGAAATCTGTCAGGCAGCTTAAGCTTTCTTTTGTGGAATGGAAACAAGATATGGTTCACACACACACACACACACACACACACACACACACACACACACACACACACACACACACACACACACACACACACAGAGGCGCGTAGGAAGATGCTGAGAGGAAGGGGGGCCCACTAAGTCGGGTGAGCCATACGGCCGGCCGGGGTGAAGAAGGGTGGGGAGGGGGGAGATTTGTGTGTGTGTGTGTGTGTGTGTGTGTGTGTGTGTGTGTGTGTGTGTGTGTGTGTGTGTGTGTGTGTGTGTGTGTGTTGACTGCCAAGGATTGTGTCCTGCGACAGCAGAGCACGGGGTCCCACCACTGGTGGGCCCCCTCTCCTCTTATCAAAAGCAAGGGGGGCCCAAAGATATTCGGGCCCCCCTTCCAAAAATCGAACGGGGGCCTGGGCCCCCAGGGCCCCCGTGGTTCCTACGCCCCTGACACATCACAATTCACGCTATACAGCATACCTCAATCAAACTCGCGTTGATATAGTCACTGTTTCCATCAGTAACATCCAGCAGCTGTACACGTGTGTGGTCATCTGACAATGGACAAGCACAAATTGTGTTATTACAAGGCGAATTCAGAGAAAGCAATGGTAGCGATTCAGCTCAATTCAATTCAATACTACTTTATTTATCCCTTTATGGGGAAACTGTAACGAGCCATTAGACTGGCATACAACTAAACAATAGAGTAACACAAATCAACTGAACACAAGGTTCAAGTGTTAAAATCTAATTAATTCTAAAATTCTAACGCATATATCTTATCACTTATCTCATTATATGGTACTTTATTTCATTTGCAGACGTTTATGTCACAAGTGACATTTTGTAACTTGCCGCCTATAAATGAGATAAAATGAGACACCAACTGAGACACAATATAATTCAATAATCGGCGCTTTCGTCATGAATAAGAAAAAAATAACTGGTATAGGTATAAAGATTTTCACACAATATGTAAATGAAGATTTTCAACCAAAAAAACAACAACCCCCCCAAAAAAAAAACAAAAACAAAAAACAAACAAAAAAAAAAACCAAAAAAACAAACAAACAAACAAACAAAAAAAAAAACCCGACGATATCAAGATAGCGATAGGAATGTAACAAAAGATCGTGGAAGCGATCAATACCTACACGGGAGGACGCTGAAGCAACGACTGAGTGGCTTGTTCCTCGGCAAAGACCCCACTGTGGTCGATCCAAATGCACCTGAATTTTGAAGTTTCTGTAGTATCTGCAAAAACAAGAACAATAACAACAACAAAATTACATTGTATCGAAACTCAAAGGGTGTCGTGTGACAATAAAAGTTTCATTACCTTGATCCCTATATTAACGACACTGAATGTACTGATCATTATCTGGAATGCATGGTCAACCACCAACAGCAACATCCACCACTGTGACATTGCCACTCGATTTCTGGATGCCAGCCGGAAATCGAACTCACCCAATACCTCCGGTGTGAGTGAGTGAGTTTTCAGGGCTTGACGCCGCGCAAGCGACAAAGATTAATTCGCGGCAAAGCTAGGTCTTTCTCTGCAATGTCATCAAAAAACAAAAAAGGTATTCCCTAAAACAAGATGTAAAAGTCTGTCTGGTTTAAATCAAATAACCGACACATTTTATTTCTTTAAGGTCCAAGACTTATGACAATGACTTAAAACATAGACGGCTAGTCCATATTGTCCACAGCGTCTATATTTTGTAAAATAAATTCGACTCCTTACAAAAACTGAGGATGCTGTCAGGGGGCACTCACTCAATGTCCCTTCCTTCATATTTTTTTCAGAAATCGCTTTGGTTGCTGCCATTTCAAATCAGAAACACGCAAGATGGCTGTGTGAAATACGATGTGTAATATTTGAAAACGAAATCAACAAACCTGAAACTGGAGCGCGAGAGGTTTGGCTGGGTGTTCCTGATGTGTGTCCAGGTGTTCACCAAACTGAATAATGGCTACTCCTGAGTTTGTAGGACACACATTCTTCAAGTCGGAACTAAAGCAACATAACCAATTTGTATTTATCAGACACGTGTAAACAAGAACAAAAACAACAACAACAACAACAACAACAACAACAACTAAAACAAACTACAACAGCAACAACGAAATCCGTAACTTTGCCTGTGAGACACAAATTGCAACAGTAAAGGGAATGAATACCATTCTTTAAGAGGAAAGTTTGGAGCTATGCACTGGTTCACAAAACCTTTCCAGTCTAACTGAAAGGAACAAGGAAAAAAAATATAGAATTGACAACACACGTGGCGGTAAATTATGTTTCGGCGGAAGAGAAGTTACCTTTGCGGGTGTTTATCTTGCTTCCGGCGAAGCTGACGGCGCAACACGTAGACGAGAAAGATGAGAAGGAGAACCAGAATAAGACCAGAGAGGACTGCGATGATGCTGTAATCTAGAGAACGTTAAAACATGAAGTTCATACTGGCAAACATAGTCGAGAAATAAAATGGAACTGCACGTTTCGTGTTACTGTAATGTCAGTGTGATTAGTGTACAAGTTGAGATAAACAGACATTTTCCCTGCATTGTATTCAAATTTACCCCCCCCCCCACCCCCTTTCCACAAAGACACACAAAACAAGAAGTGTTGGAAAAAAGTTGGTAAATTTATATATTTGAACAGATGACTGGAATGTGTATAACAATGTGAACACTGAAATAAACTGATCATTCTTACATTTTATTTCGTTTCCCGGACTATCACTTTGTTGGTCATTCATCCACCCTGCAGACAAAATCCAGAAAGTCAAGGTGAACTCTTCAAAACGACAACACGTAAAGACCTACATCAAATCAATGAATTCCAACTTATATTGCAACTACATTGGGGGAGCCGGGGTGGCCGAATGGTAGAGCGTTGGACTTCTAATGCTCGGGTCGTGAGTTCGTATCCCGGCTGGGGCCAAATATTTGTGCTGGCTTTTTCATCGTTTCCCCGTCTTTGATATCACCCGTATATGGTGGAAAAGGACGTTAAACCCCCAAACACCCACCCACTTACCCGCAACTACATTGTTCTGTTCAAAATATTGCGACACGCAAGTCATAGGTTTCTTACAAAAAAATCTTCGAAACATGACAGGTCAGAGTTTTGAATACATAACTGCGAAACCAAACAAAGGAACAAACAGCAACAAAAAAAACAAAACAAAAAAAACAAACAAATAAACAAAAAAACCCAACAAAACAACAACAACAACAACAACAACGGTGGTTCACGAAAGTTTACATACACGTGATGGTCTAATCAGAGTCAATACTAAGCCTGTGCCGCCATTTGAAGTAACCCCACATTCGACATAGCGTTGCGACATAGAGGTTATGACCTGCAACTGCTGTTGAAACTTGCACTGCCAGGGTCGTGAGTTCGAACCCCGACTGGGATTAAATATTTGTGCCGGCGTTTTCTTTGTTGCCCCGTCTCTGACATCATCCATATGTGAAGGAACAACCAACCTTATGTTGAAGGCAGCCGAGTGATAATCCCACACCCGTTGGATGAGCGTGAACCAAGTTTTTTTTTTTTTGTTTTTTTTTTTGTTGTTGTTGTTTTTTATGTTGTTTCCATAGTAATGGAAACAACATAATAGGACGGGCTAAAATTTCCACGTTCATAGGCAAGCATCTGTGGTACAAACGCACGTCACTGCCGATCTCCCGCAGAGACGATTATGCAAGTGTAACTCTGACAATGACGTAAGAAAACTTGCGTCATCGATGCTGACGCGTATGGTGTTCCGAACGCAGTTCTCCTCCTCAGTGAGTGCCGTCTGTGCGGATGTGTGTGCGTGTGTGTGTGCGTGTGTGAATTGTGTCCGGGCCCGTTTCTTCGAAGATACTTAACCGAATGGCTTCAAATTTGGGGTATCCAAATTTATCAAAATGTTACATTAGACGATTCAAGCGTGTGATGATTGCTTAAGTGATTTGGGAGTTATCGCCCTTTTGAGACAAGTTGGTTGTCTTTCGTGTACAGGCGTAATATTTATTTAAATCACTCAATTTTTTGGCAGTAGATAGCTTGAATACGGACTCTGAATTGACTCACTACTAGAAAATGGTCGCTCTTATAGTTTTCATGTAAACCGAGCCTGAGTTGACATTGCATGTGAACCCAGTTCAGATGCCTATTTCTCCGAAAATACTAAACCGATCGATTTCAAATTTGGGGTTTCTAAATGAATCAAGATTGTTGAATAGAAGGCCCGATCCAGGTACAATTGCACACATGATTTGCGAGTTATCGCCCTTTTCAAAAAAAGTGGCTTTCTGGCGTTTAAAGGCGTAATATTTACCTAAACCACTCCATTTTTGGGACATAGATAGCATGAATACGGACTCTCAACTGAGTGAATTTTGGATGTTGTCGCTTTTATACTTTTGGCGTAAACCGTACCTGATGAAAGTGCTGGTGAACACACTTTAGATCTCAAAATCGCTCCTACTATACATAGATAATGAGCCTGGGGTGCCATAAAAATATACAAAAAAAATTAGAAAAATTCACTGCAGCCGTTGTCGTCAGTTGACTCGAAAATTTGTACTCGAAGCACATTTCCTTTACACAAGCCACACGCCTCACAAACATCGCAGAAAAGGCACACGCGCACTGACGCAAAACTGTATCAGCGTCAGTTTGCCGACGTCATGTTTGATTGACGTGGGGGTGTGTCGTCACTTTTCGGAAGTTCTCTATTTGTAGACGGGGAAAGCGGGAGTTTCATTGATGTAGTGAGCTTTGTTTTTCCCACTGACTCTCACTCAATAGCATAGTAGAGTGAGAGAACACCACATAGGTCTCAATGGAGCACATGCACAAACGCGGCTCGCGCAAGTCTGCGTGCGTGCGTGCGTGCGTGCGCGCGCGCGTATGTCTGTGTGTGTCTGTGTGCGCGCGCGCGCAGCAGACATAACACATAGTGAAAAAAAACGTTCGCCGCGCAGACTTGTCTGTTAAACACATTGAGCCGGTATAAATTCGATCTTTACACTGCGCAGCAGCAACACTTCAATTTTCATGGGGCTGCTTTCATTGCAAGAATTGTATCCGAGTCAAAGTTATTACGTCAAATGTATTATGCGTCATCCCAATGAGGAAAACGTCATAGATTTCAAAGAAAACAACTTGACGTCTCTCTTCCAAAACCAAGATTGGTCTGACAAGCCCGGTCAGTTGTTTCCATTGAGAGAGAGAGAGAGAGAGAGAGTGTGTGTGTGTGTGTGTGTGTGTGTGTGTGTGTGTGTGTGTGTGTGTGTGGTGTGTGTGTGTGTGTGTCCTCCCGTATACATGGCATTACAAAAGAACGACCGTGACGACAGCAGGTGATTAAATGGAAACAACATATTGGGCTGGTCAGTGGCCATCTTGTTTTTTGTCCGGTATGGTCTGAACACAACATGCTGATTACTTCGCAAACGAAAAGATTTGCTGAGGAAACAACGTTAGCTATGGTATGGTATGATATGGTATGGTAGACTTCTCCTCGGCGCACATATACTTCTCTGCTGAAATGCTCACGGCGCCGCAGGGCTGGAGGACGAAGCAGCGAAAGCCTGCTGCCGCTAAGCGTGTACTTTATGTGCAAACCTCCACCCTGCTATTCACTCTGGTGCGTGCGACAGTATTTCTGTTTACCACGACACCGGCCACAGCCTACTCTTCTTCGAAAGATTAACGTTGGATTTTTAGCGTGCACACTTGATGTACGTGCGTGCGTGTGTACACGTAGGCGAGACAGGCACCGTAAACGAGTCTGCACATGGATTTGACTCGATATGGTAAGGAAAAAGTCATATCCACCATATCCCTGCCCACCGGGGACTCGAACCCGGCAGCTCAGGATCCGAAGTCGGATGCCTTAACCACTAGGCCAAAGCCCCTGTGAAAATTTTATGTACATGTTCTGCGTAAACTGCATTTCATTAATACCCATAACTGTAGGGGATTGCGTCCTTTCATAATGTGGCATCTGGACCCGAAAGCTGCACAAGCAGTTATCACTGAAGCACGGGCGTTCTCTGTTTTCACTGGTTTTCCTGCAGTAGTATTTATTTTCTTCTGCTTCTTTCAGGCCAGGTAAAGGCGGGCGACAGAACACGTTTGTGGGTCGACCTCCTCCCCCCCCCCCACACACACCCCGTTTATCACCTTTTTAATTTGAGTTTTGCTCATGACATGAAATGTATAACAAGTTGTAAACCCCCCCCTCCCCCCCCCCTCCAAGTTTCGTTCATTGATGATGCGTTTGATGTTTGCTTTGTAACCCCAGTTTAAACAGATGTTCTCTGCTGATCGGGTTCAATCTCATTTTAAATTATTGTATTTTAGTGTGACTGGCTGTGCCGTGTGTGATAATCATGTGTTATGTTTTAATGTGTAGCGCGAAGCTGCACATTGCATAAAACTAATGATACAATATGTTCACTCCATAGTCGCGACTAGAGTTGTGTCAAGCTGCTCTCTTGCACACGTCCAGCAGAGTAAGACTTTCATATAACCTGAATCCCATAGAAGAATATGAACCCGACATAAGAACATGAACCCCACAAAAGAACTTGAATTCCCACAGAAGACCCTGAATCCCACAGAAGAACCTGAATCCTACAAGAGAACCTGAATCCCACAAGAGAACCTGAATCCCACAAAAGAACCTGAATCCCACAGAAGAACCTGAATCCCACAGGAGAACATGCATACCACAGAAGAACCTGAACCCCACAGGAGAACCTGAATCCCACAGGAGAACATGAATCCCACAGGAGAACATGAATCCAACAGGAGAACATACATTCTACAGACGAATATTTCCATAACAAACAGACCAAAGCCCTTTTCTGGTTTATTCACATCTAGGCAACAACAGAATGCTCGCGAATACCGGACGCCCGCTGCCCCGACCGCGCGATTAGCCGACATAGTCAATGGGAGGAGGAGGTGTGAGATGGGGGGCGGTCTGACCCGGTGCAGACGTTGACGCTGAACTCGTTGGGACGCAGCTGCCACTTCTGTAGATGAAACCATCTTTGCAGACACAGACCAATCGTCCGTCGAGAGTACCGCAATAAGCTTCATCCACGCACTGCCGGTTTATGTCGTTAGTGCCGATGGTACGTTCACAGTGCAAACCAGGCGCTCTGCCTGCACATCACCATTTAAAGAATGATCAAATGCGCTCGGTCGTTATTATAGTGGTGAAGATTTTACTTTGTCATAAATGCGAGCAACTGCGTCGATGAACACATTTCACCTATCATATTTCTCTAGCAGTGCTTGAAAATGGAACCAGCGACCATGGTATGCGTTCTCGGAAATCCGCGCGCACCGTGCAAAGGGAGAACACCAGTGTCGAAATAATCCTGAGAGTTGTTCTACAGACGTGATTGTTTAAAATTACGGTGTGGAAGAGAATCAACCTTTGCAAATAATGGTATTTTTGAATGACCAGCGCGCGTCAGTGTGTGTGAGGGTGTGTGGTGTGGTGTGGTGTGGTGTGATGTGTGATGTGATGTGTGTGTGTGTGTGTGTGTGTGTGTGTGTGTGTGTTTAGAAGTCTTAGATTTACAAATATTCTCTTTTAGAGAGAGACAGAGGCAGAGCGAAACAGACACACACACACACACACACACACACACACACACACACACACACACACACACACACACACACACACGCTCTCTCTCTCTCTCTCTCTCTCTCTGTCAAAAATAGAAGAAAACAAAATCGGAAAACAGAGGCGAGATACCCTAACGGAACGCCAGCATTACGCGTGTTACGAAATGTGCTTAGAGCACAAACTTTCAACTGATGATGACGGCTGCAGTGAATTTTGAAAAAAAAAGGTATTTTTATATGATGTCGGAGACACATTATCTAAATATGGCAAGAGTGATTTTGAGATCTAAGATGGGTTCACCTGCCAAATTTTCCACGTTGATAAGCTAGCGTTTGTCGTACAGATGCACGTAACTGCCGATCTCCGTATCGTATGGTGTACCAGTACGCGCTCTCGGCCGGGGATGAGTGTCGAGTGTGTGTGTGTGTGTGTGTGTGTGTGTGTGTGTGTGTGTGTGTGTGTGTGTGTGTGTGTGTGTGTGTGTGTTTGTGTAGGTGTAGCTGTCTCAGATTTACAGCCAAAAAAAAAAAAAACCCAAAAAACCCCCAAGACATAAAAAAACAAACAAGCAAATCCCGCAACAACAACAAAAAGAAACCACCCACAAACAACAACAACCAACGAAACTCCCCCCCCCCCCCCCCAAAAAAAAAAAAGAAAAGAAAAAAAAGCACCACAAAAACAATAACAAACAAACAATAACAACAACAAAACAACCCAAAAGAAACAAACAAACAAAACAAAACAAACAAACAAACAACAATAACAACAACAACAACCTGCGAACTAATGCCCACTAAAACGACTCACGTATCAGACAGTCTGACCCGTCCTGACTGAGGTAGAAATCATCACCACAGACGCAAGCCGGATGACTGTGGTTTGAAGGCTGGAGGCAGGAAGCACGCGGGTTCTCACATTGTGCCGTATCATTGATGGACAAGTCGCATGTGACATTCAGCGGTATGCCTGTAACAATACGCCGTTCAACTCTGCTCCGTCCGCTTATAAACTGACTAGAATCTCTCTACTGACGGGACTGAAACAGGCTAACCGAGACCTGGGCCGCGACAAATAGTAAAGCCTGCTCTTAACTGGGCACAGCGCGCGAAACACACATGTGCACATCACAGTCGTGGCGCTGGGTGTCAGTGTCTACTAACTAAAAAAAGCTGAACACAGCTGTGCTCGGTGACAAACCGATTGAAGATGCACTGTCCACCATGTTTGCGCGCCGAGTGACGTGGTACAGCCAATCAGACTCTGTTGTGGAAACCACAGTCACAGTTGTGGCTATTTGAAATCCAGGTTGCTGTGATGACGCCACAGCGGCGGAAACCCCCAAAATCACAACTGTGTCACAACTGTGGACAGCACTGTGGCGCTCCGCAGTGCACAGTTAAGAGCCGGCTTAACTGAGAAAAAATAAAACCAAACATGATTGGTGACAAGAACGTGGACGGTTCTGAACAACATTGTAGTCGCCGTGTTGTTTCACTGTGTGCGAAGAAGCGGTGAATTCTGTCGAATTCATCTGCCTTGTACATTTTTAGACCGTTTTAGAGACCAATACCCGCATGAGTTGTCTCTCTTGCTTTCCCTGCATACACAGAGCGACAGCATTTTTTTTTTTTTTCGCCACGAAAAGTGCATGCTTACTGCGGCTAGGGAGACAACTCCACCAAACTTTTTTCCTTCTTTGTTATTAGCTGTCTTAGCTAATTCTCGGTAAGCCTGTTTCCTGTATTCAGCCAATTCAGGTGGGAGCCAAAGTGAGAATTACAGCCCCTGATGTACATTCTTAGCGACCTGGAAAGTCTCCTATGACCCGAGAGGAATGGCTCTGGTTACTGTTGTGAGCAACAAAAAGACTGGTTTGCACGTGACTTTAAAGAGGGGGGGGGGGGGGAGGGGAGGGGGACTCACTTTGATTACAGTGCGGGGTAGCTGCTTTGTAGTAGCCGACATCACACACGCAACTGGCACTTCGCTGGTCACAGTGAGCGTGGTCCATGCACTGCTTCAGGTCGGTCAAGTCCGGCTTGCAAGTGACATTGACACTTATACCTCAGAAGGAGAGACAGATAATATCGCAGTTTATATTATGCATTTATGCGAACCAGACCGCGGGTATATGAATTTATAAAGTCAGTACTCTCCGAGACTACCTGTAACCGAAAGATCCCCTCCAAGCGTCTCTTTCACGCTAACTGCGATTTAAAACTATAAGTGAATCCTTACTTTACACTCTCTCTCTCTCTCTCTCTCTCTCTCTCTCTCTCTCTCCACCCTTGATTTATATGCATAATTGTTTTAGGTGCGTGGTGTTTACATGTACGTACTTAGATTGTCTGTTGTGAATATGTTTAAGTCTTCTGTGTACAGCCCTGCGTTTTTGGTCTACGTGCCTGTGTATACGCGTATAGTATTTCTGTTTATTCTCTATATGTACAAGTGCGTGTAGCTACGCGTTTTGTGTATTTATAAGCACGTGCTTAGTAGTCTGCCGTGCATAAGCTCCCCTCCTTGAAATGGGCCGCAGGCCTAATCAATAAAGTTCGAGTTCTCGAGTTCGAGTTCTCTCCACCCATCAATCATGTTGTTGTTGTTGCTATGGTTGATGTTGTTGAGAGATCAGTGCCACTGTGTTTTCCCAGTAACTACTGTTATGTAAACTAGCCAGAAAAAGCGCTTGTTGGTTTCAACTGAGTAACTCACGAGGCGCGCATTTGTCTCCATCGTTGAAAGAGTCGTGCTCGCAAGCGCAAGTGTTGGTTGAATTGCTGCATTCGGCTTTATCCACACACTGGAGAGGGTCGTCATTGGTTGGATTACACTCAAACCCGGGAGCGATACCTGTTGGCAATATATGATTGACGTCTTTACTCAAACATTGATCCACATCGAACACTTATGATCAGAGTGTTATATTTGTCATAGACCGTCACTTTGGACTCCCATACTGTCATGGAAGTATTGAAAAGTTCAGAGGGGAAGCCGGGACAGCCGAATGGTAGAGCGTTGGATTTTCAATGCTCGGGTTGTGAGTTCGAATCCAGGATGGGGCCAAATATTTGTGCTGGCCTTTTTCTCGATGCCTGGTCTGTGATACCACCCAAACGTGGCGAAAAAAGGCCGTTAAACACACACACACACACACACACACACACACACACACACACACACACACACACACACACACACACCCTTAGGGTCAAACGATTTCGTGAGTCCAAATATAAATACATGTAGGATTATTAAGACAGAGAGTAGAGAATAGTTGGCAACCTAGAACGCTCAGTTACTTTCCTGACTGCATAACCACGTGCGTAAATGACTTGCACTATTACAAAATATGATAAAATAAAATGCAAATATAAAAAAGAACAAGAATGAAAACATATCTTACAATCGACTGACTTATTTCCGTGACTTACGTGGTTCGCATATGTCGTTGTTAGCGTAGTGGGTTGCCTGTCTACAGATGCATTTATGCTGGGTTTGGCTGCCAGCTTTCACACTCTGGCATTCAGCGTTATCGTCAAGGCACTGGTAAGGACTTGGAATGGAATCATTGCATATTCCATTTGAATTGATTCCTGAGAAAAAAAAGGTATGTGAAAATTGTATGTACATGTTCTGCGTAAACTGCATTTCATTAATGCCCACGACAGATGGGTAAAATAATAATAATAATAATAAGCGCCGCGAGTTGAACCCAAAAAGCATGCTTACGTGAATCACACGCATTTTCTCACACACTGGACATGAACACATTACAATCACGTGATGTAAAGGGTCAACTTTGCTATTTAAGTTTCGGAATTTTGATTTGCATTTATTTTCCAATTTTATGGGCTGAAAATTTTCAAAGCAGAGGGGGAGGAAGCCGGAGGACCTGGATCGGCCCGAATGAACGGTGCCACGTACGAGAAAGAAAAAAACCCAACTTCATCCCCAGTGATTCGAACCTGACCTCTCGCACTGATGGCGAAGTCTCTTTACCACTAGACCACCGACCGCCCCAAATGTATGTATTTCTGAAAGTTTCAATGCGTTTGTCAGGCGTACAACTACGCTGATCAAAACTGTTCATAGAATGTGCTGAACCTGTGCCCGTGTGTCACAATATAAAGAGCTTATATGATTAGTTCGAGTGGTTTACGGCGAAAGACTAACCCCTTCGATGGTTCGACTGTTTGCGTAGGTACCGAGCCTCCGACGAGGTAGCTACGCAAACAATCGAACCATCGAGGGGTTAGTCTTTCGCCGTAGACCACGAGAACTAATCATGTAAGCTGTTTATACCACCAGCATTCAGACTCTTACCTCAACTGCTTTAGTCGCATACATTTTCTGCGACATTTTATTTTTCTGGTAAGGTGACTGGTGACTTTTGTACCCCCTCAAAATTCTGCGCACTGACTTGTGAGGAAATGATGCGTAGGGCAGTTTAAATTGCTCGGTGTTAAGGATATCATTCAAAGCATGTGCTCATATACTGACATTCAAAAGTGCACTCGCAAATACTTCACAGAAATATTTCTGTGCGACCAATTTTAACGTGATTCAAGGAAAATAAAATTTCACCCCCAAAAGTGAGCAAACTAACTGTGCACCGAACGTGACGTATGAGTTCGAAATGTTTGAAATGACGCACTTTCTGATCGATGACGTAACTGGAGTGTGTTTTTTGTGAACTCGTAAATCACTGAGTGGGTTACGGAAAGTCACACCTCACACTTTCGCTCTCTGTTTCAGTACTATTTTCGGACGTAAAGCACTCATAGTTAACTCACAGAAAGTTTGCACTGGCGAGTGGTGTAAAGCATCTGAAACCATCGTGTGACTGGTTTGCGTGTATGTTGTTCTACGTGCGTAGAAGCGTACCGTGTACTCAGACTACGTTTTTGGGTTGCCGACTGAAGCAAATAAAAGCGACATAAAAGGGACAGAAACCACTTAACTTTCACAAAGGACGGCACGGGTCAACGTTTCGGCTTTCGTCTTCCTCAGGACACAAACAAACAAACAAAGGTTTGTGTCCTGAGGAAGGCGAAAGCCAAAACGTTGACCCGTGCCGTCCTTTGTGAAAGCTAAGTGGTTTCTGTCCCTGATATGTCACTTTTATTTGCTTAACTTGTAACCACTTTGCAGTCATTACCGTTGTTTTTTTTTTCTGCGGACTGAAGACCAACTAGACAGCGCTGATCGGTCGCTATATTTTTTTCAGCGACTTTGTCGATCGGCGTGTAGTACAGGTATGGAACCACTAAGCAAAAGAAAGTCATATTTCTCTACTGTTTGAAGCCGCGAAGTCACGAAAAGTTTCGCGGTGGCCGAAAGCAGGGTTCGTACAGGATTTTGAGAACAAAATTCAAAGACTTTGTAAAGACTTTTCAAAGACCAAAAATAAAAATTCAAAGATCCTGCTCTCACAATCCTAATAATGAATACTCGTATGTAATAATAATAATATGTCCATGAACCGGAGTGAAGGAAAGGCACAGTGACGCGGCCAGAGACGCGAAAACAGTGAGCTGGCCCCGAAAATACGGTCGTGGGGAAAAAAAAAACATTTAGCGATTTTTCAAACACTTTCAAAGACATTTTTTCAAAACATCGAAATTTAAAGACTTTCAAAGACTTGAAAAAGGGTCTCCAAAAATTCCAAGACTTTTAAAGACATTCAATGCCTGTACGAACCCTGGAAAGGAAAATTTAATCATTTGGCAAACTGACGTTTAGCTTTGAAAGCGCTCCCCCCCCCCCTTCCCTCTCTCCCCGAACTCATTACGAATATAGAAATTTGCACTGCAGGCTGTCACAGAACAGAGTCGTCAATTGAAACTTCCTTTCCCCATAAGAAAAAGGGTAAAAATGCACCTACTTTGCACACACTGAAAATCTCCCCTGTCATAGAAGTGAGGTTTGCATCTGCAGATGCCATCCAAGCACACCCCGTTGCGCAGAGCTGAACACTTGTAATCGACACATGGGCTGCCATCCAAATGTTGCGCAAGACACCCCAGTTCACAAACCAAGAGAACCTATAAGAGTTGAGTCAATCCGTTTAAATACAAGTTGTTTGAGGGACTTACCACAAACTAACTGACTCTGCAGCTGTACCAAGCATGATGAAAAGGACGCCACTACATCTGATTTGTTGCGTAAAAAAATCATACTAGTGTACAAGCAGCGGCATTAGATGAACAACCCCCCTCGCCCCCCCCCAAAAAAAAAAATAAAAAAAAATTCAACAATAACAACAACAGCAACAACACAAAAAACAACCAACAAACAAACAAACAAACAAAAAAGAACAAAACATTACAAAACAATAACAACAAAGAAAGACAATAACATTATAGTTAATATATAAAACATACTAGCGTCTTGTTCACAAATAGTGGCATTAGAAAAGAGCAACAACGAGAAACAAACAAACAAAAAGGCCGTTAAACAACACAACAACAGCAGCAATGAAAACAAAACAAACAAAAAACAAAGAGAGAGAGAAAGAGAGAGAGAAGAAAACAACCGAAACCCGTACACTTACAACTGGCCACCGGCAAAAACAAAGAAACAAACAACAACAAATCAGCAAACGCTTCACTTCCTGGTCAACACAAACCGGCCACTGTATAGCTCATCTCATAAACACACACACACACACACACACACACACACATACACACACATACACACACACACACACACACACACACACACACACACACACACACAGGTTTGTTCCATGACTGAACTAAGTTAAAACAGTGGCAAGACTCACCAAACACAAAGCGCTCTTGTACATGACTGAATATTGTTGTTGTTTTTTTTTTTCCCCTCACACTGTAGTATGTTCCGAGTCGAATGGTACAGCCAGCATGTGTTCAAACAAATGCAGAACCACCTTGGCACTGCCGTGAAATGATTTTTTTAAACTCAATAGCGTCTTGTCTGGCGAAAGGGCCTCAGTGACCTATGTTCCTATGTTACACACGAGCATCGTGACAATTTTTGTTGTACAATGGTTCATGTCCAATAGCAGTGGCGATGTGGTGACCGTGTCCCATATCGCATGTGACGCGAAAAAACGCATTTCAAAATCACGTGACTACAATCTTTTTGTCATTTGTCATGTGTGTGTGTGTGTGTGTGTGTGTGTGTGTGTGTGTGTGTGTGTGTGTGTGTGTGTGTGTGAGAGAGAGAGAGAGAGTACAGGGGATATTTGTGCAGGTGTGTGTGTGTGTGTGTGTGTGTGTGAGAGAGAGAGAGAGAGACGGGGATTGGCAGAAGAAGCCACGTTTTGCTCTGACATGTCGAGTGGGTGGGGCCTGTAAATGCCTAAGATAGCTATCAAGCTATACCGAATCAATACACGTACTAAGCAAAGGTCCTTTTTGGGGGACAATAAGGAATGCACACCGCGTGTCACTTTTTATCTCCATAGCGGTGGCTCCCCCAATGTAGTCAATGCAGGGCAGGGCAGACTTGTCCAGTGACATACAAAGCACACATCTGCTGGATGTGCTACATCCCCGTAGATTTCAGTCTATTTGCAATGACTCCTTCATATACTGCTTTAGCAAAGAGTTGAAAATTGTCCGAAGCAGTGTGCATCATTCTGCTTTACATTTTGGTTAATGTTCGCAAAATTCCTGACTGGTACCGCTCTTTAGTGGAGGTGGGGGGGGGGGGGTACCTATTTTAAACCGCTTACACGGAAACGAGCCTATCATTAATTTGGCGAGCGCTGCTCAAAATATGAATCAGAAAGATGCCCCTACACAATATATATTTCAATTTTACCTAGAAGCCCAATGTTTGCACAGTACTTCAGACAATTTCTAACACTTAGCAACAGCTGAGCGGTTTATGTACGTCGGATATACGGCTGTGCCATTACTATGCATAACTTTAAACAACAACAACAACAACAACCACTTAACCGAGCCAAACAAAGACAAGAAAAAGAAAATGTGTGTGTTGAAAACCATTTGTGGCTGCCCACAATCCAGCCACTTTCAGTATGTGTGCGTGCATCAAGATTTGTGTTTTACAACAGATAGCTGAAGGCCTGTACACGGGCGTGATTCTTTTTTATCAGTGTGTTGAGCGGGGACGAGTTAGATAAGGTGAAAAGAGTACAATGGTTGTGCTCTCGGGTGCAGCTCTATCTAGTTTGTGACTCTACACAATTTTTCAGCAACAAAGAGAGAGAGAGAGAGGGTGGGGTGGGTGTTTGGGTGTTTGGGAGTTTAACGTCCTTTTCCACCACATAGGGTGATATCAAAGACGGGGCAACGATGAAAAAGCCAGCACAATATTTGGCCCCAGCCGGGATTCGAACTCACGACCCGAGCATTGGAAGTCCAACGCTCTACCGTTCGGCCACCCCGGCTCCCCGAGAGAGAGAGAGAGAGAGAGAGAGAGAGAGAGAGTCTGGTGAAGTTGTCGACGGGCACCGTTTTGTTGTTGTTTCTTCCTTTCAGTTATTTCATTTAGCCAGGTGTGCTGAAGGACCTGGGTGGGGTGGGGGATGGGTGTTTGGGAGTTTAACGTCCTTTTCCACCACATAGGGTGATATCAAAGAAGGACAACGATGAAAAAGCCAGCACAAATATTTGGCCCCAGCCGGGGTTCGAACCCACGACCCCAGCATTGGAAGTCCAACGCTCTACCATTCGGCCACCCCAGCTCCCCTACTCATGGTAGCTGGTCACTGATGCTGTCGTAAAGATTTTTTTTATGAGAATCTTCAGACATTTGAACAGATAATGTGGTGATATACACGATAACGAAATTTGTTTTATTCTCTATTCATTTTATAGATGCCCGTCCACTACCATTGTTACCTACCCTCAAGGTACAAATAGAGTACTATTGAATTGGTTTTGCATTTCTAAATGTTTTTTTTTTTAAAAGCCCGCCGGTGGGTAGGGAGCGACATGTGGGAGAAATACGTGGTCTTGATGGTAGTACCCGATCAGCACGTGCAAAATATCAAATTACTGGCAAACCGTCCCTGCTCTCATGCAGGTCCAACGCCACTACAAGACAATCTGGACGTCCCAACACAATCCCCTATCTGACGACAAGATGCCACAGCTCCAGCATCACCAACAGACCACGAACTGGACACTGCAGACTGCGCGCCCACCTGTACCGCCTTGGGCTAACACATTCACCAGATCGTCCACGCGAAACACCCCCCCCCCCACCCCCCCGGCAGACCCCGGAGCACATTCTGCAGTCCTGCCCCCTTTTTTGGCAAGAAGCAAGGACAGGATTTTGGCCGAATGGAGCAATGCTGACAGAGAAACACTGGGGGACCAAAACGGAACTCCTAACGGCCACCGAATTCATCAAAACTACCAACCAAATCATCTAAGACAGAGTACAGTACAGGAAACGCTAAAGAAGAAGAAGAAGAAGGAGGAGAAGACGAAGAAGAAGAATGAGAAGTAGACGAAAAAGAAGGTGAAGAAGCTGAAGGTGAAGAAGAAGAAGGTGAGGACAAAGAAGAAGAAGAAGAAGGTGAAGGTGAAGAAGAAGAAAAAAAAAGAAGAAGCAGAAGAAGCAGAAGGCGAAGAAGAAAAAGAAGAAGAAGGTGAAGAAGAAAAAGGCGAAGGTGAAGAAGAAGGTGAAGAAGAAGGTAAAGAAGAAGAAGGTGAAGAAGAAGGAGAAGAAGAAGAAGGTGAAGAAGAAGAAGAAGGTGGAGAAGAAGAAGAAGGTGGAGAAGGAGAAGAAGAAGAACAACAACAACAACAACACATTCATAAGTTTTTAACTTGTTGTGCTCGGTATTGTCGAAACTGATAGTGTGAGTGAATTTTCTGTCTGTTCAAAATGAATAAAAACTGTTTAAACCAACAACAAGAAGGTGAAGATGGAGGAGAAGAAGAAGGTGAAGAAGAAGAAGAAGGTGAAGAAAGAAGGAGAAGAAGACGAAGAAGAAGTAGGAGAAGAAGAAGAAGAAGGAGAAGAAGAACAACAACAAGAAGGAGAAGAAGAGGGAGAAGAAGGGGAAGGAGAACAAGAAGACGAAGAAGAAGGCGGAGAAAAAGAAGAAGAAGAAGAAAAAGAAGAAGACGAAGAAGAAGGAGAAGAAGAAGAAAAAGAAGAAGGAGGAGAAGAAGAAGGGGAAGGAGAACAAGAAGACGAAGAAGAAGGAGGAGAAGAAGAAGGAGAAAAAAAAAGAAGAAAGAGAAGAATAAGAACAACAACAAGAAGGAAAACAAGAAGAAGAAAAAGAAGCAGAAGAAGAAGAAGATGAAGAAGATGAAGAAGAAGAAGCGAACTCGCAGCCTTTAATGGATACTCATATCACCGGGAAGACAAGTTCACGAAAGATTGTTGTTGTTGTTGTTGTTTTCATCCAATCACTACGTCAAGCGGAGGTTGAAACTGTGGTGTTGTGGTGGTTGTGCCAGCAGCTGATGATACTGTTGTTTCCACTGTGCAAGCGCCGTCGTTGAAGACAAACCCCCAGTTGCAGATGCAGATCGCGGAGTTCCCGTGTCCCGCGCAATGGGCGTTATCCGCACACTGCTTCTCGTCCATGACATTGGGGTCACACTTGACACCGTCCGGTAAACCTGCACATAATCATCGAAAAAACTCTCTTATTACTTTTTATTCATTGAACGCTATAAGCAGGCTTTGGTCCGACACTGGTAAATATTGGATAAAACCAGGAATGCAAGCAAAGGAGTTTTCCCACAATCAAATTGGAGTGATAAAAGACTTTGTCTTTCTAGTTGGGCAAGATAACCTGGAAGCGAAATGACTTTGCGACTGAACAAATGGACGTAGAAGAAATGCCATAATAAGGAAGAAACAAACAATGTTTATATATCTATGATGTTGGCTTTAAACACATGTCCCCGAATAGTCAGGCAGAGTGAAAAACAACAATCTAACAATACAAGGCAGACGGAAAGAGAGAGCCCTTACACAAATGTAATTATTTGTCAATAATTTTCATGTGTCGGAAACTGGTCCTTTATTTAACATGCAGATTTCACTGAAAAAGTCCGACTTGCGTTCGGACCCCCCCCCCCCCCCCTCCTCTCCACCTTTTTCATCAAATGTGTAGCCGAGTGGTTTGGACCCTCTCGCCCACTACCCTAGGTTCTCCGGCCAGCTGTGTGCCGCCGGCTTTGTTCGCCTGTAGGCTACCGCACGCGTGCAGCGTTGCGGAACCACGATAGCTCATATGCCAATTGGTTGTGTTTGTTTGTGTCCATTTAGTGCTAAATATCTCCGCAGTCACTTAGCCTAAAGTTATCATGTAAACTATAGTAGTTTTAGAAGAGTTTGTACTTCTAATCACGTTTTGTTTTTAGCGCTGTTTTGTAGTTTATCGGGTGTATTTTGCCATTTTCACCCCTTTTCAAATGCGTGGTCCCTGTCTTTACGCGCTTAAACCAGCGATCGGAAATTCTCTGTACTTTGATAATGTGCCAAACCTATGCCATCTTAAAGTATTTTTCACGCTCCTTTGAATGCAGTTTGTTTGAAGTTTGTAGCTGTTGTATTACGCCCGCTATTGTTAGTTTTCTGTGTGTAAACAAACACAGATTTCGCCGCTACGCGAGCATCTGGCCTCCGTCCTGCTGCGAGCGGCCGTTGCTTTCTTTGTGGGCCGCGCTGGGCGCATATAAGGAGCTGCGAGCCACGGTTCGCGGCACGCTCACACTCTCGCTCTCGGCCCTGCCGCTTGTGACTGGACTCTGCGTTTGTTTGTACCCTGCTTGTTGTTTGCCTGTTGCAATAAAATTCATGCCATAGCGACCGCTGTGTTTGCCTCCCTGCCTGCCTGAACTCACTCAACACCATCACAAATGTGCTAAGTCTGTGCATCAGAATCAGTCACGTGGGTCACAGTATAGCATATGAGATCATTGTGGTGACTCTGGCCAGCGTAGAAGTTGTTGTAGAAGCGCACCGCGTACAGAGCAGACGACGTTATTTGGTTGCGGACTGAGGACCAGCTAGACGGCGCTGATTGGTAGCTATTCGAAGAATAGCCCATATTAGACCGTTCCTGTCAGTCGAGGCCACGAAAAAACTGATGTCAGCCTTTGTCTTGTCCCGGCTTGACTACTGCAATTCCTTGTTGTCCGGCTTACCTGACGATAAAATCAATCGTCTACAGAGGCTGCAGAACAACGCAGCAAGGCTAGATCCATGCGAGACCATGCAAAACCTCTCCTGAGAGAGTTGCATTGGCTGCCAGTGAATGCTAGAATTGAATACAAGGTCGCAACTCTATGCTACCGCACTCTGCAGTCTAACACACCTTCATACCTTGCTGAGCTCCTCACTCCATACATCCCTACCCGATCCCTGCGCTCCCAGGAAGCTGGGCACCTCTGTGTCCCTCGCTTTAATCTAAGCAGTTTCGGGAAGCGCTCTTTTTCTTACTCTGGTCCTGCCACATGGAACACTTTACCAAAGCCCCTCAGAGATTGCCCAACATTGTCGTCTTTTAAATCCAACCTTAAGACACACTTGTTTTTAAAGTATCTGGACTGATCTGCGCAATTTATACTTATGAGCTGTGATCTCAAAATGCGCAATGGGTGGCATCGTATGAAAGTCTTATAGTGTCAGTCTTTCTTTTAGCTCCTTACCACTGCTGTCTTTTAGGTTTTATCTGTCTCATATTAATCTGTTCTTTTGTTTTGGGTTTTATCACTGGCACTTGTTCTTGGTTTTTTTTATATCTTGGTCTCTGCCTTTTTTTCTTTTTTTTTCAGCTCTGTGTGTGTGTGTGTGTGTGTGTGTGTGTGTGTGTGTGTGTGTGTGTGTGTGCTCTTCTATTTTTTTTTTTTTATATTAGTTGTTCTTACGCAGTGTACATTGAGTTGAGTGAATGGGTTTTTTTGTGCTGTTTTTAGGTTTTAGATTGTTAGGCGCCTAGAGCTCGTTCCACGGGGATAGGCGCCCTATAAATATTATTATTATTATTATTATTATTATTACGCCAGTTTTGTCATGGGATGGTCCGTAGGCTTAACGAGAGACGAGAGTCGTATTTCTCTAACAGTAGGCGTCACAAAGTCACGAAAACGGTCGCAGTGGCCACATGAAACATCCTTCTATCTGACAAACAACCTCAGAGCTTCGAAGGCAGCAGTTTTTCATCTAAGTGGCGTTACGAGCATAGAGGCTTTGAGAAAAAGGTCGCCGTATGGTTATTCCAAAGAAGATCGTGAAGGTAAGACTCACGCTCTACGCAGCTCGTCCCGCTTATGAAGTGATCCTTGTCACAGTCACAAACGGAGCTTATAATGTTGCATGTAGCATACGGATCCAGACATTGGTTCCGGTCCGGAATACGGGGATTGCAATTCG
Organism: Batillaria attramentaria; assembly: GCA_018292915.2. Lineage (NCBI taxonomy): Eukaryota > Metazoa > Mollusca > Gastropoda > Batillariidae > Batillaria > Batillaria attramentaria. The sequence continues at coordinate 269,015 of JACVVK020000091.1, forward strand.
TGATGTTTAGGTCTCTAATACCTGCGAGAAAAAGAAGAAGAAGAAGAAAGAAAGAAGCGAAATCTTGAACTGCAAAAGACAGGACCGTCCGACAAATAATAATAATAATAACAATAATAATAATGATAATAATAGTAATAATAAAAACTAACAACAAAATAAAGACATTTTAGAAGAATGAAACTGAATTTAATCATTTATTTGCTTCAAAATACATATTTTTTACAATGAGATGCCCCCGAATTAATAACGGAAAATACGCTCAATGAGTTCGTTGATTTCGATCGAAAAACTGCGAGTTAGATTTAGCGAGTTTTTCGATCGAAATTGGCAAATGGGTTTGGTGTATTTTACGTAGTCGGGTGCACCGAACTGGGAAGATTGTTTATACCCCGTCCGTACGTGGATTTCTTTCATTTGAAAGCTTAGAGTACATCGGCATTCTAAATGCTTCACGTGGCATCTCTTCGCTTTACCCATAGGGTTGGAGAAGTAAGTAGGTCAGTTTCGAAGCCTCCGTTTGAGCAAAACAAAAAGTAGAAGTAGGCTTACGATTGCCACGAGTACGATCGATGGTGGATAAAACTCAGCAAAAGATTTATTTAAAAAAATAATGTCCAGAGACTGCAACGTCTCTTTGTTCCAAATCCCATGCGAAGCCGAACCGCGTCATGCCGTGACGTAAATTGTGTCGCTTTTCGCGTCATGCTATGACGTAAGTCCGTTAGCCAGAACATACTGCTCGAGCAGTGCTAGGTGTAGTCCATTTGACCTTAGTGAAGGTGCAATCTTTATCCCACGTTTGATTTTTGATGCAAACTTTCTTTGGCGTGTGTTCACGGATTTTTTTTTTCACCATAATAGTGGTAGAGCGGGATAAAGATTGTATATTTTACGATTTTCAACAGAAAAGGCGTGTTTCACAGAGCGGGAAAGCGATTACAGTTTCTGATTCCAAAGATTCAGTGAGTTACACTCCATATTTACGTTAGACGTGTGCACGAGCCTGCGGAATTGTGATGATAAAATTTTCGAGCATCTACTAAGCCTAATTCAAAACACCGTAAAAGTGCTTTTATCTGTTTCAAATTCTTAAAGTTTTGGAGGTGTAACGGCGTATGTTTCCTCTGATATATGTCTAATTTTGTTACAATTGTACACATACAGATAGAGAGTACCAACGCCAAATTATGTCAAAATATCATATTTTCCAGAAACACTTGTGTGACACATTTGTTAGAGAGAGAGAGAGAGAGAGAGAGAGAGAGAGACTCACTTTCTTTACAGACTGTAGTGTTATATTTGAAGTAGCCGTGGTTACAAGTACAGGTGCTGTTACTTGGGTCGCAATGGGCGTTGTCATCACACTGCCTCGGGTCAGTTATATCATTATTGCATTGGCTATCGAGTCGTATGCCTAGAAAAGAGATGTACCTGATCGTAAAAAGCGTGTTTTTTATTTTATTTTACAGAAACGTTGTGATGATATGAGAAATAATATTATATGTTATGCCTTTATATATGTATTGTACACAATAAACTGTTTCGAGGATCTAAAAACAGGTAGTTTGGTTGTGAGAACTAATTATCACTTCTGACCGAGTGCAACGATACTTGCTGTCTACTTCAAATTTGATCTCCACGAAATAAGAAAAAAACAAAACAAAAAGAAACCACACTACGACCATGACGACCACCACCAACCCAACAACAACAACAGCAACGTCAACAACAAAAGCAAAACAAACAAACTATATTTAAAACCACGAACAAACAAACAAAACCAAAAACGGTAAGTACAAAAATGCCAGTCAGAACACAGAAGCTGAAATAGACGGAAAGTCAAACCGCTTTCATCCTAAACTAGCTTGGTTTGTCACTTACGGGAAGTGCAAGTTCCTCCGTCGTCAAAGAATGCGTCATCACAAATGCATCGTTTGGAGCTTGCGTCACATGTTGCATCATCAACGCAAGCATGTGTTTCATGCACGCTGCAATTCTTGCCCGCACCGAGACCTTTTCAGGTTGAAAGAAAAATACGAGCACGACAAAATTAGTATTGCCTCCATGTCTGGTTTAGGCATACAAGTGAACGATATCTAAAGCTAAAGGTTAAGCCTGGCACGTGTATCACACAGCTTGCTGAATTGCTTGTTTTGCGGGGTTATTTTCTGGTCGATTTTCTTTTATGTTTTTGTTTGTCGTGAAGTATTCAGTATACACCGCTTGTCCCTAGATTGCACTATCTATACAGTAAATATTGCACCATTGTACTCACTGTGACAGACTCACATTATCAGAACAACTTGTTTTATTTGGATGGACAGATGCTGTAAAGACTGATAAGGTAACTGACTTCATTTTGCTGTTTGCAAAGTTGTTTTAATCTATAAATGTAAATTACAGGACATTCAACCATCTATAGACAACTTTATTCATCTCCTGAAATTTAGATATAATATGGAGAAACTGGCTGCAGATTCGAGGGGGTCTGCAACAAGCTTTACTATTGCATGGCTTCCGTATTCTGCACTTGTAAACACACGTCCAGCCAACTGAAACAAAACTGGAAACACTAGGATTAGTCTTAGCACACAACAGCCAGTCTGAGCAAGTAGGCTGTACAAGTTGATTTTCTTTTATATTTCTGTGATGTCACACTAAGATCAAGCGACAGGGACAATGTATACGTATCATGTGATGTGTATGTGTGTGTGTGTGTGTGTGCTATGTGTATGTAAGTGCATACATGTCGAAAATGTGAAAAAGAGAATAAAAAAGTAAATATTGCACAAAACATCTCTTAAGAGAACGACCACCCCCTATCCGCTGTTAAGACTGGTTAAATAGAACAAACCACTGCACACCAGTATGAGCCACTTCAAGCCACTATTACGCAAGGCGTGAGCCTTTCCACCAGGCCCGAGACCGCTGCAGATTGCGTAATAGTGGCTTGAAGTGGCTTCTAGTGATCTGACGATTTCAAGTAAAACTCCGATTGCTGCATGCGCTCTTCAGAGTTATATAAAATGTTGTGTGTTCTTATTATTATTTAGAAAACGTGTTACGCGTTCTTTTCCGTTGGTTGGATGTATTAAATTGAAACTTGAAGAAAAGTAATCTTTGGTGCCAGTTATCATACTTACGTCTTTTGCACGTGTCGTTACTTGTGAAGTGGGTTGATTCATTGCAAACACACTTCCCTCCAAAACAAATGGCATAAGGATAGTCCAGGCACTGGTACGGATTTGGGTTGCTAGCATCGCAGAGTTGTTCAGCTTTTGCTCCTACAACAAAACACCAAAAGTCGAGTGGATTAAACCGGCTTTGCGAAACTAGGATCAAATTCGTATTTGTCAAGATCAGACCATCTTGACAAAGTATGTGCCAAAAGAACAAAATACAGCGACATACATAATCTCTCTCTCTCTCTCTCTCTTAGGGCCCCTGCTATTTTTACTGTTTATTAACGATTTACCCTTACATGTCACTGACAGTAATGTTGATTGTGATCTCTTTGCTGATGACACAAGTCTCCATGTCTCCGGCAAAAATACATCGGACATTAGCCATAGTCTACAGACTAGTTTGAATCAGGTATCCTCTTGGTGTGAGGAGAATCACATGTTATTACACCCAGCAAAAACAAAAAGCATGTTAGTTACAACTCGACAAAAGCATCAGTTAAAGCCAGCCCCTTTACAGCTTCGTATTCAGCAACCCATTGAGCAAGTCACCGAACGACTTTTTCTAGGTATATATGTAGATCAGCAGCTTAAATGGGAGACTCACATCAATGCACTGTGCAAAAAACTGTCGAAGAACATCTTCCTGCTCTCAAAACTGAGGCATGTCACTGATCTTAATAGCCGTAAACTTTTCTTCTCCGCCCATATCAAATCACAAATTGATTATATTTCAACTGTGTGGGACGGATGTGGTGAACTACACAGAAAAAGGCTAAATTCACTTTACAAACGAGCCGTTAAAATGGTTTTGCCGGGACCTATCCCGACTATCGATAAAATGAAGAAACTAGGTATACTCCCCCTTCAACAACAGCTCATATACAATAAATGTGTTTTAATGCACAAAATTCTAAACGACTCAGCTCCGCAATACTTATCATCTTTCTTTACCTCACGGCATAACTGTGGACGGACCTCGAGGAACGGTATTTTGACATTACCCCTACCTCGTATTGACCTTTATAAAACTAGTCTCTCATTTGCTGGAGCATCACTGTGGAACTCACTTCCGATGCCTATAAAGTCAGCAACTTCTCTAAAAACATTTAAAGCATTATTACGACGGTATTTGTTTGACTGTCTGTAGTGCGAACTAGTATTTGCAAATTGATGCTCACCATAATGCGTATTCCTACTCAGATCGCGTGATGGACTACTTTTTTTTTTTTTTTCTTCTTTTCTCTCTCTCTATGCATGCATGTTTGATGTTCCAGGCACGCTCAGTTCCAGATGGAACTACAGATGTTTGACCTTGACACAGTGTGTGTACGCGCGCGCGCGCGCGCACGCGTGTGTGTGTGTGTGTGTGTGTGTGTGTGCATGACTCTGTTCTCTTGTTCCAGATGTATTTTCTTCAATTTTGTTGTCTCTCTGTTTATGTCTTTTTATTCTTATTATTTGCTTTTCTCTAATCTTTCGTAGTATTAGCAACGGCAAGTTTGCAAACTGACGTACTTTCTGTCAAAACTTTTACCGTTGAGAAATAAAGTTTCATCATCATCATCATCTCTCTCTCTCACACACACACACACACACACACACACACACACGCGCGCACACACACACACACACACACACACACACACACACACACACACACACACACACACACACACACACACACACACACACACGAGAGACAGAGAGAGAGAGAGAGACAGACAGACAGACAGACAGACAGATACAAACTTTCTGCGCATTTGCTTCCATTGTAGTAAGTGCCGGCTTTACAGTAACAAAGACCTTCATAACAAACGCTGTTGGCTAACACAGTATCGCACTTGTTTTCCACCGTGCAGCGTAACTGGCCTTGACCGGAGCCACATGCGACAAGTGTGGACAGGATCTACAACACACAGATGTCAAACGATAATGGTGATGTTTTCAGTATTATTCTCACTCGTAACAATATTTGTTTTAGCAAAACTTTCCAAACTGTTTCCCCTTCCCATGTGCAGTTTAAAAAAAAAAATTGTTATATCTACGCCTTGACTGAAAGCCCGTTTATTGTATTGTAGGTAGATGATAACTGCTGGAGAATGGCAATGGCAGAACCGAGTCCTAAGCGAGCCGATTCCAAGATTACTATTCTGCACAAGAGTTGGAACGATAGCGAGTGCGTAAAGACGGTCGAAATAGTCCATCGCAGCGCTCTGAATCATACAATGTCCGAACGACTACAGGCCTTGAGATTTGAAATTACGAGACCCAGAGCCCTGCAAACCAATGATTGACAGCAACACTCTCACAGACGCCCGGCTTTCGCTGAGCAGTCAGCCTTTTGCTGGTTTAATCAGATTTCTTGCGGTTGTCGTGTCTTACAAATAAACGTGTCACAGAGCAATAACAAGCAGTTATGCTTATGAATATGCCATACGCTGGACAGCGTGCTTTGGAAATGTTCAGCCCACAAAATTTGAAAATGAATGCAGTTCTAAATTCCGAAACATAAATAGCTGAGCTGACCCTTCGCACCACGTGATTGTTATGTGTTCGTGTCCAGTGTGTGAGAGAATGCGTGTGATTCACGTGAGCGTGCGTGTTGGGTTCAGTTCGCGGCGCTTTGAGCCGATTCATGAAATTGGGTAAAGCGCCTATACAATACTCAAATATTATTATTATTATTATTATTATTATTATTATTACGCACACGTTGGCAATGAGACGTGGTTATACAAGGACCCATTGCTATCATTTTAAGCTCAAAGATCGTTCTGATGTGTTTTTGTAGTGCCTAGCATCACACCACTACGACAATGGCACAAATTCACGCACAGACAGGTTTGCGTTCAGCTGACTGAGATCAAAACGCAGTAGTCGACTATCGACAAAGATGGCGGACGCTGTACACGAACGGTTGAGTTTTCGTCGTTCGCACGGCCATCAAACGTCAGTGTGTTGCACTCAGAGCCCTACTAATCTCCAAGATAGACTATTTCGGGCGGACAGGCGTAATCACAAGTGAAACAAAATTCTCCCTATATTGGTGTTTAGGAGGTTAACGTCCTTTCCAGCACGTATGGGTGATATCAAGGACGGGGCAACGAGAAAAGGACAGCTGCTTATTTCTTAAGTTACTTGAGTCTGTGATTAATATTGATTGTTCTTAATTATTTGTTTGTTGATTTATACTGAGCCTGTCTTAATCTTAATTCCCCGTTTCGGGATAAATAAAGTGCAATTGAATTGAATTGAATATTTGGTCCCACCCGGGATTCGAACTCACGACCCGATATTGAAAGTCCAACGCTGTAACATTCGGTTATCCCCCTCTCCTCCCTCCCTATACAAAGTCTTTAAATGGCAGCAATGGCTTCATTAACTGTTATTAACTAGTTGTATTATATACGAACAAGGATATGAAAGAAGAAGAACAAGTACAAGCACAGAAAGAAAAACATACAGGAAACTATGAAAGCCATCTGTTGGCTGAGTGCCAGGATGTAAAAGTCTGTCACTGTGTGTGTGGTTAACTGGTGCGATATTGGACATCACCAAAACAGCTCAGAACTTTGTATGATCCTAGATATGTCGGGAGATGACCTTTAACTGTAAGTAACTTCAAGTAGACATTACTCACCAGAAATGCCTGACAAAACTGCTTCATTGAGCACAACATAGTGTTGCAAACAGCTTGTTGTTGGAGAAGGTGAATCAAAGGCAGGAAAGGTTGAGTCCTCTGTAACAAAAACTGATAAAACCGCATTACACAAAAACATCTGTGGCAGTTCTCACACACGATATGATCAGAGTACCCTTTACTACCTTTTGGCAATAAAACTTTTAAAAGACCCACACTTTCGAAATCATAGTTATATTCTTCTTTTTTCTTCCACATGCAACAACGTTGATGCTGATGCAACCGCAGTTACTAACAAATGGCGTCATGGAAGCATGAGATGAAGCAGCATTCTCTCAGCATTCTTATGATAATGATAATTATCGGTAAAGCGAATATTCATGTATGATACTTGTCAGGGCTACCCATGCGTGGGGGAGCCGGGGTGGTCGAATGGCAGAGAGTTGGACTACTAATGCTCGGGTCGTGAGTTCGATCCCGGCTGGGGCCAAATATTTGTGCTGGCTTTTTCATCGTTGCCCCGTCTTTGATATCACCCTATGTGGTGGAAAAGGACGTTAAACCCCCAAACACCCACCCCACCCTACCCATGCGTGTTCGTGGACACTACATCCTGGGTCACCGGGGTCAGTATGATATCTGCTTTGAATGCTGAAGTATGAGTCAGTTTCAAGCAATAGAAACAAACAAACAGAAGTTATACTTCCGAATATCTTTTCAGTTCATAGGAGAATTTCTCTCTCTCTCTCTCTCTCTCTCTGTCTCTCTCTCTCTCTCTCTCTCTGTACTAGTGTATGTGTGTAGACGCAGGCATGTCAGTATGTATTTACATATGTTTGCATATATTCATGTTTTGATATCTTGTTCTTTTCCTATGCATCCAGAGGGTGGGGAATAAGATTACTTGACGACTGGTAACCCTACCGGGATTGGAACCCACGTTTTCTTGTACTGGTGACACTGTGATAATTATGGGTGGCCTAAGCCAGTGGCGTGATTAAGACTAATTTTGTAATGCATGTCTTTATTAATGTCCCCGACCTAGGCTCTCCGGGCTCAAGTACACATTCTGGTTTAATTTTACCTGTTATAGTTTTTCCGTTTGTGTTTCCCTATTTTTTTCAGGCGACTTGTTTAAAATTCCTTCGTGTGTGTGTGTGTGTGTGTGTGTGTGTGTGTGTGTGTGTGTGTGTGTGTGTGTGTGTGTGTGTGTGTGTGTGCTGTTGTTGTTGTTGTTGTTTTGCACGAGTGACAAGAATGAGCCACAACATGGCATTATGAAACGTCGAGAGCCTCGTGACTGTGGCAACACGGGCCGTTGACTTTGTCTAGATCCACACTGAGCGCGCCACGTAACCCGTGTACCTGGACCTCAGTGTACTTGTGGCGACACACTGGAAAACAGCAACATTTGCTCGGAACGTGAGTGGCGTGTGTGTGTGTGTGTGTGTGTGTGTGTGTGTGTGTGAGAGAGAGAGAGAGAGAGAGAGAGAGAGGCCATTTGTATGGCGCAGTCAAACCTTCCACCTTTGAGGGGTACAGGAAGGGGGGGGGGGGCTTGGGAGGACGCCGAGTGTAGAAAAACAAGTTTGTATCAGTCTCACAAACACGTTGCAGACTAGGACATAAGATAAAGTAAACACAAAGTAGCGCTCGGTCACACAGAAAACAGAAACCCCTTTCCTCAGAAATGTCGGCCGCTGAGTAAAATGCTGGACACCGGGCAAGACCTTCTTATCTACTTCCTTTTTTTTCTGCGACCAAGACAATGTTATCTTCATGGTTCGACCCTTCCAAAATGTTAAACTGAGCACAGTTTTGTCCTTGCAATTCTAGCTCTTATTCAAAAACAACTACTGTAGAAGTTTCGCTCTCTGTTTCCTTACTATTTTCGGACGTTAAGCACTCGTGATTAACTCACAGAAAATGTGCACAAGCTAGTGGTGTAAAAAGCCATAGCTAGTGGTGTAAAAAGCCATAAGCTAGTGGTGTAAAAAGCCATAGCTAGTGGTGTAAAAAGCCATAGTTAGTGGTGTAAAAAGCCATAAGCTAGTGGTGTAAAAAGCCATAGCTAGTGGTGTAAAAAGCCATAGCTAGTGGTGTAAAAAGCCATAGCTAGTGGTGTAAAAAGCCATAAGCTAGTGGTGTAAAAAGCCATAGCTAGTGGTGTAAAAAGCCATAAGCTAGTGGTGTAAAAGGCCATAGCTAGTGGTGTAAAAAGCCATAAGCTAGTAGTGTAGAAGGCCATAGCTAGTGATGTAAAAAGCCAAAGCAAACCCAGATCCAGTACATATTGGTCTTAAGGACAATACACCGTCTGATGATCTTCAGCAGATTAAACTGTTTCTCCATTACCATCCTACAAGACTTAGGCAGCACTAGTGCAAATGTTTTATTTAGCGTACATGCATGCACTACAGACACACACACAACGCACCCCCTTCACACACACACACACACACACACACACACACACACACACACACACACACACACACACACACACACACACACACACACACACACACACACACACACACACACACACACACGAACAAGCGGTTGAGTATGCCTATCAGCCTGAACCTGATGACAATAGCACAAAAAGGTTATACTAAGATGGCGCTGGACTGAGGGGGAGGGTGGGGGGGGGAGTCGAGGGGATCAGGGGGGGGGGGGGGGGCTGAAGAAGCGGGGGTGGGGGGGGGGGGCGAGGGGGTGAAGGAACGGCCTGTTTCCCAGTACGAGGGTCACAAAGGTTTAATACCAATATAAATGCATGCATGCGTATTTAATTAAGTCTGTCGTCGGATAATAATCCGTTGTCATTTCCCTGGACCCTGGGGGAGCCGGGGTGGTCGAATGGTATATAGCACACCGGTGACGCGGCTAAGCCGCGAATCCGACCGGCTGTCGATCGCAGTGACTGTTTTAGGCCGGTAAAGCGCGACACGCATGCGGTGATGTGCAAGAATGCTGCCAGGAAAGCTAAGAACTGAAATGAATTTGATCATATTGTTATATGCACATATCAGTAAGACTTTCATCTTCCCACCCAAAGCGATTTTATATCGAAAATTTTATTCATGTAAGGACACGAGTCATATTTGTTCGACTGCAATGAGACTCGGAGGCTATTTTGCAGTTTAACACGAAGCTGACAAAAAATACCACGTTAATTCCAGAAGTTTCAAAACAGACACGTATCCGTAATGTCTTTGTGACTTGCATGCCAATTGTTGTGACGTAGGATGCTTTAGTGTTTTCGCAATTTTAAAAAAATATCAGAGCAGTGCGAAATCCTCGGCTAAGAACCGGCCAACCGTCTGTTTGATACAGGCTGGTTCTTAGCCGGGGCGAGTGCTGGTTCATAGCCACAAAATATTCACTACCAATTTTCTTTCTCGAACTGCGCACGATCTAAGCCACAAATTGCACTAATTTTCTAGGTGTGGCCGCAAGACATATTATAAAACTGGGACGTTTTCATAAACGTGACTTTCCTTTCTGTAATTTTATATTATCGCGAATGAAAGTGAATTTTCTACAGAAAACGAGACTAAATTGCTTCCAACGTGAGTGTACGCGCAAGTAGCACCACAAAAACCACTTACGAGTTGAACAGAGACCTTCTGCGACAAGACAGGCCAACCTCAGATCGAGACAACCTTTCACAAGTACAGCGCAGATGATTTTCTGAGAGAAGTCGCGTGCGGCCAAGCAACGCTAGCGCTCAACGCCGCAAGCCGGTCAGAATCGGGATAGCCGCGTCACCGGTGTGTATAGGGCGTTGGACTTCTAATGCTCGGGTCGTGAGTTCGATCCCAGCTGGGGCCAAATATTTGTGCTGGCTTTTTCATCGTTGCCCCGTCTTTGATGTCACCCTATGTGGTGGAAAAGGACGTTAAACCCCCAAACACCCACCCACCCTGGACCCTGGAAGGGACCCTTCACTCACTCATTAAAACATATAACTTTGCATGTACTTTTCCGTATCACTGGCCATTTTGACCCTTTTTTTGGTCATTACTGACAAAGTCAGAGAGCTTCAACGTGGACACGCGTTGAAAATGCGAGAGATGTGCAGGTGGTTGTACTCTGGGTCGGTATGTGTCGGCAAGCTACGTCACAGTCAGTGGAGTTTTTCGGAAAACCCAGTGAGAAAAAAAACACGTGGCTCGATTCAAGTCCAGCCTGACCGGCTCGTGATAGGGCACGCATTCCCTGCTTGTTTGCTTCTAAAACCGAACTCGTAACTGTGCTATGTGGTTCGGTAACTAAACATGTACTAGCTGTGAACTGTTGTACTATGGACCATGGTCTTGTAGGTGGGGAGATGTGTGTGTGTGTGTGTGTGTGTGTGTGTGTGTGCTGGGGGGACCACTCGCTTCCCAGCTGACGGAAGCAGGTCTGACAGTGCGTGCATGGCCTTTTTTCGCCATATTTACAGTGCAGCAAACTGAAAGCTTTTATTTCATGTACTGGTTTAAGATTCACCCGAAACACAAGGCAATTTCTCCTTTTACAAGTAGCATGTTACTTGTGGTTGGAGAGCTTTTCAAACATTTAGCAGATCTCATATTATTATACACTGTATCTAAAACATGAATCAAGGGCTTTGGTCTAGGGGTTAATGCGTCCGCAGCGGAATCAAATGGCCAGGACACTGACTGGGGCATCTGGGGAGCCAAAGTTCACGTTTCATATTTGCTCTTGTGAATAAGGCCTCGCCCAAAAATAAAGGGTGTGGCGATGAATTCCGACGGAATGAGAGTCGTCTGTTTGTGACGTTGCTTCAGTGTTTGCCGTATCCAGGATATTTTGTTATTCTTTTAAAGTGGAAGGCCAGACACCGAATGTACCACGAAGTGCAGGCGTTTTGGTCACGATTTGGAACGAAAAGTTTTTCTTTACAATCAAGACAATTGCAAACAGGGTGAATGATGGATGAATAATTGAGATTACGTCTGCAGTAAATTTCTGAAAGTGCCGAGACTATCGTCACATGTAGTGGGTGCCCAATACCCCGCCTTGCCCACCCCATTAAAACATTCCATACATGCCAATCTAGTGTTAGATAACGGTCCGTGGGGTCTGCACGCCGGTCTAAATAATTATTGATCTTCTAGTAGAGGAGGGGATTTTGTACACGACAGTCCCCACCCGCAGTGAAATAATCAATTCGTGTAATGCTTCTGTTTGCCCTGAGTGTTTCACTGTCGTCGCCATGATAAGACATAAGACATAAGATAGTTTATTGGATCCCAGAAAAGGGAAACTACAGTGCCTGCTCCTCCTTTGATTAAGAATAAGAATAGATATTATGTTCTCACAGACACCCACTGAGATCATGATGTTGTGTAGGAATGTATTGTATGACTGTGCATATAATGTGTATGTAATGTATTGCTTTTGTAAGGCGCCCAGAGCTCCAGCAGGAGGTTGGGCGCCAGACAAATCCTAATTATTATGATTTATTAACTGTGCTTTTAATACAAATTATTTATCAAATTTGCACCTTCTAGTCGCAGTCAGCCAAAACATTGCAGACACTCAGACAGACCAGGAAAAAAAAGAAAAAAGAAAAAAACATATGGCTTGCTTGGGGCGGTCTGAATTTTGTGTTGCTGCTTTCGACAATGCTCAAGATAATTCTTGAAGCGGGCTTGTCTTTTCAGGTCGCGGACAGTACTTTTGCAGCGTCGTTCGGCAAACATACACCCACAATCTATTTTTATTATCTGCTTTCTTATTGAATACTTTTGGCAGGTGTGGCAAAGGTTATACGTTCGCGTCTTCCTTAGTAAAGCGCTCCACTCTTTCTGTAACGCAAATCTTACCAAAGTTTCGCCACTGCGCAATACTACGATTGGTCCACTCTCAGTTTTTAATGTCTTATTTCTTTAAATTTAATTTCTTGGCTATAATCGATATCTGTACTTGTTGGGTGCACCAGAAAATACGAAGGTATTACCACGCAAGGCGTAACATGTTTTCTTTCTCGTAAGTCAGGCAAGCACTATCAGTTGTGTGTGTGTGTGTGTGTGTGTGTGTGTGTGTGTGTGTGTGTGTGTGTGTGTGTGTGTGTGTGTGTGTGTGTGTGTGTGTGTGTGTGTGACAGAAACGCGCAGTGCTACGAAATTAATTTCTCATTGCCCCGCTATAGTAGTTCATAAGAAGCATAGACGTACATATCAGTTTTACAGACATTGTTTAGTGGTTAAATAAAAACTTACTAACATTATCCAGTCTAGTTTGAAAATATGAGGGGAATGTATCGCAATATTTAGACGAAACACCGAGCACCGACAAAACAACTTCAACGAAAAACACAAACAGGGACCTAGACCAGATTATTGCCATGCGCCTAACACACATTACGCCTGAACCATACCAGTCCCTGGTTATCTTTTTCTTCCGGGTCACAAACAGTGCGTTTGCAGCAGCGTTCGGCAGACATACACCCACAACCTATTTTTGTTATCAGCTTTCGTATTGAGTCGTTTGACAGGCAGGACAAAGGTTGCGTTCTCGTCTTTCTTAGTACAGCGCTGCGCCCTTTCTGTAACACTCAAACGTTACCCTAGTTTCGCAACTGTGCAATACTGTACTGCGATTGATCCACTCTAAGATTTTAATGTCTAATATTCCAGACTATAATCAATATCTGCGCTTGTTGGGTGCACCAGAAAATACCGCGAATTGCCACGCAAACCGAAACATGATTTCTGTGTGGCAAGCAAGCGCTTTCAGTATGTATGTGTGTGTGTGTGTGTGTGTGTGTGTGTGTGTGTGTGTGTGTGTGTGTGTGTGTGTGTGTGTGTGTGTGTGTGTGTGTGTGTGTGTGTGTGTGTGTGTGTGTGTGCTGTGGTGTTGTTGTTGAGCGTGTGAGCGACTGCGTGACATCTCGTATGGCATCGTGTTGAGGTTTTCACCTGTTAAACAATACGTGTCGTACGATACATTGGACGAAGACTGATGATCAGCACTGACGAAATTCCAAGCATGTCATTCCACGTTTTCCGCACTTTCACGGCCTGTGGGGTTTGCACAGCGCTGTCCGGAAAAAATTGACTGACAAGACTGCACCATTCTGGTCCAAATCTCCTGGAATGTGTCAACCGGTGGAATAATCGAACTCCGCCTTCAGACCTCACTGCCTCTGTTTAAATCGCATTTGAAGACCTATCTCTTCCGCCAAGCCTTTGACAGCTAAACCTCTGTTAAGCCTCAGTGTCTGTGTGCATCATGAGTTCGTTGCACTGCCAAATTGTATGTAAGCGAAGGGGATGTAAATAGTGTGTGTGTGTGTGTGTGTGTGTGTGTGTGTGTGTGTGTGTGTGTGTGTGTGTGTGTGTGTGTGTGTGTGTGTGTGTGTGTGTGTGTGTGCTTTAAGCGCAGCGAGTCCTTGAAGCGGGAGAACGGCGCTCTATAAAAGCCATGTATTATTATTATTTTATTAATAAGGCAAACACACACCCAAAAGCATTTACTCCGGGGTAAAAAAAAATAGGGGAGCCGGGATAGCCGAATGGTAGAGCGTTTGACTTGCACTTATCGGGTGGTGAGTTCGATCCCGGCTGGGGCTAAATATTTGTGCTGGCTTTTTCATCGTTGCCCGGTCTTTGATATCACCCTACGTGGTGGAAAAGGACGTTAAACTCCGAAAGACTCACCCACCCCACCCACTCACCCGAGGTAAAAATATCGTAAAAAATTATCATTTCGGAGTAAAAACCTCGAAAGACAAATATATTCCCAAGTAAAGTGAGCGCTTCTGTTGTACGTGGTTGTTACTCCGAAGTAGACGGGGAGGCGGGGTGGCCGAATGGTAGAGCGTTGGACTTCTCATGCTCGGGTCGTGAGTTCGATCCCGGCTGGGGCCAAATATTTGTGCTGGCATTTTCATCGTTGCCCGGTCTTTGATATCACCACATGTGGTGGAAAAGGACGTTAAACTCCCAAACACCCACCCACCCATCCCAAGTAAACATTTCTTCTCGATGTTTTTTACTCGTAGTGAGTATCTTGTGGGAGTTCGTTTGTCGTGTTACACCGGGACACTTCACGCATGTGACAAGGCAGGTGACAAAAGTAAATGTACCGTGTGGATTCGAGGGGTTTCTGTGGCAGAGGTCAGGGTGTAATCTCACGACAAGGGTTTGATATATCACAGGGGGTGGGGTGTGTGTGTGTGTGTGTGGGGGGGGGGGGGGGGTACGCAAAATGGCGGAGAATTTATCCGGTGCTGCAACGATACAAAAGTTTTGTCGATGATTGGCCTGAAGCCTAGCTACGTTTGTGGATAAGGTTCATTGTTCATTGTTGGAGATTTTCAATCCGAGGCAACTCCTTTACGCTGCAAAAATGCACATCCAGGAAGTTGACAGTACTTGACCAGAAATCCACGGGCAGCATTCTTTTTCATTACAAACCAAATTCACAAGACGCAATGTAGTATCATAACCTTCAACAATCTGATACCACTCTTGTCACCGGTGTAAAAGGTCGAGGGGGCCAAGTGTCACTCAAGCGTCGAGTGCTTTGATTGTCTCAGTCACTACTCCTTTGGACTGCTCGAAGAGTGCTTTCCGGGTGATCCACGTCACGCCTCTGTTGAAACAACTCCATTGGCTCCCCGTGAAAATCAGCTGCCACTTAAAGATTGCAACCTTCGCGTACCGGTTCTTCGAGGGCTCTCTTCCTCCGTATCTGTCTGCCTTGTTGTGCGCTTACCACCCGTCTCGCACGCTGCGTTCCGCCCATGAAAAGCGCCTTAATTAAAATCCCCAAGCGCAACACGAAAACTGCAGGCGAACGCTCCGTCAGTTTCCTTGCCCCAAAATGTTTGGAACTCGCTGCCGGTCGTAATTCGCAATCTTCCCACACTGTCCGAGTTCAAACCCATCTCTTCCGTCAAGCTTTCACACTGCAGTAGGTCTGCCATTGACTCAGTGCCTCTGTCTGTAATTGTATATCTGCCTCTGTGTGTGTGTGTGTGTGTGTGTGTGTGTGTGTGTGTGTGTGTGTGTGTGTGTGTGTGTGTGTGTGTGTGTGTGTAGCACTATGAGTTGCTTTGCTGCGAGAATAAGCGCTAGATAGGTACTATTTAATATCATTTTTTTTTTATTATCCGGTTCCCCCTCCCTCTTCTTTGGAATGGTTCAGTCCACAATGAATGTGCAAGTAAATTTGAATGGATATAACGACACTTTTCGTAATTTGTTTACGCTGTCTAGCGCGTATGTGTATTTTGCTTGTATTAAGTCGGCGTTCTCTGAAGATTTGTTAGCTGAACATTTCAACAGCTCGTCGGCAGAGGAATGAGCGACGCGGAGTAATCGTAGCAAGATTGTCCCATGACTGATTTTCGAAAAGTTTTAGGTATTCTCCCTTTAGCCATTGGGCCTTCGGGATTTGTTCGCCAGCTTTTACCAAGTGCCTACCAAACCAGCCAACCAATCAACCACCCACCCACCCAACCATCCAATTAACCATTCACCCAGCTACACAACAAACCACTTAGATGTACCTTTCTGTTGAGACTGATATGTGACTGACGTACGACAAACCAATGTCAAAAATTACGTTGCGCAATTTTATATTCGTGCACAGAGACCAAAGCCGAACTATCCAACAACAGGTGTAGACCTCTTTACACCACAATACCACTATTAAAGGTCATGGTTTAAAAATTAGTTTAACATCGTACCCATAAAAATCACACGTGAATTGTAGATGTACCTAAAAGTACACAAGCACTATCGCTATCAATGTTCCAGCGGCCTGTTCTGGCTAAAGGATTTACGTCACGACATGACGCGAACAGTGACCAAAGAATAATTTACGTCACGACATGACGGGTGTTTTGCCAGTTGCTGGATGTGAAACTGTTGATCTTTTGTTGAGTTTTATCCACAATAGGCCGTGTTTGTAACAATCGTACTTTGTTGTTCGTTAAAACTCACAGATTTTCGGCCGTAGATTAACAAACTCGTGTAGTTTATTTTCCGTAATCGGTGACATTGTCAAAAGTCTATGTTTTTGTGGGGAGCCGGGGTGGTCGAATGGTAGAGTGTTGGACTTCTAATGCTCGGGTCGTGAGTTCGATCCCGGCTGGGGCCAAATATTTGTGCTGGCTTTTTCATCGTTGCCCCGTCTTTGATATCACCCTATGTGGTGGAAAAGGACGTTAAACCCCCAAACCCCCACCCACCCACCCACCCTATGTTTTTGTTTTGTTCTCGTTCAGGAGTCGAAGCGTGCGTAACAATACACTGCTAAACTGGGACAGACGGAAAGCAGAGGCCACAACGCACTGTGCAAAATTAAAGTCTTTCTATGACCATAGACTAATAAGCTCAGATGACACTGCTAAACTGGGACAGACGGAAAGCAGAGGCCACAACGCACTGTGCAAAATTAAAGTATTTCTATGACCATAGACTAATAAGCTCAGATGACACTGCTAAACTGGGACAGACGGAAAGCAGAGGCCACAACGCACTGTGCAAAAGTAAAGTATTTCTATGACCATAGACTAATAAGCTCAGATGACACTGCTAAACTGGGACAAACGGAAAGCAGAGGCCACAACGCACTGTGCAAAAGTAAAGTATTTCTATGACCATAGACTAATAAGCTCAGATGACACTGCTAAACTGGGACAGACGGAAAGCAGAGGCCACAACGCACTGTGTAAAAGTAAAGTATTTCTATGACCATAGACCAATAAGCTCGGATGAAGTATGTAATAACGAGAAAGAAAATCAGTTTTTCGTTGTTCGCTTTAAAAATAAGTAGCATACTACATTGTACCGATCATAAGGAAAAAAGGACAGAAAATGTTGCAGAGATCGCAGAATACTATGCAAATATGAATCCACGAACATATAAACCCAGAGCCCATGTACACAAAGTAAAACCAAGAACAAACAGACCAAACAGAAAAAAAAACAACAACAACAACAACAACAACAAAAGGCCCCTAAATAATAACTTTTGCAGAGATCACAGTATAAAATGTGAAAAACGAGGGCAGTGTTGTTGATGTTGTTGTTGTTGTTGTTGTTGTTGTTCGTTCATAAATACCTACGTAAGCAACAAGCAAAAGCAATGTTAACTTTTTTCTTCTTTTTTTCTCGCTCGAATATTGATAAATTCTAGCAACAGCATCATGCCAAAAACCGGTGGCAAAAATATAATACCGCGCAAGCACACACACACACACACACACACACACACACACACACACACACACACACACACACACACACACATTTTTGTGATGGTCAGAGTCCTTGAAATCCAAGGGAAGTAACTATGCACTCATCGTCCAGTGTTATTTTCCTCTGAAAGACATGCTTTCCATTTCCAGTCTGCGAAACCGGCTTCTCTTTGAGTACCTGCCACACCGGTCGGCGAACAATTTCAAGGGCGTTTCCGCAGTGAAGATAGAGCTTACATGATTATTTCGAGTGGTTTACGGAGAAAGGCTAACCCCGAGATGGTTCGATTGTTTGTGTAGCTACCGAGCCTCCGGCGAGGTAGCTACGCAAACAATCGAACCATCGGGGGTTAGTCTTTCGTCGTAGACCACTCGAACTAATCATGTAAGCTGTTTATACCACCAGCATTCAGACTCTTACCTCTACTGCTCTAGTCACATACATTTTCTGCCACATTTTATTTTTCTGGTAGGGTGACTAGTGACTTGTGTACCCCCTCAAAATTCTGCGCACTGACTTGTAAGGAAATGATGCGTAGGGCAGTTGAAATTGCTTGAAGTTAGGAAATATACCATTCAAAGCATGTGCTCATGTACTGACATTCAAAAGTGCACCCGCAAATACATCGCAGATAATTTTCTGTGTGACCATTTTTTTACGTGATCCAATGAAAATAACATTTCACCCCCAAAAGTGAGCAAAATAACTGGGAACCGGCCGTGGCGTACGAGTCCCAACTGAAATGACGCACTTTCTGATTGATGACGTAACTGGAGTGTGTTCTTAAGTTGTTTCTCTGTTGAGAAACAACTTTATAGGATGGGCAGATTTCGCTGCGAGCAGCAGCAAGTTTCAGTGATAAAAAGCAAAACTGTGACGTTTCTCCAGACAATACATACTTTCGCGCACACAATGACGTAACAAAATCTGCGTCATAGACATCTTACGTGCACACTATGCTGCTACGTTCTTTTTGGCGGGAGTTGTGAGACGTGTGTGTGTGTGTGTGTGTGTGTGTGTGTGTGTGTGTGTGTGTGTGTGTGTGTGTGTGTGTGTGTGTGTGTGTGTGTGTGTGTGTGTGTGTGTGTGTGCGTGCGTGCGTGCGCGCGCGCGCGCGCGTTTAGGTGTAATTGTGGCTAGGCCCTAAACCACCTCGTTGAATAGCTTTTTACTTTGAGATGAAATAGGAATTCACCTTCTCCAGAGGTGTTTTTCACGAATTTTTCTCTTGCTGCATTTTTAGAAGAGTTATCGACGAATTTTTACGAAAAAGTTCTTCAAATTCCTTCATTTTCTCGACTTTGGAAGTTCATCCAATTACACTGAATGTATTTGTACTGCAGCTCTGTAGCTCTGACTGGTTTTGTGTTAAAAAAAAAAAATCCGGGGTAGGGGTGGTTTACACATGACCAAATATCTATGAAAAGACTACTGCAGCTCTGACTGGTTCTGTGTTAAAAAAAAAAAAAATCCGGGGTAGGGGTGGTTTACACATGACCAAATATCTATGAAAAGACTACTGCAAATTACTCATCACCCCGGTGTTTTTGTCAAGTGTGACAACTGCACATATGACAGGAACTACTGCACTATTGTAGCGTTAGCATTAAGAATAACTGAACTTTTACATGAAGATATTTTTTCAAGTTTTTGCGAGAAGCACGGGTCAAGAGAGTTCCAATATTGCGATTTCATAAGTACAATCCAAGGTATTCTAGTCCACGTTTCACCAGCCCTCGAGATCTTCCAGATTTTATGTAAAAATTCAGTCAGTCAGGGAAGTCACAAAAGTAACAGGGAAAGAACAATACATGCACAAGCATCATCTGTCAGACCACCAATGAGAGGATGACGTCAAATGTTTAGTTCCCAGACAAAATAAGCAAGTATCGTCACTGCCTCCGACATTTCACCAGCCCTCTAGATCTTCCAGATTTCATGTGAAAAATAATTCAGTCGGGGAAGTCACAAAGCCAAAAGGGAAATCACAAGACATGAACAAGCATCCTCAGACGATCTCAGTGCTAGAGGCTGACGTCAAATGTTTAGTTCACGAAATTGACGTCATCTCTCTCTCTCTCTCTCTCTCTCTCTCTCTCTCTCCCCGTAGTTCGGGTAACCCACGAGTGATCGGGGAAGTCACATCCTCGATTTCAGGAGAGGGCCGGCCGTGGCTTTTGGTGCGACATTAGGGGTGCTTCCCTTGGTGTGACACATCTCATGATATGAATGATGACACAGCCGTTACCGCAGGTGCCGTTGTTCCCGGGCCCGGCTCACGCCGGGATATTTATGACAGGCAGCGCGGAATGCAGCCCTGTCCCGCAGTCCCAAACCACATGGACTTCCACAGCATCATCATGTCATCATCATCACCTCCATCGTTATGCATAACAAAAATTGCCTCAGCTTCCAAGCCCTCTGTGGAGTCAAACCATGTCCGGGGAGGAACACCACTGGAGCTGACGAAGAATTGGGGGCAAAACAACTAAATCGGTGAAAAGGTTTCGTCAAATGTTATATGAGACACCATTCCTAGGACTCATCCTATAATCCTCATATCCAAGATCCGGGTAAACGTAGTGCATCCTACTAGCAATTCCGTTTCCCATCGGCCACTGCGGGTCTCGGCCCGTGTACATTACAACATCGTCGTGACCGTTGATCGTGTGGTACACAGGTGAGTCTCTAGTCACACGGGCGTCTGCTGGTCTGGGGTTGAAATGGTTCGTACAAGACACACTCGCGCGTTCATGATTCATGACCGATCCGTTTCCAGTGCGGTTCAAGTCACGGCCGTTGCTCATCCGGCGATCACTGCTCAGCGTTCCGAAGCGAGCAACATCCCGGTGGACATCCGGGGCTCGAAAGAAGCGTTGGTGAACTGGCGGCCCGTTGGATAGCTGGTACAGCTTGAGTTTGTTGCTGATTGCCACTCTCAGAACTTCGTGAATAAAACTGTACTGGTCCTGGAATAAATGAAATATTCACGTGACTGTGACGCAACTGTAATCTATGTAATAAATAAACAGCGTCTGTCTGTCTGTGTGGCTCTGCGCGGTAAAACTTATAATTCTCACATGGCGGGAGTATTCAGGGGAACCCCGGACTCGTCCTTGTGGGAAAAAAATCGAAAATGTTGGGAAATTTTGAGTTTAATATCCTCTTCCACCAAACAGGAAGCGCAGAAAACACAATTTAGTGTTCTCACATCTCGATCAAAATTGGTGGCTTTACTCAAGGGACCCTAAAAGCGTTATGGCGAGTGGGAGGCGGAGGGGGGGGGGGGGGGGGGAAGACGGAAAATGTCAGTTTCCACCATGTATATCGCCTAACATAGAGACCAGAAAACACTT
This sequence comes from Batillaria attramentaria, assembly GCA_018292915.2. NCBI lineage: Eukaryota > Metazoa > Mollusca > Gastropoda > Batillariidae > Batillaria > Batillaria attramentaria. The sequence continues at coordinate 290,427 of JACVVK020000091.1, forward strand.
TCCTGACTGATCACACCATCAGTACTCAGGGGTACCCCGAAAACAATCTAGTAGGAAAAAAATCTCGGAAAATATGAGTCTCACGGCCTTTTCTACCACGTATCGCCAAATAGGGAGACCAGAAAGCACGTACTATACATCACATCATCAGCCCGAACGACAGAACGGCATGTACAGCTCGGGTACATCAGCTAGTGTTTGAAAAGATGCTAACCGACAGTCTTTCAAAAATGCTCTTAAAAGGAGCAAAGAATCATCACACTGGTCGATTCCTGCCGGTATTTCAGTGCTGGCGGAAAGTCTGGGTCCTGGACGGTGGCCCCTCCAAAAATCGCATAATGTGTTAAACAAATAGAATAAGAAAAGAGATGAACTTCGACTAACACCACCTCCATCCCACTCCAAAATGACAACAAAACAACCACAAAAAGGACAGAATAGAAAAAAAGGAAACAAACAAGCAAACTTAAAAGACACAAACAAAAAGCAGGAAGAAAAACCACACGAACAACAAGAAAACAAAACAAAAATTGCTTTCCTACGCAAACCCAACCCCTTTACATTTACCTACGGTCTTACCTCTGTCTGTATAATGTCGGGTCTGCAGGACATGATGGTCTGTACTGTAGAGAACACGTCTACTGTAGCGTTCAGGTCATGCTGTTCCACGAAGCGTGTCAGGATGTCTAGGGCGATAAACATGCCTGTTCTGCCCGTACCGGTGCTGCAATGAATAAATGAAGGGTACCAATCAATCTATGAACCAGCCAATGACGCAGTCATTCAAATGAACAGCATTAGTCTCAGCCCAACACCAACACAGCCTGAAGACGTTAAGTTCAGTTGTTTTTTTTTCATAAGCTCAGTGAGTAGAAATTCACCAGTAACTTGAGTAGGGCCGGCCATGAACTAGTTCGGGTAGCGCTCGAGTGATCGGGGAAGTCACATCCTGGGTTAGGGATCCAACCGAACAAACTTTTTTGTGGCTACATCTCTTGCGTGGTGAGTAAGCATAGGAAACCTAAGGCAAATGTAAGAAAAAGGGCAGCGTACCTAAGCTGTACGATGATGTTTACTAGCTGAGCTTCATTGAAATGTTTAACGGCTTCAACTGGCCGTCGGCGGAAGTTAGAATGGGATCCCCTATGGCGTTCAGTGAACCTCAACTGGCAGTGTTGGCGTTGGACATTTTCCACTGAGACACGCACGCACTGTAGCTTGTAAAGGTAAAGAGTGTGTTTTCATGGAGCGTTATTCAGCGTTCATTGTGTCCTATTATTATATAAATATTGGTCCAGCCACCACAAAGATATTAATGTGTTGTATTTTCCCCCCAATGGTTGGATCCCTGACCCTCGATTACATGAGAGGGGCACCATGACTAGCCACGAACAAACAAAGGACAATCAGGACGTTTACCTGCAGTGCACGGTGACTGGTCCTTCACTTGAGGGCGCCACCTGCCTGACCGACCGGATAAAGTTCAGTAACTCTTGAGGATCGAGAGAATTCCCATCTTTCCACCACCCCGGTAAATGAAACTGGGTCACGCTCAGGTCCTCGTGGAGAACCTGTCAAAGACAAGGAAGGTTTGTGTATTTCGGTCTTCTCAAGCCCCCCCCCCCCCCCAAATAAAGTGCATACGTGGTGGAAAAGGGCGTTAACTCCCAAACACGCAACCATCCACGCAAAGAAAGCTCCCAGTTTCTAAGGGCTGACCCTTGGCACACGATATACAGCTAAAAAAAAACAAAACAAAGATAACCTTTGTGCATATAAAATTTAAAACAAATATGGATAATTATGGCGTTTTCAGTAAAAAATCAGAAATGTTACTGTTTTGTACTTGTTTATATTACAGTCCCATCACCATGCTGAGGTGACGATATAGAAAACCCACGCACAGACGCACACACACACACACACACACACACACACACACACACACACACACACACACACACACACTCGCGTTTACCTTGGATGCCTTCATAGTCCTGATGATAGTGTTGTTCTGTGTCTGACAACCAGTGAATGTGACCGTCACCTCCCCACACATTAACACGTGGTTTGTTTCATCTGGCCAGTACTGCACAACTTTGGACTGCAATGGATGCGATAATGATAATCATTGTATGTAAAAGTATACGCGTATAATCATGTACGTTTTAAGCTTTTTTTCACGTCTCGGTCGATCACACTTTTTTTAGAGTGGTTAGGATACTGTATTAGTAATGTATGGTTTGGTTTTAATGGTGGTAACATGCAGTCCTTCGGTCAAGTTTTGTTTCTGATTTCTCTCTCTCTCTCTCCCCCTCTCTCTCTCTCTCTCTCTCCCTCTCTCTCTCTCTTTCTCTCTCTCTCTCTGCTTTATTGTCTTGCAATGTAGAAACAACACACCCTTCCATCTTCCACAAGATCGGCCAGCATAACAATGATTCCGGACCTTCTCTGGAACACCATCTTCCAGAAGTCGGCTACAGTTGTCAGCAATGGCGCTTGGGTAGCGATGTATTCGTCAGATGACGATAAACCCTGAACAAATACGAGAAGAAACGCCACCAAGGGTCAACAGAAACATAAACTGACGGTAACACTAGCAGTTAAAGGTTTTGTAAAGAGTCTACACATAGCACAAAAAATTACTTACAGTCTAATGATTCAAGTGGACTTCCCCCTCCAGATTCGCACACTGTTACATTACACGGGGAGCCGGGAACAGTCGAGCGGTAGAGCGCTGGACTTTCAATGCTCAGGTCTTGAGTTCGATTCCCGGCTAAATGGCCAAGTGTTTGTGCTGGTCTTTTCCCGTTGCCCCGCCGTTTATATCATCCGTATTTGGTGGGAAAAAAGGACGTTAAATCCTTAAACACACACCCACCCCACCCGTCGAAGTCAAGTCTTCTGAGTATAGACGATTCCAGTCGGCAAGCTCCTAGGCCAAAGCCCCACCCCATTACTCTGCCCTGTATTGGCAAAATACGGTACGTCCATGACGTCACTGTATGGGAAAAGAGGTGATTTCAAGATGAAAGAGATTGGCGTAATGGTTTTCTTTCCTCAAAAGACATCAATGGACTTACTCTTTTTCATGCTTCCTCACTCTTTTCATGTTTCAGTCATATCAAACTACACGTGCTTCAGTCGTTGTAGTGTCTGTAGTGTCTGGCATGAAGTTTGCCAGACCATGCCATGTGTTATGCTCATCATGCCGCGGGACGCGATTGGCTGAATTCTGGGGGCTCGTCCCTTTTGATTGACAGGAGTGGAGTCGTCCATTATGTCTAGGCTCACAGATTGTTTTGAGCGGGTTGGTGACGTCTAACGTTGTAACACTTATACGCATGTGGAGTTACAGCCCTACACAAGTTGGACTCGAGCCAAGAGAAGGTCAGCAGCAAAGCGGAAAGCGTTCAGGTTAAAAAAAAAAAAAACAACCCACAACCTCCCCCCCCCCTTTTGTTTTTAAATTCACGCTCGCACCGCCAGCAGAAAGAGCTCTACTACTCAGTCAGACAGACAGTTCCGAGAGTGCAGGCGTACTTACAAGCGCAACTGTTACAGAATAAAAAGTGCCTGCTGTGAAGACTAGTCATCCTGGAACAGTTGCGTGCAAAACGTGATTCAGACAATTAACATCATTTACTACATACATTTACATCATTTACAAGCATACCTCGATAAAACTTGCGTTGATATAATCAGAGTTTCCGGAAGCAAAATCCAGCAGTTTAACTCGTGTGTGGTCATCTGATGGATGTATATAAACAATACACATGTAATAAATAATAATAATAATAATAATTAGTATTGTATAGGCGCTTTACCCAATTTCATGAATCGGCTCAAAGCGCCGCGAACTGAACCCAACACGCACGCTCACGTGAATCACACGCATTCTCTCAAACACTGGACATAAACACATTACAATCACGTGGTGCGAAGGGTCAGCTCAGCTATCTAAATTTCGTAATTTAGAATTGCGTTTATTTTTCAAATGTTGTGGGCTGAACATTTCCAAAGCAGAGGGGGAGGAAGCCGGAGTACCCGGAGAGAACCCCCGACGATCGGCCCGAATGAACGGTGCCACGAACAAACCAAACAAACAAACAAACAACGACAACGAACAAATAAGCCACACGAACAAATGCTTAATGTTTTATGCAAACAGTAAAACGAATTTGGAATTTTAATAGGTTTTTAATGTACGAAGAATTCAGTTTCAAACATTGAAACATCGGTATCGACAACAACGGCAAGGTCGCTGGTGCCAATAAAATAAAAAGGCAACGAGACTTACACGGAAGAACGTTGAAGCAACGATTCAGATGTCTGTTTCTTGCCAAAGACCCAACCTTGGTAGATCCAAATGCACCTGAATTTTGACACTTCTGGAGGCTCTGTAAAGAAGAAGAAAAAAACAAACATATCAACAGAAACCCCACAAAAACATGCTGTCAAATTCAGCTGTCAAGTGGTCTCTTCAGATAGGACACATCTTTAAATCTCGTGACCACATACATTTGAAATACGACTCAATGGTGGGTAGTACCGACATTCAGCATCTGCAACCGCAGCCGACATCACACTCGCCACCAATAAAACCAGTACGTATCAATATGACTGTTCTCCATTATATTTCTATCAACTTCCTCTTCACTTAAGCCATTGTAAATTTCAGTTAGTATGCCACAAATAAGTTCCTTACCCAACAGTATTTCTCTTCCTTTCACTGCTCAAAAATCGTTTCTAGGAAAATGCTTTGGCGTTTCACACGCATTTTTTGCTTACTCATCCTAAGCCCCATCCCTCACACAAGATAAAGAAAATGTAAACAACAACAACAAAACCCAAAAGGTAATACCTGAAACTGCAGAGCGAGAGGTTTGGAGGGCTGTAGTTGAAGAGTGTTCAGGTGGTAACCGAACTGTGTGATGGCTACTCGAGCAGGCTGTTCCATTTTCCATTCAAACCTACATCAGTCAGTTACGCACAGTTGTAAAATCCACGAACAACACAGAAGTAGACTATACAATTGTGTACAACAGACATACACTGCCCACGTTCTGAATCACATTGACACTGATGCATTCGTCTACCTGTAACGCAAAAAAAAAAAAATGCACAAAAAAGTCTGAAAGGAACACGAGTTAACTTTTCCAAGCAGATCCACTGTGGATGCTTACAACCACACTTCTTGTTTGTTTGTTTTGTTTTTTACCATTAACATATTCTGCCCGAGCTACAGTTCGAATCCCGGCTGGGGCCAAATATTTGTGCGCAGAAGAAAAAAAAATGTGCTAGCCTTTTTTCTCGTTGCCCCGTCTTTGATATCACCCTTATGTGGTGGAAAAGGACGTTAAACCCCAAAACACCCACCCACCCTACCCGAGCTACTACCATACCTCCCTTTCCAACATGTCTGCTGTCAGGTTTCCTTGGCAACCTACTGAAGGTGTTGTCAAAGTAAATACAGCATTTATACAAATATCAAGTGTGCACGCTAAAAAATCCCACGTTCATCTTTCGAAGAAGAGTAGGCTGTGGCCGGTGGCGTGGTAAAACAGAAATACTGTCGCACGCACCAGAGTGAATAGCAGGGTGGAGGTTTGCACACAAAGTAGCGCCTAGCGGCAGCAGGCTTTCCCTGCTTCGTCCTCCAGCCTTGCGGCGCCTAGAGCATCTCATTAGAGATGGATACGTGCGCCGAGGAGAAGTCTACCATACCATACCATACCATCCAGGCAGCACTTTCTGTACAATTAATGTTATCAAATCATAGTGCAGTGTCGCCACGGGATCCATGCAGCTGGTGCCAGACGTATGGTGGTAGCGTTAGTCTATAAAGTGTATAAGATATGTGCATAAATACAGCCTTTTGTGGGCCGTCGTTGCTTGGATACATTATGTATACATACATTACGTATGCATTACGCCAAAACGTATATGTGCTGACCGGTCAAATAACCGCGTATGCATTCTGCGGCAACACAGCCACTTGGTACCTAATTTGCACAGAAAAGAACCATTTGCGATGTAGACTTTCGGGATCGAGCATCAAGCATGTGGATCAAACGATGATGAACTTCGAACTGCCGCTGTTGAACCTGAAAACAACAACCAATCAACAAGTAGATGTGATATAATTTATTTACTAGTAGTAAGTAGAACTAACCTTTGCTGGTATTTTTCTTCCTTCTGATGGCCACGACGACGCAAAATGACGACAATGAGGATGACGAGGATAAGCACAAGGCCACTGAGCGCTCCGATGACGCCATAATCTGGGCAAGAGTAACATGTAGTTTACATGATTGTTTACCGAAGAAGTTTGAGAAATAACCAGTTTCGTATGCTTTTTTTTTCTTTCGAGTTTCTCGCTATTTTTAAGAGAAACAAATGAGGTCATTGAACGCTGGGTGACATGAGGAGAAAACCACATTAAGGAAAATAATGACAATTTATGTATTATACATACGCGTATATGCATGTATGAGGATAGTGTTTTACGTCAGAGCATTGTGTTTGAGACTGTAAAGCCGCCGCTTCAACCAATTAACACACACAAAAAATGAATAAAATTTTAATAAAGTGTGTCGGCCACTCTTACATATTCCTTTGTCTTCTTGATTCTGACTTCCCTGGTAAATCATCACATCTGTAGATAAAAACACAAACGGTATAAATCAAAAATAAAATGCACGCACATATCCATAATTACTTGGGCAAACCCTCGGATATTTCACTTGTATGGTATCTACACGACTGTGCTAAAATGCTGATATATTTGAATAAAACCAGACCACTTGTCTCCTAGTATGGCTCCCTTGAGGAAACAGTAAACCATACTCAGGTGGTTTTGTGTGTGTGTGTGTGTGTGTGTGTGTGTGTGTGTGTGTGTGTGTGTGTGTGTGTGTGTGTGTGTGTGTGTGTGTGTGTGTGTTTGTTGTTGTTGTTGTTTTTCTAGGCTTTTATGGACCATTGCAAAATCACACACACACACACACACACACACACACACACACACACACACACACACACACACACACACACACACACACACAGACGCACGCACGCACACACACGAACCCGCCGCCATAATGCTGAAATCACGTTACCACACACACACACACACTCACAGACACACACTCGTGGGTGCATCATGAGGATATATATATATATATCTGTCATTCTTTGCTAGTGGTCACAAACTGGGGTAGCTTCACTAGAACGTTGTTTACAGTACATATTTAGTCCAAACTTATTAAAAATCGACGTTTGTGTCTTGATGAAACAATAAAGTAACAGCATGAGCAAGGACAGTTTGAAAATGCTTGTACAAAAAGAGAAATTGCAAAAGAAACGGTAAAAATGGTGGTAAAAATGGCGACAAAAAAGGGAACTCGACAACCTGCTAACCAAATCTGTCCCGTGTGAAGTCAGTTAACAAAGCTGACTCTAAATTTTGATCTCTACATCATAACAAGACGTTAAATTATAAAAAAAAGAACGGCTGAAGATATTTTTTGTACTGCTGGTTTAGAAACTGAAGGGAATGTTAACGGTAACCGCGTTACATGGCGTGTCACACTCGATCGGTATCGAAGTTGGCTGTCGAAAGCCCATTGTAAACTCGTTTCTGTACCTCAAACCTCAAATGTGGCAAGTTTACATCACAATGCGGATGTTTGCTGCAGTTTCAGCAGCACTTTTGCATTCCTGGTTTATTTAGATCGCATATTTTTCGCCGTGTCACAAGTGAAACGTTAGTTACCTTCAAAGTTTAGAGATCGTGCCCGAACACAAGTTTCGAAAACAACAGCTCAGAACACCGTATTTTTGTGTACCCAAGGTTATACTCGCTGATTGGTGACGTTTTACACATCAACAGCGAAATTTCTGCGAATCTGAGGCCGAAAACCGTTACGTGTCACGCCTTTCTTTCACCGGTAACGATGTGACCGGCGCGAAAGACGATCGCATGTTGCCGGTATTTTGGAGTGTCATCGGCTCTGTGAAGCGACTTTTTGCAATCGTCGGTGTTTCAAGGTAAGAAGAAATGTTTTAACTTAGTTTTTCACTCAATATTTTGGTGATATTTTGTATGAAATCACGCGCTACAGCTTAATTAACGACTGATGTGGCAGTGCCCATTCCTTCATGTCTCCTTCAGTGTCCCATGAAACGTGTGTGACTTGAAAAGTGCATTTTAGCCTCTAGTGACCACAGGAAAGATATGATATAACCTCCGTGCGAGGTTTTGTACTGGAGGTGTCTCTGAACAAATTCCCCGGGATGGTCAATAATGGAACATTAGTAACTTTGTTTCACGGGACACCCATTTTCCACAGAAATCAATGCACAACCTGTGTCGCAATAATGGTTGTTACCCAGTGCACCCTTTTTATAAGAAAAAAATATTGATTGCCTTATCAGTAGTGCAGTTTGTTGCTCTCTTTGCACTGCTATGTAGGTTTGCATCAAAACAACTATTTGAAAATACACCTTGAAAGAGAAAATAAGGTTGAAAATAGGTTCTTGGTTGCAGCAAAGATCTTGGAAACATATCCAAGGTCTTTGGTTGCAGTGTTTCACGGGACAGGTTATTTGTGTGTCCCATGTAATCATGTCACTGTTTCTGGTTTACCTACCTACAAGTAGCAATATGCATTTTTTTGTGTGTTGGCAGATTAGGAAGAAATTAAATGATTTGCACTGTTAGCAAATTTCTTTTTTTTAAGTTTCGAAATGTGGCATTTAACCTGACCTGGTAACTGTGTTTCACAGGACGTGTATGGTACGGACTTACTCACGACACCTTGGACGGAATAATGGCATACACAAAGTATACCATTCACGCTTTATGAAAGCTATTTCTTGCCCCGTAAAAAGTAAGTTAAGCTTATTTTCCGTGTTTATTAAATGTTTAAAACTTGCGTCTTTTTTTTCAGAACTCCCAAGGTGGATGACTTTGTGAAGGCAGTCTTCACTACTGGCCGCAGGCAGACTGAAACCCTCTACTACGCCAAGGTAAATGAGTTATATATATTTTAAAATGTTTTCATAAACAAATGCACGGCTGTTTTTATTCTTATCACAAATGTAGACCCCCAAAAAGTTCTCAGTAGTGCTTTGTCCGCGTTTTTTTTTTTTTTTTAAACTTATTTTCTTTGTCCTAAATACATTTATATTGATACGAATCTAGTGTATATTCCTGCTGTTGTATTCTGTGTGTTGTAGGTTCTTGAGGTTGTGGATGCAGAAGGCGAGAGTGAATGTTTGCTGCACTATCTTAAGGAGAAGATGGGGTCTACATTTGGGCTGATCAGGCGTGGCATCCAACCTCCATGATCCAGACAATAGTGGCACAACCATCACTGACACCTGGCAGAAGACTCGCGTTTACCTTCAACTAGTGTAGGGGGGAGGATGTGTGGGCGAGCGCGTTCAGGAGAGTGACTGTGTCTCAAGCTGATGAGTGCACGTGTCACGTGTAACAAGGTCACCTTTTAAGAAAAACATCTGCTGGTGACTGTACATTTGCCTCCAGGGACAAGAGTATTGGTGACAGTGATGCTGTTCTGATGTGCTATATGTTAGGGAAATTGGGGCGAAATACATTGTTTTTGTTGTGCACTGTGAAAATTTTCAGTATGCAGGTCACTCGCGTTACAGTGTCACATGAGTTGTGTTTTAATTTTAAGTATTAGATATCAACCAAATTTTACCAAACTTGTTTCAGGTAGGTGATACAACACCCCTTGCATTCACAAATAAAGATAAAGTAAATTCTGCATAACAGTTCTGTGTTTTAGCCAAGTACGTGTCACAGTGTAACGCGAGTTACCTTTGGCAAGTGGAAACGTTTGACAGCTCACTGTATGGAAACCAGTAAGGCTGCTGCTTCAATTAAAAAAAAATAATAAAGAGCAATGACACAAGTGTCAAACCAGAAGAAAAGAGCTTCCTGTGTTGTGTTTTATTTTTTTTGTTCTGTTCCCTGTTTTTGTGACCACTAGCAAAGAAGTACTGATATAGTCTGTCAGAACCCACATGCAGCTGACCCTCAGCTCCACTTCCTCACCATTTTTGCAATAGAACGAGTGGAGCAAGAAAAGGACCTCATCAAGAGGGAGATATGGTGGCAGTGTAATTTAGGCACCATCTTTTCTGGCCTCAACACCAGGAAAGATCTAGCCACCATGCTCCGTCTTGGTAAGAGGATCCTTTTCTAGAACATAAGGATGGAATTTGACAGGCATCAGCGAGAGGTTTCGGCCCAGTAATCCAGTAATTTGTGTACAGTTTGCAGATCTTCTCAGGGTTGGGGAGAGAGAGAGAGAGAGAGAGAGAGAGAGAGAGAGAGAGAGAGAGAGAGAGCACGTGAAAGAGCAAGAACATTATTATTGACGTAAGGATTGCGTCATAACCCTGACGTCATTTATTTTGTATTTTGTATTTCGTATTCCCCTGATGAAGGACCCGCGGAGGGCCCGAAAATTTGGGATCCATGTTTTCTTAATAATAATAGTTGTTCACAGTTTTCAAGGAGTGTATTTTCTAGTTATATATATATATATATATATATATATATATATATATATATATATATATATATATATATATATATATATACCAGCTGTATATATATATCTTATGGTAGAGCGTTGAACTTTTCAGTGCTCGGGTCGAGAGTTCGAATCTTTGTTCAGAGCGAAACAAAACGTACTGGCATTTTCGTCGTTTCTCCGTCTTTGACGTGTGTGCATGAGGACGTTAAACCGCAACCAACCAACCCAGCCAGCTGATGTGTACCTTGCACATCAGTCACAGAGCACAGGAAAGACTACCAGTGTGTTAGAAAATGGCCAGAATACATAAACTCCAATCGCCCCAAAACGCATAGAGTACAACAGGCGGAACACGTTTTGTCTGTTGTCCTCCAGGTACGCGGGTTCTGGACCGATTGGTTCACTTTCCGATCATGGGAGAAGTCTTCTTGCAGCCTGTGTCCATGTAAACGATACTAAAGCACATAATACACTTCACATAAGCACCCAATCCCAACAGACGGATATTTTGTGCAGACAATGAAAGCTCTCTCGTGGTTTATTCACGTTTCTGCGACAAGGGAAGTCTCGGGAACAATCGCGCTATCCCGAGTGCTAGCCGCGTATTTAGCCGATCCATTCTTCGCCAAACGGAGGAGGCGGTGTCCACGCTACTGTTGTTTCGTTAGGATTTGATGTAGTTGGAATTTCTGAGATACAGCTGCCTTCATGGTAAATGTAGTCGGTGTTGCAGACACAGATCCCGGCGGAAGTTGAAAGATCGCCGCATTGAGCATTCTCCACACATTGCGCGTCGATGTCATAAACGCCTATGGTGTCTTCACAGGACAAACCAGGCGTTTTACCTGCAGATCATCAGTTTTGAAGCATGAAAGCCGCAAACAGCTGACATGTAGTATACTTAAAAACCCAAGAGCAAAGCACATTCAGCCAACACATCGCCACTACTAGTCCGGCACGAACCAAACTTAGACAGGTGGGGGTTCATGCGAATATCAGTCATAATGTCCGATATACAGTCTACAACAAAAGGAAACCATAACTTGTCTTAAAAGTACCGATGTCTCGATGCGTTCTGGTTTCTACAAATCCGTTAAACCAAGTATCTCTCTCTCACTATGCTATTGTCCGAAGTTTTGGACCTCACGTTCACAACGTTTGGACGTGGAGGTCCGATTTCTCAGATCGCCGACTTTCTATTTCATATCAGTCATGACATCAGTAAAGTGCGGGACTAAATGCAGAGCTAGCAAAACGTTTTCTACGGGTCAAAAAGCAGCAACCTCTGTTCGTATGCTACCGGAGCTCCTTTCAGTACAAGGTCCCGAGAGTTTGGAATTCACTTCCTCTACATGTCCGTCAGTCTCCATCTTTCACAGTTTTTAAAAACAAACTGAAAACCCACTTCTTCCAGTCAGCCTTCTCTCCCTCTTAGTTAATTAGCTGCGAAATGGTCTTTGTTGCTTGCGCAACTCTATCCATCTGTAAACACTCCCCCCCCCCCCCCAGCTCATGTTATCGAGATCCCAGCTGTATGTTATGAAAGTGATGTGTGTGTGTGTGTGTGTGTGTGTGTGTGTGTGTGTGTGTGTGTGTGTGTGTGTGTGTGTGTGTGTGTGTGTGTGTGTGTGTGTGTGTGTCTTTGTGTGTGTAACTGTAGAGCGTTCTGAGCCAGCGTCTGCTGGGATACTGCGCTATATAAAAGCAATTATTATTACTATTATTATTATTATTACCGCTGTCGCCGTTACAATGCCAAGCTCACTGGCTAAACTAGCTGGGTTTCCTTCAAAAAAGGTTTAATTTTTGGAATCTGTTTCAAACAGGACTGGGGAGCCGGGGTGGCCGAATGGTAGAGCGTTGGACTTCTAATGCTCGGGTCGTGAGTTCGATCCCGGCTGGGGCCAAATATTTGTGCTGGCTTTTTCATCGTTGCCCCGTCTTTGATATCACCCTATGTGGTGGAAAAGGACGTTAAACCCCCACCCACCCACCCAAACAGAACTGAGGTAACTTACTAATAAACAATGGAACACACTTACACTTATACGGCTTAAGAACTGCCTTTATTCGGTTACGTCACAAAGTTTCAAGTTGTGTATTTTTGTTTGATTTTTCCAAATACCTTTTTCCCAAAGTGGGCAAACAGCCGGCACACACGTTACATCAGTGAGAAACAATCTGTGCAGATTGTTTGAAATTTTGCGTGCTTTTTGTGCCCTAATGCCCAGGGGCCGTGGTCACGACGCGAACGCAAATTTCTTTGCGCAAATGGGTTGCGGATCGTAAGTTCGTACGTGGCTACGTGAAAACTATCTCTTCCGCTAGTTGGCCGGTCACGACGCGCACTTACTGGAAACGGTGTCACGTACGGGTTTTTTTTAGATAGGTGTGGGACCCCTGGGATTCCCACGGAAAACACCATCACGTGGCCTGCACAAATTCTCCTTCCAGCGTGAAGCGTGAAAGAGTAGAGGGGGTGTGTTCAGTACGCGTTCACTACAGAATTTTTGATCGAGTCATGTTTATCTGCCGTAGCGTCAGGTTAAATGCGTGGCGTGTATGTGGAGAGTGTGATCAGGAGAGCATGCAGGTCGCATATAGACCGCTTCCTAGCAGTCTCTATCACAACATTGGACGGACTACAACCAGTAGAAGCATTTACTGCACGTACAAACCGTATGTAGCAGGCTCACTGGCAAGAAAACCAACGGAATGAACCTCAATCAAAGAACAACGAAAAACGAAAGAGGCCGGAGAGGATAACAACAACATCAACAAAACTCTCCACATACATGCCACGCATTTAACCTGACTTGCTACGGCAGAGAAACATGACTCGACCATAACTCTGAATTCGGAACCCGCACATTTCGGGTCCACAACACAATGAATGAGACCTGCATTGACAGGCATACGATGAAAACGGTGGTGGCTGATCAGTGAGGACTGACCGAGTGCGTTCAGCACTGAACTAGTCCAAAACACACACAACAAATGTTAACCCACAAAAAGGAAACACTTCAACCCACGATGTGTGTACAGCCGGCCATACAGGCCTTTGCATTGCAGGGTGCGTAGTGAACTGAACGCGCCCCCTCTACACTCAAGTCGTCCTACAGAAGATCGCACAATTCCTGCAGGTCTCTCCTCCTAAATCTAAACCTTTGAAGCATGTCCACATCGTCGTACAAGTCAAAAGGGTTAGTACGATCGCGGAACACCGTTTCCCGTCGCAATGCTCTTCTCATTTGCAGTTCAGGTAAATCAAGCGGGCCGCCATTTTTCAGATTTACGCAAAGGCTACGGCACCTTTCCGACACCCTCCTAGGTGGTGTACAATACGCAAGGGTTTCCGAGCGGCCGTAGCTCTGCGCAAACGTCATGACCACCCAATTTTATCACAAATCGTAAGTTACGGACCCTCGCGTGCGTAAATCGGTGGCGGAAAAGTTACGAACGCGTCGTGACCACGGCCCCTGATTAGAAGTCATGAATTCCAAAGTACCTTGCAATGATGGCCGTTTCCCCCAGAATTCCACAGAAGCAGACATTGTAAGGCTCGTTCGATCAGGTTTAGCACCCGGAATAGTAGAAAAAAAATGTGTGAATTACCTTGGAAGGCTGTTCCCTTTGGCCACCGTACTGGCGTTGGTCACGTGTTTATCTCTCACGTGGACGTCTCAAATGATATTGCCATCTACCTTGGTTTGAAAAGAAACTGACTCACGTTTTTCACACACCGTTCCGTTCTCGTTGAGGTAGTGGTCATCGTCACAGTAGCAAACCGGTTCCGTGAATCCATCGGGTTGTCTGCACGCGGCATGCTGGTTCTTACACTGAGCCGTGTCATTGAGCTTGTCACAGGTTTCATTCAGCTTTTTCGCTGTAACAATTGATTTCGCGGAGAAAGTCACATTGCTGCTGTTGTTGTTGTTGTTGTTGGTGGTGGTGGTGGTGGTGGTGGTGGTGTGTGTGTGTGTGTGTGTGTGTGTGTGTGTGTGTGTGTGTGTGTGTGTGTGTGTGTGTGTGTGTGTGTGTGTGTTTCCACGAATTGACAGACACAAGCTATTATTGTGTGAACAATACTACAAACCAGTCATCTCCCTCGTGTTTCACACACACAGAGAGAGAGAGAGAGAGAGAGAGAGAGAGAGAGACAGAGAGGTTGGTGGGTGGGTGGGTTTGGGGGTTTAACGTCCTTTTCCACCACAAACGGGTGATATCAAAGATGGGACAACGATGAAAAAGCCAGCACAAATATTTGGTCCCATCCGGGATACCAACTCACGATTATTATAGCATTAGAAGTCCAACGCGCAGAGAGAGAGAGAGAGAGAGAGAGAGAGAGAGAGAGAGAGAGAGAGAGAGAGAGACAGACAGACAGACAGACAGAGATTTACCTGGCGCACAGAATGTCGAATTTTCTTCATAGAAGTCTTTGTTACACGCACAGTGAGCGTGTGTCCCGTCACAGTGAGCGTCGTCAATACATTGGTTCAGGTCTGTAATTGATGCGTCACACTTGTCACTGACATTCTTCCCTGTGGAGAAAAGAAAAGTTGACACACAACGTGTTGTTCACAAGGTAGCTTAGACAGAAAACAACAAGGAGGGATAGACCCATTCCTTGATGTTGTTTCTCCAAGTATCTGCTATTCTGTCTGTTGTGTTACTGGTGGTGTTTGTTGGGGTTTTTTTTGTTGTTGTTGTTGTTTTTGTTTGTTTGTTTGTTTTTCCGCTTCAAATCTGTCAGATCTACCACAGACGCGCAAAGCGCGCAGGTGACAAACTGACAGTGAGATGACAGTTCATAGCCATTGTACCGCAGTGAGTTGTCCCCCATGCATACACAGACCCGCAGCATGCAGCTTTGTGCTCTGCTACGAAAAGTGCGTGCTTGTTGCGGCAAGGGAGACAATTCATGCAGGCAATAATCTCTAATGTACTGTGTTGGTGAATGCGACAATTTTCACCGCTTCTGTGCAGACTGTGAAATAACACGGGGACCTCAAAGTTGTTCCCAACTTTCCACTTTCCTTGTCACCGAGTATTTTTGTTTTTTCCTTCTTAGGTATACATAGATCGGCTCGGTCTCGGTTAGCCCGATTTGGGCGTCGTCGAAGGGGCCTACAAAAGCGACGGACCCGGAACAGGGATGGTCATGGCTAGTCTTGTCGCCTGGTGATGAGGTCAGTGACCTTCGTGCAATGTATTCATACGCTGAAGTCTCAAACGCAGGTGATCATCGACTTGGTCTCATGTGGAATGATCACCAGTAATTTTTAATGTGCTGACCAGAGAGAGCGTCAAACTCAAACGTGGCTGCGTTATCATGTGTGGTGAAAGAGTGCATTGTCTAGAGAAACGTCACAGTCTTGGTTTTATCACAAAACTTGCTGCTGCACGCAGAAAAATCTGCCCCATCCACAGACGTATAGATCGTCTGTGGCCCCATCCCATGAAGTTATTTCTCTATAGAGAAATAAATTACAAAAGCCAACGAATCAACCAATGAATGGGTGAAACAATGAAACTTAATTACTTTGTTTTTCAACGGTATGGGCAGTTAATGTTTGGCAGCAAAGAAATTCTTTTCATACCTGCTGTAGCTCATTCAAAAGTCAAATAAAATCTGATGAAAATATCTAATTCCGTCAGCAGTTAGACTGCTGAAGACAAAGATTTTATAAATGTAATGATGTGGGTGCTTTTAAACTTAAAAAAAAATGTAGTTTCCATGTATTTAGTTTTTACTGAAGGTACGAGATGTGTGCGTGCGTGCGTGCGTGCGTGCGTGCGTGCGTGCGTGCGTGCGTGCGTGCGTGCGTGCGTGTGTGTGTGTGTGTGTGTGTGTGTGTGTGTGTGTGTGTGTGTGTGTGTTCGTGCGAGCGTGCGAGCTTGTCTCTGGGTATGTGTGTGTGTGTGGGGTGGGGGGGGGGCAGTTTTATATACGTTTTACGTAGCCGTTAAGGTCGCTCACCTCATATTTAAATTTATCTGCAAAAAGTTTCCTATGTACTTAGCTCTTAAGGTATGTGATGTGCTGATGACTTTTATACACATGTGTGTGTGTGTGTGTGGGGGGGGGGGGCGGGAGGGGGCATCTTATCTTATATATGTATTTACTCGTTGAGGTCTGTGATGTGTGTTTAGTGCCGCTGTTTAACAACAACTTGCCCAAATTGGGATAATAATAATAAAGGAAATTAATTTTAAAAATCACAACAGTACAAATAGCTACAGAAATAGGCCCCGCTTCGTAACGCTCAGACGGTTAAGTTCGCCCGTTAAGGAGTGCAAATATATACCAGTCATGCGTAGGAGGGGCAAATAAACTCGTCGTCCACTAACGGGGGCTACTCTATCCCCGCAACGCCGGAGCGGGTGCAAATGTACTCCGCGGTCTGGCGTGGTGAAGTCACGTGGCTGCTGACTTTGTTCTACGACTTTACTTTATGCGAAATATCGACGGAATTGACTGGTATCATTTGCACCCCCTAACGGGCGAACTATACCGACTGAGCCTGAGTAACTCACGATCAGCGCATTCGTCTCCGGCGTTGAAATATGCACCATCGCACACGCAAGTTTCGGTTGCATTGTTGCAATCTGCTGAGTCCACACACTGGTCGGGATCAGAGTTGTTTGAGTTACAAGAGAAGCCTGGGGCAATGCCTGTAGAAAACCACAGCCTTAAGCAGGTGTAGTCGGAAAATAACACTGCGGGGAAAAAAACAAACACTACAGGAGTGGTCTTTTTTTTCCAGTAAAATAACACTGGGAGTGTTATTTTTCTAGGACGATTACACTCCTGCAGTGTTTTTTTTCCTGGAAGTCTTTTTTGCCTCCTACACCGGCTCTTAACTGGGCACTGCGGAGCGCCACAGTGTTGTGAACACGTGTGACACAGTTGTGATTTCGGGGGTTCCCGCCGCTGTGGCGTCACCAGAGAGCATGTATTGGCGTCATCACAGCTACTGGGATTTCAAACAGCCCCGGCTGTGACTGTGGGTTCCACAACAGATTCTGGTTGGCTGTACTACGTCACTCGGCGCGCAAACATGGTGGACAGTGTATCCTCAATTGCATTGTCGCCTGAACAGACTTCGGCGTTTACAGACCTTTTCGAAGCTCACAAATGTCTTTGGGACGTCACGGATAAGCACCATAAAGGCGCCACAGCTTGCCTCCGAGCTCTCTTTGCCATTGCGGACGCTATGGGCGTCGGATGGTATCGTATCGTGATCGTGTGATCATATGTCACCGTGCACAGCTGCCTTTGTTAAGTTTTGTAGTTAATAGACACACCGAGCGCAACGACTGTGGTGTGGCGCATGTGTGTTTCGCGCGCTGTGTCCATTTAAGAGCAGGCTTTACATACGTAAGGAGGAAAGGAAAAGAATGTCATACAAGTTAAAACATTTAAGTGCAGAACCTTTTTATGTACATTCGTTCATATTATCGATTCATCGATTAAGTGCAAGGCTTTTTTGTTGTTGTCGTTGGTGGTGGTGGTGGTGGTGGTGGTGTCACACATTTTCCGCGTGTATTTCGGGCGTGAGTGTGAGCGTGTAGGAGTTTCACGTCCTTTTCCACCACGTATGGGTGATATCAAAGACGGGGCAACGAGAAAAAGGCCAGCACAAAAATTTGGCCCCAGCCGGGATTCGAACTCACGACCCGAGCATTGAAAGTTCAACGCTCTACCACTCGGCTAACCCGGCTCCCGTCTCTTTAGAGAGGCAAGTATTAATACACATCACAAACAAGTGTTGTCTCTTGAAACAGCTTAACCACCTTAACAAATTGGGTTTTGATGAAAGCACATTGTTTTGCTTTCAGACCAAAAGAGCAACGAATGAATTTTGTTATGTGTTAACGTCTTTGACTTACGTTCTTCGCAGATGTCGTTGTTAGCGTAGTGGGTTGTCTTATTACAGACGCATAAAGCAGAGCCGCCAGGTGTGGAATCAGTCATACATGTTGCAGCTTTGTCAAGACACTGATAATAACCGTTCGAAACGTTGGCATCGCACGTCTGATTTGCTTCAACTCCTGGAAAAAAAATCCGGACATTGCAAACATGTACACTGTGAAACTAGACATCATGTAGGATAAGAGCATTTGGATAACGATGATGATGATGATGATGATGATGATGATGATGACGACGACGACGACGATGATGATGGTGATGGTGATGATGTTGATGATTTGTGACCCGGCCATTTTAACAGTGTCTATTGAATGATCAATAATGCCAAGCTGCACTAGTTAAGTTGTTTCTCTATAGAGAAACAACTTTATGGGATAGGGCAGATGTTGCTGCGCGCAGCAGCAAGTTTCAGTGATACAAAACAAGACTGTGACATTTCTCCAGACAATAATACTTTCACGCACACGGTGACATAACGAAATTTGCGTCACAGACACCTTACGTGCGCGCTATGCTGCTGCGTTCTTTTTTGGCGGGAGGTGTGTGTTATCGCCCATTTAAAAAATCGGTCACGTTACGTATTTTGACGAAAAAGTTGTTTAAATGACTTCATTTTCTAGAATTTAGATGATCATCCAATTATACTGAATGTATTCGTAGCACAGCTCTGTAGCTCTGACAGATTTTGTGGAAAAGAATATTTCTGAGGTATGGGTGGTTTGCATGTAAGGCCGACTGTCTATGAAAAGACTCCTTCAAATTACTCATCATCCCGGCGTTGTTGTCAAGTGTGACAACTGCACATATGACAGGAATTACTGCACTGTTGCATGATGAATATTAAAAATAACAGAGATTTTAGCTGAACATATCTTTTTTTCACGTTTCTGCGAGAAGCACCGGTCCAAAGAGCAATAGCTAAAATGGCTCTTTTTTTTTTTTCGCTGGACCTGAGCAGCGCATAACAGGAGTGGTGAGGAGACCATTACGCCGGCGACAGAATACAGTGCGCCTTCTTACGCTAGCAATACGTCAGTTCACTCGGCGTTTGTTGTATAAATCTGATGTCAACTATGGCGCTGTGATTCTGACATACAGACCGTGTCACTTTCTCCAAGGGACATGGCCTACTCTCCTACACGGAACACATGGCATTGACAGCCAATCACCCGCCACAAATCCATTCTTTCGCTGGCTGTATATCAACATACGTCATTTCGGACAGAACTAATCAAGGGGAACAGTCGTGATCAACATATAAGCAGCTCTCTCTCTCAATTCGCAGCTACCGAGCTAGAAGTTTTCAAGCCACGCAATTAGCAACTCCACTCCTGTTAATCAAAAGTGTCGAGCCCCAAGAATTCAGCCATTTGCGTCCCGTGGCATAATGAGCACAACACATGGCATGGTCTGGCAAACATTTTGCCAGACTTTACAACGAGGGAAGCACATGTAGTTTGATATGACTGAAACACGGAAAGATAGCAGTAAGTCCATTAACGTCATTTGAGGCAAAAGACCTTTACGTCAGTCTCTTTCATCTTGAAATCACCCCTTTTCCCGGGGATTTGGTCTAGTGGTTAAGGTATCCGACTTCGGATCCTGAGCTGCCGGGTTCGAGTCCCCGGTGGGCAGGAATATGGTGGAATTTTTCCTTCCCATATCGAGTCAAATCCATGTGCAGACTCGTTTGCGGTGCCTGTCTCGCCTTCGTGTACACACGCACGCACAAACATCAAGTGTGCACGCTAAAAATCCCATGTTCATCTTTCGAAGAAGAGTAGGCTGTGGCCGGTGGCGTGGTAAACAGAAATACTGTCGCACGCACCAGAGTGAATAGCAGGGTGGAGGTTTGCACACAAAGTAGCGCTTAACGGCAGCAGGCTTTCACTGCTTCGTCCTCCAGCCCTGCGGCGCCGTGAGCATTTCAACAGAGATGGATATGTGCGCCGAGGAGAAGTCTACCATACCATACCATACCATACCATAAAATGACGTTCTGTGTTTTGCTAGTTCTTACTCGTTGAGCTGGCTACACTCTTACCTCTGTAGCAGAACTGTACTCAAAAGCGATCTGCGCCATTTTTTCCTGCTTGGACCTGGTTCAGTGACTGATGATTTATGTACCTCTTGAAAATTTTGTCCACTGATTTGCTAAAATGGTGCATAGATATGTAGAATGTGCTTGATGGCGGCGTGACTTGTGCCACCTCGACGGATAACGTAACTCGACACATAACCGCTCTCACCGTTTCCTTGAAATTGGTTTGAACGTAAAGCACTCATATTTAACTCGCCGCGCTGGCAAGTTGCATAAACCCAGTTTACTTAGCGAACGAATCGCGTTGTTTTTTGTTTGTTTGTTGGGGTTTTTTGTTTTTTTGGAACCTCAGTTGCATGCAGGCCACTCAAAACCTTTTTATTTATTTATTTCGTTTTCATTTTTTCATTTTATTTTTGGCTGATCGGCCTCTCTTCATTGGTTCCCCACTGATTTTAAATTAATGTTTTTGAAATTAGTGCATGGACAGATGTCTTAACTGAGTTGCATAAACCCAGTTTACTTAGCGAACGAATCGCGTTGTTTTTTGTTGTTTGTTTGTTGGTTGGTTGTTTTTGGTTGTTGTTGTTTTGTTTTTGTTTTTTACTTCACGTGCATGTTTGCCTTGCGCGGTGGACACAACACACAGAGCTAGTGATTCGCATCTCCGGTAGACTCTGTTAACAGTAGCTGGTCATATCCTGCATTACTTTCGAGGGCATCTGAATCCGAGGGAGAATCGCGACAAATTCGTAATTTAGTAATGGCTAGTTTGACATGACGATTTAATTATTGGCCGTGAAATCTCGAAATATTGTCAAGCACCTAGTCATAAGACAAATCGATTTGACGGGCAGAACATCACGTCAAACTCGTCATTGCTAAATGATTGATATCGTTTTCTAACACATTAACACAAATGATAACGAGATGACAAAAAGTACACCTACTTTTCTCACACGTTCCTGTTCCCGGGTCATAGAAGTGAACTTGACAACGGCAGATGCCGTCAACACACACGCCATTTTGCAAAGCCGAGCAAAGCATATCGGAACAGTGGAGACCGTCCAAACGTTGTCCAAAGCACACTGTTCCCCAAGCCAACAGAATCTACGAGGGTAAAAACAAAAAGAACGTATAGAAAAGGAACAAATCACACACACACACACACACACACACACACACACACACACACACACACACACACACACACACACGCACGCACGCACGCACGCACGCACACCCCGTGTAAGTGTGTGATGTGTGTGGTGGTGGGGAAATCTTGCAAGCATTTTACTGATGTTTATTTGTGAGTAGGTGTACTCTCACACTCTGCCTTTATCTGTATTTTATGTTGCGCGAGAGACTGTACATATGAAACCTCGACAGTCGACACCACACAACACTGATATGTGTTTTTATTGTTGTGCAACAATGAAACACAGGACAACGATACATTATTAAATATAGGACTTACCAGACACACGGCAAGCTTGTTCATGACTGAATATTTGCCTCACTCTGCAGACAAGAAAGTGGCTCGAGAGGGTGTCTGAGGACGCAGAGTCTTTCAATGAATGTTGTATGGAGAAACATGGACAGAGAAAAACAAATGCACCAGAACAGACGGACCTTGGTGCGGGACACGGGCATACAGGCCTGCCAGTCAAAGCAGTCTGTCGGACTACAGCCCGTTTGGGATCAGGTTATCAGTGACGCATGCGCATTGTGACAGCATTCAGATGAGATGAGAGAGAGAGAGAGAGAGAGAGAGAGAGAGAGAGAGATTACGTGCCGGTTTTTTTTTTTTTTTTTTTTTTAATCGTTTGGCGGTGGCCGGGTCAGGGCCATGACGATTTGCTAGCAATCAGTATATTAAAAAAAAGCCAGGAATAGCGAGGGCACGCGCGCGTGTGTGTTTGTGTGTGTGTGCTTATCAGAAACTCAGAAGTAGTATAAGCTTATATTCAGTTTGTCGTAAAATAAACGCATTTCTCTTGGGTTCTGCATATACGGACATATGGTTTTGCTTCGAGAAGATAATCATTCTGCTGATGCAAAACTGGCAGATGTTTTGTTCAGCTTGTTTACAGCTTTCAGATTTGTATCAATTCCATGTAGATTCTGACTATTCTATAGACAACCAGATCATGTTCCCTTTTTAGTCTGGAGCAACCATATACAAACTTTATACCACCGCGGAACACAACTGTTTAATGGACCGCCTGGTCACCCAGCTGGTTACCCACACTTAATGAAACTTCAGAAGATCATTCTCGAGCCATTCTCTCAGCGAAAAAGACCTTACTATTGGTTTATGGTATTATTCACACAGGAAATCAAACACTCCGTCTAGCTGCCCCAATCCAGTGGAACGACAAGCATTTTGAATGGAACGGGTGGAAATTCTGTATCTGGTGTGACCCCTCGTTTACACCAAGGTGTGTTATGTGGGCACGGACCTCAGCAGTAATGCAAACTTCACATCGGGTTGTGTCCATGGGGTGCTGCAAGGCGGTATTCAGTGTGTGTGTGTGTGTGTGTGTGTGTGTGTGTGTGTGTGTGTGTGTGTGTGTGTGTGTGTGTGTGTGTGTGTGTGTGTGTGCGCGCGCGCGCGCGCGCGCGTTTGAGGATCATGTGTTAAGCTCTGGATATTGAAGACTGCCTAGATAAACGGAATGACTCTGCATTTTTCAGGGGCGCGCCGCCTTAATGGTTACTATTTTTCATCACTTGGCTGAGCTAGGTGATAAGCAGGTCAAAACATGGCATGCTGGTGATATATATTATATTTTTTTCTGAATAAATTTGACATTTTGGGCGTACATAGGCCCGTATTGTTTGCTATGGTTATTTCCACGTTTATCCCAATATCGCGGCATACATTTAATGATAAAAAGACTTATGGCGACTTTCCAATCTACGTTACTGCACAGTGAAGAGACCTGCGCTGCAAACACCGAGTGCACAGTTTCGAAATTAACCTGTGTCCACCAAGACACAAAATTTCGGCAAAATGTCGGTGTGTGTGTGTGTGTGTGTGTGTGTGTGTGTGTGTCTGTCTGTCTGTCTGTCTGTTGTGTGTCTGTGTGTGTCGCTCTATGTGTGAACGTGCCTCCATGCGTGCGTGCGTGCGTGCGTGCGTGTGTGTGTGTGTGTGTGTGTGTGTGTGTGTGTGTGTGTGTGTGTGTGTGTGTGTGTGTGCGCGCGCGCGCGCGCCTACAACCAATGGTGGGAAAGAATGGTGGGTTAAAACACACACAACAAGACAATGCCGACGATGCCAGATTTTTTTTTCTGCAATACCCAGTCGTACAACGGGCGCGGTAAGTCCACGACATTCATCCAATATATACGTCCAGCGGAGGGGGGAACGTCATCCTTGTTCTTGTTGTGTCTGTAACCGATGTCGCTGTTGTTGTCAACATACAGCTGCCCCCGTGGAAGATGTAACCCCAGTCGCAAATGCATGTCGCCGAATCCCGGAACTCGGAACAATGTGCATTTTCTACACACTGTTTCGAGTCTGCGATGCTGAGGTCACATTTAACACCATCCGTCAAACCTGCATGATACGTTATTTAGAACAATGTATATCACTCTACCACCATGACAGGTTATGGTTTAAAAATCCGTAATTCAGCACGCGTGGTTTAACATTGTAACCATAACAATCACACGTGAATTATGGGTGTACCTAAAAACAAAAAGTGCACATGCACTACCAGTAGCAATGAACCAGCAGCGCGTTCTGGCTGAGGGAGTTACGTCACGACATGACGTGGTTGGACCTCCTACGAGAGCCTATAGGCTAGGAAAATTGCTGAACAAGGTAGAACAAATTTGATCCTAACTTTTTATTACAGATTTCAGTAGAACACAGGCCCCTAATGCTGTGGTGGTCTCCGTGAATTTTTTCTCCGTCCGCGTCACCGTTAAAAACGACCGTTTATCTTGCCATTTTCACTATATGAGCCCTATAAATGGGCTTTTGAGGGTGTGCAAAATGTATGCGTGTTTGCGGGTACAGAAATGCGCAGAACTCCACTCTAAATACGGTTACTATTAGACAAGACATGCATTGTTGACATACTGAAATTTTACCCCAATCAGAATGATGCTTCCTGGAAAATTGCGGCCATCAGTTTGGTCGTTGATTCAAAGGACCCTGTAAAACGGCAGTATTTGATGCTTGTTCACTTATCAGGTCACTGCAGGTGGCATGTATCGCGGAAAACATTTACGAACATTGAACAGTTTAGTCAGGAAACGCTTCTTTGGTGTTGTGAAGTTCCCTTGTCACCGCATGTCCAGGTACGTATGAAATATGATATCCAAGTGAGCACTTTTTTCGGTAGCGATATTTTGGGGGTGTACTTACTAAAGTAGTTGCTGTGTTGTGAGTAGTGAACGATTTTTCTCAAAGAGCAGTGCACACTCAAGAATAGTATCCTAGTTGTGTCATATCAAATGTTCATTGAAATCGCTTTGGTACTTTTGTCACTAACAGCCAACGAAAGTGCAACCTGTTTAATAATGGCTGCTAGTTCAGTACGAGCAAAGTGCAATGGAAATTATGTAGAGCACAACCTCAAGCCTATAGTAGTATGTGTCTGAATTCATTTCAAGTGTTATGAGGTATGGTAATCACACGGCAAACATGTTTCAAGGTCAAGGTCATTGGTTTGTCTGTTTACTCCAAAACATTTTACTTCATCGCTCAGAATAAGCATTTTGGTGCTGCTAACGTTTGTCCCCATGGTTTGGTGAGTTCACAACATCCTCAGAATAAAAATATGACTGCAAAATCTTCATAACTCAAGCCTGACCTTGACCTTTACTAGAGGTCACCAGAAAGGCATTCTTATCAATGCATATTAGGCAAATGTTATGCCAAAAGTTGTATTTACACAATTTTCACCCAGTCTCTATGACCTTTACTCCCAAGGTCAAGGTCACCAAAGTTGTCCACAAGAAATCTTCTCATACAAACATCGTTTGTGCTAATTTTGTTTTGCCTGGTGCTTGTGACTGCTTGTTCGTTTGCTTATTCTAACACAGCGATGAAAGAAAATGTTTGGGAGTAAACAGACGAACCGATGACCTTGACCTTGTAAACATGTTTGCCGTGTGATTAACATACCTCATAACACTTGAAATGAATTCAGCCACTTACTACTGTAGACTTGATGTTGTGTTCTACATACCCTCCATCACATTTTGCCAGTAATGTATGCCAGTGATTTTCATTTGTAAAGTTATGAATGTCCAAAAAAAGAGGCAAAATAACGGCGTTTGTTCCCAAGGAAAAACACGTTGAAAATAAAAGAGATTTCACAGATTTGCTTTTGTGTCTATTGTTTTGCATTTGCATTTGTGTGATATTATTTTTCTGGAAGTTTCATATTAAGTTTGTCTAATTTCTGTACCTGTACCTCAAAACAGGAATTAATGAAAATGTCCGACATTTTCTGAGTGCGTTAGAATTTGAGGCAAAAATGTATACTTGTAATAGTATTTCAGGGATGCTGGACCATTTCGCTAAAGTATGATGTGCGTCTGCAAATGATCTGTCAAGTGTAGCAGCTGCAGCAGCGTAATATGTCAGCCCGGTCCCCATCAGTAAGAGAATTGGCGTCTGTATGGAAAAAGGAAGATTTGATAACTGAGAGCTTCTACAGGCAAATCTGTCGTCATTTCGTTGGACCACCACAGGGTGTCTGGCCTAACATATCCAGTAGTCAAACTTGAAGTGTGTGCACAATACCTGCTGCAGCGGCGTCATTTGTAATCTTTGCTGTGTATAGTCAATTTTTGAACCCAACCACAATATGGATTCCCGTCATTTCCCCTCACAGCCAAAAGGACATAGTGGATGGGCTAGTAACACGTAAGTGCCAAGCCTCTCCTCTAAAAGTTGGTCAGTAACAAAAAACGCTGTGTACACTGTGGCCGTCATATCTGGCTACTTGGTAACCTACCCCCGTAGCAATTAATGCTCTGTTTTATTAGAAAAAGGTGATTTAAGTCACCTATTTCAAGCAGTGAAGAGTTCATGAAATTTGATGTGGGATGCACGTTTTCCTTCTCCTGGAACCACTCTACTTTTTCCAATATGTAAAACAATGACAAGTTAAAACTGGTGGCTGCTAGCAGCAAAATATAAACCTACCCCCCACGCAGCATGTAATGAAGGAAATGGAAAAAAATGGGTAAAATAATGACCGCTGTAAAGAAGACGTGCTTGTTTAGATTCACTGATCTTTCTTCATACGACTAGTCATTGTCTTTTCCTCCAAGACAAATGTATAAAAGGAAATTGTATCAAGTGTAGCAATTATGGCAGGCTCTTTGGTAAGCACCGCTTTCAGCCCATATAGGGAACTGATAGCTTCAATTATCGGCCATCTATAAGCAATAATCTCTCATACAAGTTCTTGAAGATACTTCTGAAACACCGAGCATGTGCCCGAATATTTGCATCATTTTATACTTGTTTTCGCGGATACACCTTATCACAGCAACCAATCAAGTGTCCCTACTCCCATCATTACGCATATTCAGCCATTATTAAACAGGTTGCACTTTCGTTGGCTGTTTGTGACAAAAGTACCAAAGCGATTTCAATGAACTTTTGATATGACACAACTGGGATACTATTCTTGAGTGTGCACTGCTCTTTGAGAAAAACCGTTCACTACTCACAACACAGCAACTACTTTAGTAAGTACACCCCCAAAATATCGCTACCGAAAAAAGTGCTCACTTGGATATCATATTTCATACGTACCTGGACATGCGGTGACAAGGGAACTTCACAATACCAAAGAAGCGTTTCCTGACTAAATTGTTCAATGTCCGTAAATGTTTTCCGCGATACATGTCACCTGCAGTGACCTGATAAGTGCACAAGCATCAAATACTGCCGTTTTACAGGGTCCTTTGAATCAACGACCAAACTGATGGCCGCAATTTTCCAGGAAGCATCATTCTGATTGGGGTAAAATTTCAGTATGTCAACAATGCATGTCTTGTCTAACAGCAACCGTATTTAGAGTGGAGTTCTGCGCATTTCTGTACCCGCAAACACGCATACTTTGTGCACACCCTCAAAAGCCCATTTATAGGGCTCATATAGTGAAAATGGCAAGATAAACGGTCGTTTTTAATGGTGACGCGGATGGAGAAAAAATTCACGGAGACCACCACAGCATTAGGGGCCTGTGCTCTACTGATTTCTGTAATAAAAAGTTAGGATCAAATTTGTTCTACCTTCCGCTATATAAAAAGCCTAATTAGACTAGCCTACTAGTTGTATTTCTTTGCGTACGGAGGCTTCTCCAAGCCTATGGACAACGCGAAATGAATCACCTGAGTTAGAGATTCTGCGTAAAGCATTTGGATTGCCGATCGATGTTAGCTTGAAAATCATGGAAATGCAGGTACTGATGTGGTATAAATAATTTTCCTAATTCGGTGCTCCCGATTACGTAAATTACACCACACTCGTTCGTTAATACTCGCACTTTTTTCGGTCGTAATCAACAAACTCGTGTGGCGTATTTTCCGTAATCGGAGGCACCTTGTTGTTAATGTTGTACTCTTACAGTGGCAATAGAATATACTTGTCCGCTGCTGTTAAAGCGCCATTGGGACTGAATTGCAAACAAATCCATATTGTTACCTCAACCTATGCGCGAAATGGACACATGACGCATTATTTTGGGTTAAACATGAAAAATATTTCATTATAAACGACAAGACAGTAAAACTGTCTAGGGTGAATTTTGTGAAATGTACCTGTTCAGTTCTCTTTTTCGTTATTTGCTGCTCCAATGATAACCGATGAAAAAAGGAGAATGTGCCCTTGTTTAATCAAAGAAAACTCTCATGACAGTTATGGTCGACTTTGTTTTACTGATACACGACTTTGTTTTACTGCCACACGACTTTGTTTTACTGCCACACGACTTTGTTTTACTGCCACACGACTTTGTTTTACTGCCACACGACTTTGTTTTACTGACACACGACTTTGTTTCACTGCCACACGACTTTGTTTTACTGCCACACGACTTTGTTTCCCTGACACACGACTTTGTTTTACTGCCACACGACTTTGTTTTACTGCCACACGACTTTTGTTTTACTGCCACACGACTTTGTTTTACTGCCACACGACTTTGTTTTACTGCCAAACGACTTTGTTTTACTGACACACCACTTCGTTTTACTGCCACACGACTTTGTTTCTCTGCCACACGACTTTGTTTTACTGCCACACGACTTTGTTTTACTGCCACACGACTTTGTTTCACTGCCACACGACTTTGTTTTACTGCCACACGACTTTGTTTTACTGCCACACGACTTTGTTTTACTGATACACGACTTTGTTTTACTGACACACGACTTTGTTTTACTGCCACACGACTTTGTTTTACTGCCACACGACTTTGTTTTACTGACACACGACTTTGTTTCACTGCCACACGACTTTGTTTTACTGACACACGACTTTGTTTTACTGCCACACGACTTTGTTTTACTGACACACGACTTTGTTTTACTGCCACACGACTTTGTTTCACTGCCACACGACTTTTGTTTTACTGCCAAACGACTTTGTTTCCCTGACACACGACTTTGTTTTACTGACACACCACTTTGTTTTACTGCCACACGACTTTGTTTTACTGCCACACGACTTTGTTTTACTGCCATACGACTTTGTTTCTCTGCCACACGACTTTGTTTTACTGCCACACGACTTTGTTTTACTGCCACACGACTTTGTTTTCCTGACACACGACTTTGTTTTACTGCCACACGACTTTTGTTTTACTGCCAAACGACTTTGTTTCCCTGACACACGACTTTGTTTTACTGCCACACGACTTTGTTTTACTGCCACACGACTTTGTTTTACTGCCACACGACTTTGTTTTACTGCCATACGACTTTGTTTCTCTGCCACACGACTTTGTTTTACTGCCACACGACTTTGTTTTACTGACACACGACTTTGTTTTACTGACACACCACTTTGTTTTACTGCCACACGACTTTGTTTTACTGCCACACGACTTTGTTTTACTGCCACACGACTTTGTTTTACTGCCACACGACTTTGTTTTACTGCCACACGACTTTGTTTTACTGACACACGACTTTGTTTTACTGCCATACGACTTTGTTTCTCTGCCACACGACTTTGTTTTACTGATACACGACTTTGTTTTACTGCCACACGACTTTGTTTTACTGATACACGACTTTGTTTTACTGACACACGACTTTGTTTTACTGCCACACGACTTTGTTTTACTGACACACGACTTTGTTTTACTGCCACACGACTTTGTTTTACTGACACACGACTTTATTTTGCTGATAGACGACTTTGTTTTACTGCCCCACGACTTTGTTTTACTGCCACACGACTTTGTTTTACTGCCACACGACTTTGTTTTCCTGACACACGACTTTATTTTGCTGATAGACGACTTTGTTTTACTGCCACACGACTTTGTTTTACTGCCACACGACTTTGTTTTTACTGCCACGCGACTTTGTTTTACTGCCACGCGACTTTGTTTTACTAACACACTTGTCTGAATTCACCAGAAACACAAGGCATATGTTTGTCACCTTTGAATCTGAAAAAAGAAAACCCTGACATGGTATTCATGGAGCGCGTGTAGCTAGTATAAACGCATTTAGCAATAAACGCGTTTATCCTAGCTAAACACGCTTCATGAATACCTGTCCTGGTGAAAAGCTGACCTGAAACGGTAATCAGTCATCCATAAACTGCAGGAGTGACACCCGCCCCCACCCCCCCCACACTCTCTCCCTCCTCCCTGCCCCCCCCCCTCCTCCCCCCCCCCTCCCCCCACACACACCCCTTACCTCTCCTTTCCCAATGTTTTGAGCTCCACTGACAAAGAGCAATACCTTACGCTATGACCAAAACAAAAGGGATGCTATTTTCTAAAATAAATTTTGTTTCTGAGAATACCCTGATCCAGGCCTGTCGTATATACTGTAAAATCTGTTTATCGTGAGTCGGCTCGTTTCTGGAACAACTTACGTTCTTCACACGTTTTCTTGTCCTTGCCAATGTAGTGACCGTCGTCACAGTAACAAACAGCAGACCCATTGATCTTCTGGCAAGTAGCATATTCACTCAGGCATTGCTGCTCATCCAGAATGGTGCCATCGCAGGTGGCGTTTAGTGTTGGAATACCTGTAACGGATGACTAATGTCACTAAGTGATTTATGTATTTCAGGGTAACAGATGAAAGTGACTGATGTGTTTGAACACCTGTAACAGATAATCTATGAAAGTGATTGATGTGTTTGATTGCTCGTAACAGCTAAAGAAAGTGAGTTATGTGCTCAAATACCTATATACCTGTAACAGATACTCTGTGAGAAGTGATTGTTGTGGTCGAATACCCGTAACAGCTAATTTAAGTAAGTTATGTGTTTAAATACCTGTTACAGATACTCAGTGAAAGTGAGTGATATAATTGAATGCCTGTAACAGATTCTCTGTGAAAGTCATTGTTGTGGTGGAATACCCATCACAGCTATTAAAAGTGAGTTATGTACGTTATGTATTTAAATACCTGCAACAGGTACTCAGTGAAAGTGAGCGATGTATTTGAGTACCTGTAACAGGTACTCAGTGAAAGTGAGCGATGTATTTGAGTACCTGTAACAGGTACTCAGTGAAAGTGAGCGATGTATATATATGAATATATGTAACAGGAACACAGTGAAAGTGAGTGATGTATTTGAATATCTGTAACAGGTACGCAGTAAAAGTGAGTGATGTATCTGAATACCTGTTACAGTGAAAGTGATACTGCTTGAAGTTATTTTGGCTGTTTCAACAAGTGTGCAGGCAGGAACGCAACTTTGCTGAGCAGGCTAGATGAAGACGGGACAATTGCTCGCCGAATCCTGTTTTCTTGCTTGCTTGCCTGTTTGTTCGTATGTCTGTTTGCGTGCTGTTAGCCGTAGGATATCACCAGATATGCGCCAGCAACGCATACCGCTTATGTGTACGTGACAGCATTCTGAGAAGAAGAAGAAGAAGAGAAGAGGAGAGAGAGAGAGAGAGAGAGAGAGAGAGAGAGAGACTCACTTGCAGCACAAGTTGTAAGGTTACGTTTGTAGAAGCCGGAGTCACAAGTGCATTTGTTGTTCAGGTCACAATGGGCGTGGTCAACACATTGCGTATCGTCATTTATGTCGCTTTTGCAGACCTCACTGACATTTATGCCTAGAATTTAAAAAAAAATCATTTAATCATTTTCTAATACTATGATACCAAAACGGGCTGTGGCAGACACCCATTCCTCCCTTTTTCCTTCTGTGTGTCCCGAGTATTAATGGATTTTCACTACAGAAGCAACTTGTGTGGAGCCACCCATCTCTTTTTCGGTATGCGATTGTAGAAGTGATTTTTAAGTTGTTTCTCTGTAGATGGACCCGCACCAATAATCAGACATAATAACTGAAATTTGGAGAAACAGCTTTATGGGATGGGGCCATTCCTCCTTGTTTTTATTATTCTTTCTTTTTTTTTTGGGGGGGGGGAGGGGGAGGGGAAGGGGAGGGGGGTACATATATACATATACATGCCACAGACTTTCATGGACATCAGACCTGTGTAGTTGGACATATGATATCACTCAAGCATATCATATAGAAACACACAACACACACACACACACACACACACACACACACACACACACACACACACACACACACGGGCCCTGGGGACCCAGGCCCCCGTTCGATTTTTGGAAGGGGGGCCCGAATATCTTTGGGCCCCCCTTGCTTTTGATAAGAGGAGATGGGGCCCACCAGTGGTGGGGCCCCCCTGCTCTGCTGTCGCAGGTCACAATCCTTGGCAGTCAAAGCACACACACACACACACACACACACACACACACACACACACACACACACAACCCCCCCCCCCCCCTTCTTCACCCCGGCCGTATGGCTCATCCGACTTAGTGGGCCCCCCTTCCTCTCAGCATCTTCCTACGCGCCTGACACACATGAAAGTGAATTTTGATCCGAGTTGGCAAGTAACAGTCCCTAGGCAAAGTACTGCCCACTTGGGGGTTCGAATCCGCACCTCAAGCTCCTCAGAGGACGCGTGAACCACCACAGTGAGTCACCTTTGTCAGCAGGTTTTGGTACCTACAATCAGTTGTCAGTGTGCATTCTTCGGTACTTGTGTCCCACGAAATACGTGATTCTTACCTACCGTTCTTGCTGAAGCCTTTAAATAATAATACTAATAATAGTTGTAGTAATAAATAAAAAATAATAAATAAAAAAATAAAAATAGCAAAATACACTTTTGTTAGGAGGCTGCCTACCGAAAAGCTCCAGAGCCTTGGTTTTCATTTTGCTTTTTTATTTTATTTATTTATTTATTTATTTTTTTTTTTTGGGGGGGGGGGGAGGGGGTAGTATTTTTTTAATCATCCATAGCGGCCTCTTTTTTTTTTATCTCTCCTGTGGAATTAGTGTCCGTATAGTACTAGTACTGGATAAATCATGTGACACAGAGCACATCACATGACAATCGGGCATGGTTCCCTGCCAGCAGGTTCTTTCTCTCAGGCAGAAAGAACAGAGATATAACC
Organism: Batillaria attramentaria; assembly: GCA_018292915.2. Classification (NCBI taxonomy): domain Eukaryota; kingdom Metazoa; phylum Mollusca; class Gastropoda; family Batillariidae; genus Batillaria; species Batillaria attramentaria. The sequence goes on from JACVVK020000091.1 coordinate 323,659, forward strand.
TTTTTGGCAAAAAAGCCATCGTCATTGATGAGCAAGTACATGTATTTCTACTCTTCGGGGAGAATTCGCTCCCTGTGTCAACACCATCGACGACGAAACATTTTGACTCGGCATATCGGTGTTTCCGACTTCATAAACTCGTTGTTCAAGTACAAAACAACAGTAGCCTGTACCTAGCAAGCACTCCTTACTCAAATTTCGGACAGTTTTAACCAACACTTATCAAAAGCCGTTCTCCAAAAGTTCAATCAAAGCTGGCGTCTCACCGACGTGTATGCTGCAAGCCGGACACAAATACCGCTGCTCAAGTTCGAGACGGCAGCAGACTTGACCTACCAAACGCTGCGCTCTCAAATCAAAAGCAGTTTCAACACAGGGAAACCCAAAACATATGACATAAAGATGAACAGAATCGAATCTGCTATCGGCGCAAAAAGATGGCAGCGGATTCGTTGTCTAGATAGATCTCCGATTGAACAGAAGCATCTTGAATCGTTTGAATCATGCATGCAGTTATAAAATGTAGCTGCTGGGGGAAGGACACTTTCATCGGTGTACATGTACTACAAATATTAGAATAAACACTCAAAAAGATTCATATTTCGTGAAAAATCGCGACAGGAAGACTTCCGCTCGAACCCTAATCGTGCAAAACGTGAACAGACTGAGCTGTGCTTGATCGGTTTCGCATTCACCTCGCAAATTTACATTTCCTTGAAAGCGTTAGCATGTTTATTTGTGTCTTTAGTCGAAGTTAAGAACTTGTGTTTTTGTTTGGATTTGAGTCCATGAATGAATTGACACCGTTTTGCCAGCATAAAAAGCGCACTTTATTCTGTCGGCGTCGTGATCTGCCGGCGTACAAACTCGTTCGTGTGCTATGGGCAGCCGCTGTCGACTCTCAGTTTTTACTAAGATAAACGTTCAAAATATACCAAAAAGGATGATAAAGCATTTACACCCCATCAAGCTGTGGTATACCGACTCGTATTTTGATCCAAGACGCAATCAACCCTTCGCAAACGCCCAGGGTTGATTTGCGTCTTGGATCAAAATACTTGTCGGTATCCCACAGCTTGATGGGGAATAACAGCTAACTACACGTAACGGCTTTTGGTAGGCTATGCATACGGCACTCTCGTGCGGGATACATAAAGTTTATCTTATCGAATTCTACACCTGGCTTGATACCACTTACGACGTTCACATCTTCCTCCCAGGTCGTAGTAATCGTGTTCGCAGATGCAACGGGAGGTGTTCGAATCGCACTTGGCATCATCGACGCATTGATGTTCCAAATCATCACCTTTGGGTTCACACTCTGCACCCGCAGCAAGACCTGTAGGAAAACGATATAAAATTTTATATTACAAGCACATATGATATAATCATATACATGTATATTTGCTTATACAATATATTGAAGCGTCCTGTCTTCAGTTTTGCTCGTTGAACCAAACAAATAAACGAACAAACCTCTAAATATCGTTATTCTTTTCTAAAATTATTGAAGTTATCAAATCCCTTTGAGGTAGCTAATATGATTATTCATGTATCTATTTCACTCATCCACATCTGATTCTAAGATTACTTTACTGTTCTGTAGCTACCGGCAACAACAAAGAAAGGAATGGAAAAGTACCGAGTTCTGGAACACCTGCGTGAAATAAGTTTATACCACTCGCCAGTGCAAACTTTCAGTGAGATAACTATGAGTGAGATAACTATGAGTGCTTTACGTCCGAAAATAGTAAGGAAACAGAGAGCGAAAGTGTGAGTTATGACTTTTCGTAAACCACTCAGTGGTTTACGAGTTCACAAAAAAGCACACTCCAGTTACGTCATCAGTCAAAGACGCGCAGAAAGTGCGTTATTTCAAACATTTGAAACTCATACGTCACGACCAGTGCATAGTTATTTTGGGGGTGAAATTTAATGGTGCTTGAATCACGTAAAAAAAAAAAAAAAAAAAAACGAAAAAAAATCTCTGGGGAGTATTTGCGAGTGCACTTTTGAATGTAAGTACACGAGCACTTGTTTTAAATGATATTCTTCTTAACATCAAGCACTTTCAACTGCCCTGCGCATCATTTCCTCACAAGTCAGTGCGCAGAATGTTGAGGGGGTACAAAAGTCACTAGTCGCGGAAAATGTATGTGACTAGAGCAGTAGTCTGAACGCTCGTGGTAGGCTGGAGGCTCGGTAGCTACGGCAAGAAATTGATACATCTCGTGGTTTCTTTCGTGGTAAACAACTCAAACGAATCATGTAAGCTCTATATTCATAATTACGGGATTCATATCGCCGCTCGGGCGTTTCCATGGCAAAAGACGGGACACAACCAAAAGCGGTTACCGAAGCAGAGTTGAATTCATACAGTAGCGGGATATTCTCTTGTTCTTACCCCTGTACTTACGTTCTTTGCACGTTTGGTCGCTGTGATAGTGAGTCGATCCATTGCAAACGCATGTACCGTTCACACACTTAGCTACTGGATAGTCGTTGCATTGATATGGGTTTAGATTTTTAGTGTCGCAGGTCTCATTCGCTTTAGCTCCTGAAACAGACATCAGACATCATACATGATTAGCGCGAAGAGACAACCGTTGTTGTTGTTTTCATTTCAGTATATGGGCACCTTGACATTTAGAGTGTTCTCCGTCTGCAGCTGTCCATTTTCTGTTCTTACCATTGATCGTGTGTAATTCAGTGGTCTAATGGTTAAGACTTTGTTACCAATGCGAGAGGTCATGTTCGAGTCCCAGTCGGGGCAGAGAATTTTTTTTCTCGTACGTGGCCGATTGTCCGGGATTCTCTCCGGGTACTCCGGCTCCCCCCCCCCCCCCCCCCCCCCCCCCTCTGTATTTGAAATGCTCACCCTACAAAATTCGATAATGAATTGCAATTCTAAAATTCTGAAACTCAAATTGTTCAGCTGGCCCTTCGCAACACGTGATTGTAATAAGTTTGTGAGAGAATGCTTGTGATTCACGCGAGTGTGCGTGTTGAGTTTAGCTCGCGGCGCCTTGAGCCAAATATTAAGGATAAAGCGTCTATAGTAATGTGATTATTATTAACTATGTTAACAGTTGTTTTAAACGTGCTTGATTGCTATTACGCGATTACTAGGGTTCACAGAGGAATTCGCGTCTATCTCGATGATAGGTAGAGGTCTGAATGCGATGCATTGACACCTGTGGCCACGAGAACGAAAACTCAAACGGCCAGTACTTCTTGTTGTCAGCGAGTGACCGCAACAGTTTAGCTGACGCACTACATACGTTAAGTACAATCCATTTCTTATTTAGGACTCTACATAATAAGAATCACTAAATCCAACACACACACACACACACGCCCGAAACAGCTCAGAACGGATCGTGAGCCTGGATGAAATTCAGAGAAATATCATCAGCTGATCGGCTAATGGTTCACCTGTAAATAGTGAAATTGTAATCAAAACCCTTACCGCTAAACGACCAAAGGGCTTAATGGCGCCTATAGCGTAAGGTATCACTGACAGTTATCGTCCGGCAAATATCACCGAAACAGCAAGCAAGTCGTACGGTTTGAATCAGATGCATGAAACAAAATGCACACTAGTCTGAGACTTAGCTCAAACTGAATAAGCCGGGATTATCATCGTAAACGTTTAGTCCCTAAATCAGTCGTAAACTTGCTATAGTCTTCGTTTATGTATCTCGTACTGATCAGTTTAGTCGAGCTTGTCTCCGACTTTTAAGTCCTAATACTCCGTATCTACGGTGATGTCATCAAGTGGTTCAAACCCTGATTCTCCGCAAGCTCTTCTTTTCTGATTTCTACGTCAGGTTTTCCGGATTGTACTGTAAGTTTAACCATTTCAAACCATTGCAAAGTTACTGATTCCTCGATTTGTTCACGTGTTTGGGTTGTATTTTTTTCGTATTTTTTGTCTTCGAATGAATGGATCGAGGAAGGCCGTACACGTCAGATGACCTCTCCCTTCCGACAGACTGCCTTCTGATGATTTCGACAGTTCGCAAACTTGCCTTTGCTATAACCACATAGAGAGAAAAACAACCAAAGAAAATCCCGAAAGAAAAGTATTATCCATCGACCTATTGGTCAAGAGAGAGAGAGAGAGAGTTGGTTGGTTAATTAGTTAGTTAGGGCTTATCGTCGCGCAAGAGAGAGAGAGAGAGAGAGAGAGAGAGAGAGAGAGAGAGAGTCTAACTAACTAGTTTATACTAACTGTTCTCGCAGATGTTTGTTCCGTTGTCATATGTGCCAGGTTTGCACATACACCGGCCGTCGTAGCAAATGCTACCTGGTAACTTCTCACTGCAGTTAAACTCACAAGAACGGGGGTCTGGGTCTGGGCTGGTTAGTTTGATTTGGTCGGGCTGAGTGGATGTGGAGGTTGTGATTAGTGAGTTGGCTGGTGGGCTGATTGCGCTGGTAGGGCTGGCTGGGCTGGTTTCGTTTGTAGGGCTGGTTTCGCTGGTAGGGCTGGTTTCGTTTGTAGGGCTGGTTTCGCTGGTAGGGCTGGTGGCTGAACTGCCTGAGTCGGAGCTGACTGCGGCAAAACTCGACAGTATCTAGAAAGCGAGAGGAGCACGTTCAGTTAAAAAACGCGATTTCAAACAGCCATGTGAGTGGTTGCTTGGTTGGTAGAGTACGTGGATGGTTGGCTGGTTATTTCGTTGGTAGAGTTGTTAGTTGGTTGGTTGGTTGGTTGGTTAGTAGGCTGGTTGGCTAGGTGGTTGGTTGGGTGGGTGGGTGTTTGGGGGCTTAACGTTCTTTTCCACCACATACGGGTGATATCAAAGACGGGGCAACGATGAAAAAGCCAGCACAAATATTTGGCCCCAGCCGGGATACGAACTCACGACCCGAGCATTAGAAGTCCAACGCTCTACCATTCGGTCACCCCGGCTCCCCGGGTGGGTGGGTGGGTGGTCGGGTCATTGGTTGGTTGATTGGTTAGGTGGGCGGGAGTGGTTGGTTGGTCTTTGTTTCTATAGATTTGTTTTACTCGTAGAGTGGCGATTCGTTGTCTAGAGTTTAAGTGCACGTGTTTTCAAACTACTTGCAAGAGGGTTTTGTTTTTGGTCTTTTTAAGTTGTTTCTCTATAGAGAAACAACTTTATAGGATGGGGCAGATTTTGCTACAAGCAGAAGCATGTTTCAGTGATAAAAAAAACCACAAAAAACAAGATGGCCACCAGCCGAATATGTTGTTTCCATTCAGTGACCTGCTGTAGTCACAGTCGTAGTCGTTGTGTCATGTATGCTGCCCGCGCGCACACGAACGCAAGCTCTCTCACATCAAGAATGCTGACATACACATAAAAAGTACTGGAAACCCTTTCCGTGCCTCTATGCGCTCGCAAAACCCCAAACACATGAGGTCGTGTTAGCTCGCCTAGCTGGTTGACGTCACTAACTTTTTGACGTATGCGAGGTTCTACATGGGTGAATGAATTCTTATAACAAAGTCCTTGACAGAGTTACTTCCCGCAGGCCTGACTGACAGACGATTGCTTACTGGTATCGGAGAAGAGACCATCATTACGTCTGTGGAAGAGACCCGCTCTCTCTCCCTCTCTTCTCCTCAGTCACATTCATTTAAAGGGGCTTAACTCCCTTCATAGACGTGCAGCAAAGCTACTTTTACCGAATCCTCATCTTACAGCTGACGAAAAGCTAAACCAGCTGCAGCTTCTTCCCTTGTCAAAACACCTGCTATACAACAAGGAATTTTCATGTATAAGCTATGGAACAGAAAGGCTCCTAACTATTTATCCGACTGTTGCCACCGCTCAGCTTCCCGATATGGCAGTTCAAACAACCTGTGTATCATTCCAAAGCCGCGAATTGACATTTTCAAAAGCAGTCTTTCATTTTCTGGAGCGGCATTATGGAATAGTCTTCCAGCTCATGTTAAACACGCATGCTCTGTAGCAAATTTCAAAGAGCTTTTCTTCACATATCTTATGTCACACGATGTTTAATCTTCCCATAGTTGATTCTCGCCCATTCCTACACGTATTCTTACTTGTAATTGGTATGTTCATCACGATTTTTAAATGTTCCTGTCTTAGTAGAGTGTAGTTTCATTTCCTATGGTTTTTCCTACATGTATTCCTACTTGTAATTGGTTTGTTCATCACGCTTTTTAAAATTACTGTTCCTGTCTTAGTAGAGTGTAGTTTCATTTCCTATGGTTGTATTGCTATTTTGCTTTTCCCTGTTGCATTACATGTGTGTGTGTGTGTGTGTGTGTGTGTGTGTGTGTGTGTGTGCGTGTGTGTGTGTGTGTGTGTGTGTGTGTGTGTGTGTGTGTGTGTGTGTGTGTGTGTATTTTTCTGTTTAGATAGATATTACTAGAAATAGCAACGGCAGGTATGAAAATTGACTGTTTCACGTTAACTACCTCTACCGTTGGAAAATAAAGTTTTCTTGATTCTTGATTCTTGATTCTCTGTTCAGTAGACGCGCGCGCGCGCGAGGGCACACACACACACACACACACACACACACACACACACACACACACACACACACACACACACACACACACATTTATGCTTCTGAGTGTGAGTCAGTGGCAAAAACGAAACCCACTACAGAAATTCCCGCTTTCCACGTGTTGTAGAGATCGCGAAAAGCCACTGCATTTCGATGCAAAATAACATCTAGACCATCCCAGAACATGCTGGTGCAGTAATGTCAGTAGATTACGTCACCTTGGAAAGATTTCAAACCTTTCAGTAAGTTGAGGAATGTTCTAGATCTGACCTGTTCGGTATGTAAGCAGCCCTGCACAGCGTTCTGGGTTCTTCTTCTTTCATGAATTTGTTCTCCGAGCATCTTCTGTTAATAAAGTATTGGAGTTGTATTCTGTTGTATCCCGTGTCTTCTCTGCGACTGCACGAAGATGGCGACATAGCAGAAGTAAAATACACCACGTCTCCAAACAGAGGAATTCGGAAAGAAAGTGGCGAGACACCCCCAAGAAAAAAACAGCATCACGTCAATCAAACAGGACGCACTTCCTTTTCGTCAGTGCGCGTGCGTCTCTTCTTCGATGTTTGTGAGGCGTGTGGCTTGTAGAGGAAATGTGCTGTGAGTACAAATTTTCGAGTCAACTGACGATAACGGCTGCAGTGAATTTTTCTAAATGTTTTGTATATTTTTTTTATGGCACCCCAGGCTCATTGTCTATGTATGGTAGGAGCGATTTTGAGATCTAAAGTGGGTTCTTTAGAACTTTCATGAGGTACGGTTTACGTCAAAAGTATAAAAGCGACCATCTCCAAAATTGACTCAGTTTAGAGTCCGTATTCGTGCTATCTATTTCCCCCAAAAAAGGAGTGATTTAGATAATTATTACGTCTGTAAACGCCCGAAAGCCAACCAACTTGTCTCAAAAGGGCGATAATTCCCAAATCACTTAAGCAATCATCACAGGCTCGGTTGCTCTAAGGTAACATTTTGATATATTTCGATACCCCAGATTTGAAGCCATTCGGTTGAGTATTTTCGGAGAAACAGGCCTGGACACAATTCACACACACACAGCCGCACGCACACACACCACACGCACACACATACGCACAGACGGCACTCACTGAGGAGGAGAAGCGCGTTCGGCGCACCATACATGTCAGTATCGATGACGCACGTTTTCTTACGTCATTGTCAGAGTTATACTTGCATAATCGTCTCTGCGGGAGATCGGCAGTGACGTGCGTTTGACCGTTTGTACCACAGATGCTTGCCTATGAACGTGGAAAATTTAGCCCGTCCTATGATGTTGTTTCCATTACTATGGAAACAACATAAAAACAAGACTGTGACGTTTCTCCAGACAATACATACTTTCACACACAGTGACGTAACGAAATCTGCGTCATAGACACCTTACCTGAACACTATGCTGCTGCGTTCTTTTTGGCGGGAGTTGTGAGACGTGTGTGTGTGTGTGTGTGTGTGTGTGTGTGTGTGTGTGTGTGTGTGTGTGTGTGTGATGTAATTGTAGCTATGTCCTAAACCATCTCCTTGAAGCGCTGTTTACTTTGATATTAAATGGAAAGTCACTTTCTCCAGACCTACTTTTCACGATTTTTCTCTTGCTGCATTTTTAGAAGAGTTATCGCCCGTTTAAAGAAATCGGTCATGTTACGTATTTTGACAAAACGTTTGTTCATTTTCTAGACTTTGAAAGTTCATCCAATGATACTGGCTGTGTTCGTAGCACAGCTTTGTAGCTCTGACAGATTTTGTGTAAAAAAAATATTGCCGGTAGGTAAGGGGTTTGAGGTAGGGGTGGTTTGCATGTAGGGTCAAATATCTATGAAAAGACTCTTTTAAAGTACTCAACATCCCGGCATTTTTGTCACGTGTGACAACTGCACATATGACAGGAACAACTACACTATTATAGCTTTCGTATTAAGAATAACAGAGCTTTTAGATAAACACATTTTTTTCAAATTTCTGCGAGAAGCACTGGTCAAAAGAGTTCCAATTTTGCGATTGCGTAAGCACAATTCAAGGTATTTAAGTCCACATTTCACCATCCCTCTAGATCTTCCAGATTGTATGTAAAAATTGATTCGGCCAGGGAAGTCACAAAAGCAACAGGGAAATCACAAGACATAAACAAACATCCTCTGTCAGACGAGCAGCGTGAGGCTAACGTCAAATGTTTAGTTCACAGACAAAAATCTGTAAATATCATCACGGCCTCCGACATTTCACCAGCCCTCTGCATCTTCCAGATTTCATGTAAACATTAATTCAGTCGGGGAAGTCACAACACGAGAAATCCCAAGACATGAACAAACATCTTCTGTTTGACGACCTGCATGAAGATGACGTCAAATGTTTAGTTCACGGTATTGACGTTTCCTTGCTCTCGCATAGCATTCTGGATCGGCTATGGTGTACCGGATCTTGTGTCATCGGTAGGTCTTACAGATTTGACAGAAAAGAAAAGAGAAAAAAAAAAAAACCCACCTGCAACAGTAACAACGAAATTGGGAGAAACAACTTTATGGGATGAGCCATTCCTCCTTCTTTGTTTTTGTTTTTATGTTGTTTCCATAGTAATTAAGTGCACGTGTAATGATGTACATAGTAATGGAAACAACATCATAGGAAGGGCCAAATTTTCCACGTTCAAAGGCAAGTTTTGTGATAAAAACACTCGTCACTGCCGTTCTAAGCAAAGACGATGGCGCAAGTCTAACTCTGACAATGAAAACATACGTCATCCATACAGACACGCATATGCACCAGGACGCATTCTCAGCCGGAAGTGATTGCCGTCTGTGTGTGTGTGTGTGTGTGTGTGTGTGTGTGTGTGTGTGTGTGGCTTCAAACTTGGGGTCTCCATATATATCAAGATCTTTGAAAAGAGCGACTGAGATAGTTGTTATGGCATAAATGGTTTGTGAGTTATCGCCCTTTTGAGAAAAGTTGTTTGTCTGGCGTTCTCAGGCGTAAAATTCACTTAAATAACTCCATTTTTTGGAAGTTGATAGCATTTTAAGCGTAAACGTACCTCATTTGACAGCGCAAGTGAACCCATTCAAAATCGCTCATACCGTATGTAGATAATGTGTCTCTGACGTCATAAAAAATATGAAAAAAAAAATTCAGAAAAATTCACTACAGCCGTTATCGTCAGTTGAATATTTCCACCACAAGCCACACGCCTCACAAACATCGAAGAAAAGACGCACGCGCACTGACGCAAAGTATGACTGAGCGTCATTTTGCCGACGCCATGTCCGATTGACGTGATGCTGGCGTTTCTTGGGTATGTCTCGCCACTTTCTCCGAAGTTCTCTATTTGGAGACGTGGAACGCGGGAATTTCATCGATGTATTCTTTTTGCCACTGACGCTCACTCAACAGCATAATAGAGTGAGAGCACACCACAGAGGTCTCAATGGAGCACAAGCACAAACTCGCGCGCGAGTGTGTGTGTGTGTGTGTGTGTGTGTGTGTGTGTGTGTGTGTGTGTGTGTGTGTGTGTGTCTGTCTGTCTGTCTGTCTGTGTGTGTCTGTGTGCACGCGCATGCGCAGCAGACATAACATATGGTGAGGTAACATTACCAGGCTTGTCTGTTAAACATAATTATTGAGACGGTATTCATTCGATTTACATGCAGCAGCGACACTTCAATTGCATGGGGCTGCTTTCATTGCAAGAATTGTATCAAAGTGATTACGTATTATGCGTCATCCCAGTGATGAAAAACGTCATAGATGTCAAAGACAATAACTTCATGTCTCAAGTTCAAAAACAAGATTGGCCTGCCGGTCAGTTGTTTCCATTCACAGAGAGAGAGACAGACAGACAGACAGACAAACAGACAAACAAACAGACAGTGTGTGTGTGTGTGTGTGTGTGTGTGTGTGTGTGTGTGTGTGTGTGTGTGTGTGTGTGTGTGTGTGTGTGTGTGTGTGTGTGTGTGTGTGTGTGTGCTCCATGGCATTACAAAAGAACGACCGTGACGACAGCAGGTGATTAAATGGAAACAACATATTGGGCTGGTTGCCGTCTTGTTTGTTTTTGCTTTGTGCGTGTGTGGGGAGTGGGGGGGGGGGGGGATTCAGTTTCACTCCATTCGACTCACAATTTTAAAAGAAGTATAAAAGTTCTTTTTTTTTTTTTTTTTAGCGTCATGGTAAAGCGAGCCAGAGAGGTGTCGAAGACAGAAGTTCAACGTAAAACTTAAAGGAAAAACAAACAACAACAACAACAAAACAGTGTTCGCCGTCGACGTGTATACATCTATTAGAATCCCCCTCATGCTGATAACTGTGACGTTTAACAACAACACGATAGATACTTCGTTAAACTTTGTGGTAGGTCAGACCCCCACACGCCCCATCCCCCGTCACTAACCCCACTCACTCCCTATTCTTTATCCAAGAATGGGGGGGAAAAATCGAACGTAACACTTACCAAAATTGCATGGAATAAGATCTCCATTGAGCTCACCATAGTGTTGCAAACCGATCGTTTCTCATGTAGCAATAGAATAAGTCCCGCGGTTCAACTGAAAATAACCTTGCAGCAAAGTTTGGAACAAACCAAAACGCATCAGAGGGAAACACCTGCGCACGTTCTCATACTGTGGCTGTCGGCTTTTGAAGAAACAATGTGAGTAATGGAAGAAATAGAGCAGCCTCTTTCTGCTTTCCGATATGTTCAGCTGCTTGTAAAAACAGAACACAGACAGGCAGACAGCATGACAGACAGACAGACACACACACACACACACACACACACACACACACACACACACACACACACACACACACACACACACACACACACACACACGCACGCACACAAACAGAACACACACACACACACACACACACACACACACACACACACACACACACACACACACACACACACACACACACACACAATATTAATAGCAAAGACAGAGACAATGACCTTATCCACTGTCTCTGGTGAAGTAGACACACACAGAACTCTTTTAGTGATTAAGCGGGAACAGACACAAAGATTTAATGAACTGTCCGACTGTGATGTGCGTCGAGACCGACAAAACAATATCCGCACTGCATTTATCACATTCTTCATTGATAAACCTGTCACAACGAGGTCACGTTCATGTGGTGTGAAGTGCTCTCGATGCAAAGAGGGTCAAACCCTCTACCATTTCTCTTTCATTCAGGTTTTAATGGTATTGCTTTTTGTATTAGGAAAAGTCTTTATTTTTTTTACATATTTCCGGAGGCTGTCAGCGTCTGTTAGTGGAGAATGAACCAAAAGGTTGTTGTTTAGTAGTAGTAGTAGTAGTAGTAGCAGTAGCAGCAGCAGCAGCTGTAGTATTAGTAGCAACAGTAATAGTATTAAAAACTAAACCTAAAAGTATGCGCTATGTGAAATCTCTGGCAAACAACAAGGAACAGTCGTGGTATTATATCATTTCCGCCAGTCGCATAAGGTTACAAGTTACAGAGGAGCCTAGCTGCATATCGTCAAGCTTCAGATTTTAGCTGTCGGTCCCAACAACAACAGCAAAATTACAAGCAAACATTCAGCCTAAAAGGCTGATTAGACTGCATGAGAAGAAATAATTCCCCAACATTCTGGTTTGAGAGTGCCCATAATTTTTGAAGTGATGCATGGCGGCCGTATTCACAATTACACACCATTAATACATCACATGACCCGACCGATAAGGGGTTTAAACTGTGCACACGGCGAGTTGATACGTGTAATAACGTATGCTTGATATAATTATACTGACATCTGTACGGTAACCACCTGGCTATGTCAGATATCAGACGTGATGGATAAAGTGTGTAAAGGAAAGTCTGTTATAATTTATAACAAACTCAAAAAAAAAAGAAAAAAAAAGCCGTGTACAGTTAGCGTTTCAACATGACTTTTAAAATCCCGTCTTCCCTTATATTTAGGGTGACGTATCGATCTGAGCTGTTTTTTTGGTGTTGTCTAATATTCTACAACTTAAACGGGCTAATTTCACCTTTGCTGAAGGCTCATGGCATACGGGATTCGTTTTCGTTCGAACAACATGGACAACAACTTAAAACACGCTATGGAAAATTAGGGCAAAGGCGTGTTGTAGCAGCATATCACATGAGAAACACGAAAAAAAATCGCTGTTCGTTCGGCTCAGTCGGTATAGTTTGCCCGTTAGGGGGTGCAAATGCATACCAGTCATGCGCAGGAGGGGCAAATAAACTCCAGTCGTCCACTAACGGGGGCGACTGTATCCCCGCAACGCGGGTGGGTGCAAATGTACTCCGAGGTCTGGTCAAATGGCCGCTGACTTCGTTCTACGACTTTATGTCGAAATATCGACGGAATTGACTGGTATACATTTGCACCCCCGGACGAACTATACCAGATGAGCGTTAGTTCGGACTAGAAACACTCCCGTGCCTAATCCAACTTGTGTTTTTGAACAGTTTCGCTCGTGAGTGCGCCGCTAAGCTCGAAATACTCTATCTTGATAATTAGTACAGTTCTTAATGCGATACAGTATTGTTTACACCCTGTGCGCGCAGCTGAACATTCAAATCTTATAACTGTCGTTACACTACTGGAGCGCTCAGTGTGGTCGCCGCGTCAAGGAGTACCCATCTGTTGGCTTAGTGCCAGCATTGCAGATGCTGTCACCGTCCTGGTGTCTAAGTGGTGTGATGATAGCTACCACGACTGGACTAGTAATCTGACTTTTACCACAATTGCCCAAATGAAGCAGTCTGCTGTAGTTTAAGAAAACATTCTTGTAATATATTTAGGAATGTATGCTTTCATATGTTTTAGTGATTGCATGACTATTTACTGTGTGTTTCAAATTCACCAAACAGCAGTTTTCACTCAGCGGGAGGACAAAGCTTCCATGAACTGAACTGAACTGTCCTACGTGATTTCAACGGATCTAAACGGAGCTGAGACGAGACTTTTGCGCAATCAGTCTACAGTAGGCCACACGTTCTCATTGAAATTTATCAGTCTCGTGGCTTCTTGATTAGGTCATTATTAACACAGCCAGGGCTGAGTTCTGAACTGGTGCATGTCTTCTAAAGCCGGTTTATTATCGCGCTGCATTGCCACGCTTTGAGCAAGCCATTTCAGCATGCTCGCTCACCACGGTTGTCGTTATCTGGTGCTTGTTTTGACAGCGGGTCACCTAAGTGAAGCTCATTTCCTTTCTTTTTTATGTTGCTCTCCACCCTTCCGGTCATGTTCTTTTTCACTATTATCAAAACGGCGGACGTTTCCCGTAGGTAGGTTAACTCTTTTTTTTTTATGTTCTACCTGTACTTGAATTTCTACCCATATGTTTCTTTAGGCTGCAACAGTAGTGAGACATTGTGAAATGCATTCATTATTACTGTTTTGATGTGTGTGTGTGTGTGTGTGTGTGTGTGTGTGTGTGTGTGTGTGTGTGTGTGTGTGTGTGTGTGTGTGTGTGTGTGTGTGTGTTCATTCTTGTTTTTCGCGTATGATTAGCTATCAAGCTGATTTGTTTAACGTGAGTGGGCGGGTGTTTGGGGGTTTAAACGTCCTTTTCCACCACATAGGGTGATATCAAAGACGGGGCAACGATGAAAAAGCCAGCACAAATATTTGGCCCCAGCCGGGATCAAACTCACGACCCGAGCATTAGACGTCCAACGCTCTAGAGACGATTTTGCATGGGTAACTCTGACAATACGTATTATTATTATTATCATCAGCATCATCATCATCATTATTATTATTATTGAGTTGTATGCATAAAATACGAATTTGTACATTCTTCGGCCAATACCGACGAAAGGAAGAAGCATAAATCATACACAAAGGCAAACGCCAGAACTGGACACAGACTAACAAACAAGAACGTTGAAGCGGTTAACTCATAACTTTCCAGTTTTATCGTAAGGAAATAATTTCCAGGGGACGTTTGGCAATGCAGAAGAGTCATAAAGTAATGTTAGGCACAATAAACAGAGGATTTTACGAAGTTTTCCTCTGCGGGAGGGAGAAACTCTTGTAATAAGTCAAGTTAAGAGGCACAAGCTTCAGTTGTTTATTCGGGAGTGTGATATAGGCCTTAGTTCGGTAATGGGCTTCAAGATTAAACTTTATCGTCTTAAAAAAAAATTTAAAAACCCTATTTATGACATGGCAGGTCATGTCACGTCTGTAACGTTCCCAAGAGACTGTCACGAAATTAAAACTGGATGGACTACCTTAGAACTAGCTGAATGTTGTTTACGACTGAAAATTGGGTTATTTTCTGTATCTGAAGACACTAGTTTTACTTCGAGATATTAACTCGCATTTGAAACTCGATTTTTTGCACGTTGGTGTCCAGTACTTTTCTATGCAATGATACTGGAGTTGTAGCAGATATAGAGATATTTAGCTGGTATTCCCCATCAAGCTGTGGGATACCGACGAGTATTTTGATCCAAGACACAAATCAACCCTGAACTTTAGCGAAGGGTTGATTGCGTTTTTGATCAAAATGCGAGTCGGTATACCACAGCTTGATGGGGTGTAAAAATGATTATTATACGACGTGATTTTCCGCGACCCTTGTTTATGGTCATCATCGGATTCTAGTGACTGGTGGTGGAATATAAACATTTTGAGGTTCAGGGGAATACAGCGGCATTTCTGGTAACGGTGAGAATACCGAAAAGTTTAAAACACGCCTCGGAGCCGAAGTGGCCGAATGGTAGAGAGCTGGACTTCTAATGCTCGGGTCGTGAGTTCGTATCCCGGCTGGGGCCAAATATTTGTGCTGGCTTTTTCATCGTTGCCCCGTCTTTGATATCACCCGGATGTGGTGGAAAAGGACGTTAAACCCCAAACACTCCCCGCCACCCATCCCACCCACCCTTGTTTTTGCTCCCATAGGAAACATTGTTTCTGGTGATGTTTGCCGTCCAGTTTAAAAAAAAAAAAAGCTGTTGGCATCGAATATGGGATGATTTGCAAAGATATGTGTTTGTTTCAATAAAAAAAAAGTTAATATTGGTCCATCTGTTGAAAAAACCATGAAGTTTCCAATGAAAACGCGTTTTTGAATAGACCATTAGATGCACTGCTAAGACTATTGTCGATATGCGGCCTTACATTCCCTCACTGCAGACAGATGATTGTACTTCGGAGCGACCTATTCAAACCGAGCTGCGGTGGTTTTCCCCCTTATCTCTGTCTTGTCGGTGACATTGACTGAATTGAGACAAACAATAGATGTCATTTCTGAAAAATGCATTTTTCAAGATACAACGTCCAAAAGTACACCTATTTGTAAAGCGTTCATTTCTTTGTTGAATAAGAGATTCTCGTAATAGTAGTAATAGTGATGGTAGTAGTAGTAGCAGCAGAAGTAGTAGTAGTAGTAGTACCACCTTCAGGCAAGGGATGTAACTTTAGGAATCCCCCCCCCTCACCCCCCATCACTTCCCCTGCATGAAATATAAGCATTCACGATTCAGTTGACAAGCTGGTAGTATTTTTTTCAGGTGGGGTGAGGGTGTGGTTGGGGGGGGGGGGGGGGTTGTGGGGAAAGCGGCCTTGGGGTTTGCTCATCATTGCAAGCGCCAGATTGAGGCGACAGTGACTTCCCTTGAAGTTGTGCATTTAAGTTCGTATACCTACACATAGGTCACATGTACTGCCGTCACTTCTCAAACGAGTATCCGACCCGAAACCGCATGACTACACTCTGAACAACACGTGCCCATCACTGATTCTACAAAAACAACAACAAAATCTTGCTGCAGGCCACGTGGAACATTCTCACGGATATGAACCACATTAGGAGGAGAAAATAAAGCTGTTCTAAGCTTCTCTAGAGTGTCTGGCTGCAATCTCAATTTAAAAAAATCCTTAGCATTGAAATACTTCAAATACAAATGCAATTCGTCGATGTATTGAAACAGATGCGTGTTTAGCTGTTTACTGCTTTGCACCATCCGTTCTAACAAACTGCACCGGGCTGTCCCCAGCGGAAAACTGACTGCTGTCTTTGGCTTGCTGTCTCCAAGTTCCTTGCATTTCATTTAAAATGAGTTTTTTTTTTTTTTTTTTGCGTCCGCAGTCTGGAACTCGCTACTTCGAAGTCCACAAGTAATTCCACCACGATCCATTTTCAAAAAAGAATGTTTTCCCACCTACTCGAAACTGAAACACCGACTAGTCAGACGTCTCCGTCTCATAAATATGTGCGCGTCCCATTGTGCTATAAATCTGAATAAACTATGTCAGAGGTGCGTGCGTGCGTGCGTGCGTGCGTGTGTGTGTGTGTGTGTGTGTGTGTGTGTGAGAGAGAGAGAGAGAGAGAGAGGAGAGAGAGAGAGAGTTTTGTTTGTTTGTTTGTTTGTTTGTATGTTTTTCTTCTTCTTTTTCAATGTTTCTTTATTCTTGCCATTTTTTCTTCTTCTTCTTTTCTTGTATTTCTTTTTATCTTTGTAGTTTTTTCCCCTTATTTTTGCAGCAACGACTGATTGAAAATTAATCATTGTTTGGTTAAATCACTTCCGTTGGCCGCACGTGGTGGAAAAGGACGTTAAACCGCCAAACACCCACCCGCCCCACTTCTGTTGGAAAATAAAGTTCGTTCGTTCGTTCGTTCTTAGGCGTCACACTAGCTTAGAACCCGGTGATGGGAAGGTCGCTCGTTCGAACCCCACTTTGTGGCATCCCGTATTAGTTCAGAGTAGTTAAAGTCGTCCGGATTTAAGACACACCCGCGACTTTAAAACATGCACCCACTCACATCAAGTTGGGAGTGGGCCGCCCTGCACGTTTTGATCTGATTCTGACAAAGAACAGTGTGCACGGGTCAGAGGTCACACCTGCTGGCGTTATCTCATGACTAACAACGGATCGAGGCGTGCATGAACAAGCAGTTTATTCGTGCAAAAAAGAAACACCCACTGGGCGAAGTACATGTAAGTCTGCATGGGTCCTGTGACCTATTGGGATCCCTGGGGTGTAACAAAACATGGAGGCATAGTATAGGTCAGTTGGTATAGTTCGCCCGTTGGGAGGGAGGGGGGGGGGGCAAATGTATACCTGTCGTCCACTCGGAGGGGCGATTGTATCCCCGCTGCGCGAGTGCGAATTGCCTCCTCTTGAGGACAATACAGAATTATTGAATTGAATTGAATTGAATTGAATTGAACTGAATTGAATTGAATTATGCGTTGGTAGACCAACAGCCGGATTGGCCAACTCTCGCGAGATACCCGTGCTGTATTCAGCTACCGACGCGTTTGCGGCAATTGGTGAAAATGGTGAAACAGCGTGGGGTAGAAATGCCTCGTGGTGAACTAATCGAGTATCTGAAGACTGTGGATACCGACCGACTGGCCAGCCTGTTGAGAATGGGAAGGAGAGTGCTTGGAAAAGACTTCGTAGAAACTAAAGAAGGTTGTCATGGGTTTATATCGGACATCGTCCTGTCGAAAGAAGACGCCGCTCGATAGTTGTCTGGGCAGGCGAGGCGAGGGAATTGCGAACGCAGGTGGTCGAAAATGAAACTGTCGCGGGTGTGTGTGTGGGTGTTTGGGAGTTTAACGCCCTTTTCCACCACATAAGGGTGATACTAAAGACGGGGCAGCGAGAAAAAAAGGCAGCACAAATATTTGGCCCCAACCGGGATTCGAACTCACGACCCGAGCATTGAAAGTCTAAGGCTCTACCATTCGGCCCCCGGGCTCCCGAAAACTGTTGCAATTAAAACGGATATTAAGTTTAATGCTTAAACATTTATAATTTCAATCATCTTATGGCTATATTCTTAAATGAAAGTCGAAAAATGGGTTCCGCGGTCACGTGACTTCACCACGCGAGACCCAGACCTAGTATACAATCGCAGCCCGATCCGCTGGTATACATTTGCCCCCCCCCCCCATCAACCCCACCCCCCTCCACATGACTGGTATACATTCCCCCCCCCCCCCCCACGGGCGAACTATACCAACTGAGCAGTAGTATAAGCATCCGCCTACAGATTTTGAGGTAGCGGATTCGAATCCCCTGATAGATATGCAGGAATTAGGCTGGGGGATTTATTTCTCGCCGAGTGGAGTCAGAATGTGTGCAGACTGGTTGAGAATGCCTATCTTGCCCAGCGCCTGAGCATACATACGCATTCATAAATGTCGCTAATGTGCACATTTAAAATTCCTCTTTCAAACGGGAGGGCCGTTTAATCGGAAAACGGGTAACCAGAGAGTACACAGGCATTCACATCGTTCGAGCTAGCCAGTTAATTAATGGAAAGAAAGGGGAGTGCCGTTTTCTCTTTGTCCCGTCTTTGATATCACCCATACGTGGAGGAAAAAGACGTTAAACCCTCAAACACCCACCCCACTTACCCTTGATCTACGTGTTCGATCACCCTCAAGAAGACGTCATTGGGACAATGTATACTCTAGTCGGTGGTCGGGGCAACCAGTGATAGCGTAGAGATGACACTCTTTGTCACCGGTGTGAGAGGCCGTGGGGGTCAAGTGCTCCCTGACGCGTCGAGTGCTTTGGTTGCCTCGTCACTGCTCTATCGGGCTGCTCGAAAAGTGTGCTTTCCGGGTACTCAGCTTCTTCTCCTGTTACTTTGGACAGGAAATGGTCTAACGCAATCTTGTCCAAAAAGCCAGGACACAATAAAAAAAAAAAAAGAAAAGAAGAAGAACAATAGCTGAGAAGAAGTACGAGTTTCACATTTGCATGTTTGGTTTTTGCTTTCTTGTTGTTTGGTTGTTTTTTTTAAAATACTTTTTCAGTGTGCAAGTCCATTTGTCCTTCAGAATTTCCGTCCTTCATTTCTTTAAAGACAAATTTAAGGCTTAACGTTCTCTTTCCTTGTGTGGATTTCTGCATGAACAAACCGACCAAAACACTTGCGTACTTCCATACATCCTTCACTGATTTTATTATTTCTTCAGACTTCAGAATGATAAATGTACAATTTAATGAAAGGAAGAACACTGGAAAAAAAAAACAACCTTCGTTTGAAAATGCAACGATTAAAGCGCAGTAAATGGAAACCAAGACACATTATTACAGATCATAACAATCATAATCCTTTTTTGTTAGAAAACGGAGATCCTGGAAATATTGCACATATCTCAGGGAAAGTGTTAATAGCAATACTCAACACACAATCAGCCAAGACAATGCTCAAAAATATGTCAGCATAAAAAAGGTTCCATCAGTTTTTTGTGTGTGGTAAATGGAACATACACACGGACACACATCTTGCGGCGTGCCCAACAGAAAAGGCAGACATGGCCCGTAGTCCTTGATCTTTGTACTCAATTTGAAGAAATCACAACTGGCAAAGTATGATCATGTGTAGCTTATAGAAAA
This sequence comes from Batillaria attramentaria, assembly GCA_018292915.2. Lineage (NCBI taxonomy): Eukaryota > Metazoa > Mollusca > Gastropoda > Batillariidae > Batillaria > Batillaria attramentaria. The sequence goes on from JACVVK020000091.1 coordinate 343,550, forward strand.
CAGCAGCTGAAATAGTTTTTGGCTCACTTGTGTAACAAAGTGAGTCTATATAATAACCCTCCGTCGTCTGTCTATGTGTGTGTGTGTCTGTCTGTCTGTCTGTGTGTCTGTCTGTGTGTCCGCAGTAAACCTTAACATTGGCCTTTTCTCAGAATCTACAAAGAGCAGAGACATAAAAATTAGCATGCTGATAGACAGCTATAAGACCTTTCAAAACATACCATAATGACTGACCTTGACCCAAGGTCAGGGTCACTAAAGCTGTCTGTTTGAAAATTTTACACTGGCATTTTCTCAGAACGTAGAAAAGCAAGAGATATTCAACTTTGCATGATGATAGACAACGACAACACCTTTACTGACATACCTGTATTCAGTGACTTTGTGTCAAGGTCAAGGCCATTCAAGCTGTTTTGCGGAAAACCTTCCAAAACCTGAACATTGGCATTTTCTCAGAAACAATAAACGGCAGAGAAGCACCAATCTGGCTTGCTGATAAACAGCAGTATGATTTTCCAGGACATACCATTTTGAATGACCTTGACTGAGGTCAAGGTCATCAAACTGTCTCATTGGAAATTTAAAATTGCCATTTTCTCAGAATGTAGGGGTACCATTTGTACAGAAACTACAAATACTAGAACTATCAAACTGGCATAATGATAGTCACTGATAAGCTCTTCACTTACAGTTCTCGTCTGAATGAGCTTGACCCAAGGTCATAGAAGCTGTCCTTGAAAACTGTTAACATTGCCATTTGCCGTTTTCTTAGGAACCATGAACACAAGAGACACCTTACTTCAGGATAGCTAGTGATAAGAGCTTACAAACATACTCTTTTGAATGACCTTGACCCATCTCACAAGTGAGCCAAGGAGGCTTTGCTCCTCTAGTTCGTATATATTATTTACCACACAACAACAAAAAATGCCAAAAGCTTCGAGCCTTCGCGGACTACACACACGAACTGTGATGAATACCACTGAAGCTGGCGAAGTTGTTGGGTAACAACCACAACAACAACGGGAAATGTTGTTGTGAGAGAGAGAGAGAGAGAGAGAGAGAGAGAGAGAGAGTAAATGCAAGTGCAAGAAATATGAGTAAAAATTTCAACAACAACAAAAAAAAAAAAAACACACCAAGAAGAACTCTGCTTTCTGGAAGCACATATTCAGCTGATAAGTAAAAACTGTCACAGTTACCTACGATACATCACGGTTAAGCACAGTGCTCATTTTCAACAAAAAAGACCGATACGTGAAAGTCTAAAATTTTAGAAGAAGTGGCGGTTGGCGCTGTGTGTTTATCGTAACTAGATTCGAGCTGAGTGTGAATAAAGTGAAGCTCTAAGTTTTGGACATTGAAGCTTTTTTAAAACCTTGCGGGCTCTGATACTAAAGAGGGTGGGCTTTAATATCTCTAGCCACTGTTCTAGTCGTTCTACCGCCGGAAATGAACTAAAAAACAAAAAAAAAAACAAACGGACCCCCTCCCCCACGACACAAAACAATAAAACAAAACAAGAAAACAAAAAGCACCACCAACAAAAACAATACACAAAACAACAACAAAACAGCAACAAAAAACAGCAACAAAAAACAACAACTAAAAACCAGCCAAACAAACAAAGAAAAACATCGGATGCACTGATTTCACACACTGGGTCAGCAGCCTGTCTGCAGCCTTGTCGTGTGCTAAACACGTGTGTCATTCAAGAGCAAACGGTGCCAGATGATCAGAATCTACTCTCCAGCACATCTGCCGGTGACGACGTGACACGCTGTCCGCCGGCCAGTGCTCTGGATAAGAAAGAATATAATAGCTACGTATTATGCTTTTGAATGAAGACCTGCACACACACACACACCACACACACACACACACACACACACACACACACACACACACACACACACACACACACTTTTTTGTGGGTGTTGTCTGAGGTATTTCATGCATTGAAATGACGGGTTTACTTATAATCATTGACAAACAGTCAACCGTTAGATATCATTTATCCATATTTGGACAAATAGATGTACAGGTTTAATCACCGGAAACACAGTCTAAAACTATATAGCGAAAAGCAACAAATGAAAAAGCCACAGTCTGGCCAGATGTTTATGCATGAACGCAAATTGAAACGTACTGCATTGGCTATGTACAAGTTGGGGGAAGGGAAGGGTGGGTTGGTGGGTGTGTAGAAGTTTAACGTCCTTTTCCACCACGTAAGGGTGATATCAAAGACGGGAAAAGAAACAAAAGGCCAGCACAAATATCTGGCCCCAGCCGAGATTCGAACTCACGACCCGAGCATTGAGAGTCCAACGCTCTTACATTCGGCTGTACCGGCTCCCCTGAGGGAAGGGGGAAGGGTGGAGGGCAGGGCCCGTGTGTAATAGTCGAGGTTAGGGCTTTTAGCCCCGGGTTAGAGTCTAACCTCGAACTGAACTAGCTCTAGGGTTAGATTTTTGTTGTTGTTGGCTTGTTGTTGTTGTTGTTTTAAATCAGGACGCGGGCCCATTTCCTGGAAGGTGCCTGAGCCGTAATAGGATTTTTTCTTCTTTCTTCGCTTCCTTTTTTTTTTAATCTAATTTTGCTTTTGGGTTTGGTTTTTTTTTGGTCCTAGTCTGGGTTAGGGCCGTAGCCGTGGGTTAAATTAACATCGACTTTTACATACGGGCCCTGGTCTGAATGCAAACAGACCAGAAAGGCAAAATCTTATGACAAATTTTGGCTCGCATATCGTTTGGAACTGGCACCGAACCAATAAAAGACCAAACGCAAACCGGAAAGTATGGATTGACACAATCAAGGCTGACCAGAAGAGTTTCGAGTCGTTGCAGTTGTCGTTCGCACGGCTAGCTGACATCAGTCTATTCCGATCAGAGCTTTACTATTAAGGTAGACTGTTTCCTGTGTGTAGACCACTCACAAACGCAAGTGTTCCAAAAACAAACGTTGTCTTCTCTGAAACCTAGAAATATTAGAAATTGCGTCATCAAGCTGAAAACGCCCAAACAAACCAAAGCATGGGATATCTATTCTGGGATATCTATTCGCATACCATGTCCAGCCATGCGATAGTCCTATCGTAGCCACGGTTCGGAAAGCCGCCGCTCACCCGTTGAACGCCCGTTACCAACGTGATGTACGTCTTGACCGCGATACACCTCATATCCGTTGTAACCGTTGACTGCTTGGTAAGCAGAAGACAGTTCACTTCCAGCACTGTTCATGGGGCTCAAATTAAGTCCGTTGCTCAAGCTATTTGCAGACCAAGAGTGCATTCGGTTTAGATTAAGTCCATTGGTCATGTGATAAACCGCTGGACCATCGCTCTTCTGGTGCATGGTTGAACTATGGCGTATGTTATGGTGTTGTCCATATGGCGTTACGTTGAAAGGTTGGTTGACTGACGGCGCGCTGACCTGCTTGAGTTTACTGTCGATGGCTACTCGGAGCACCTCGTGGATGAAGATGTACTGGTCCTAGAAATTAAATACACTTATTAATATGTTGCCTTACGCGCAGACACAGCAACATTATTGCAAATAACGCCAAATAATCACGTTGGGGCGGTCGGTGGTCTAGGTTAAGAGACTTGTCACCAATGCGAGAGGTCAGGGGTTCGAGTCCCACTCGGGGCAAAGAATTTTTCCTTCTTGTATGTGGCACCGTTTATTCGGGCCGATCGATCGGGTGTTCTCCTCCCGGTACTACCGGCTTCCTCCTCCCCTCTGCTATTGGAAATGTTCAGCCCACCAAATTTGAAAATAAATGCAATTCTAAATTCCGAAACTTAAATAGCCGAGTTTGACCTTTCCGCACCACGTCGAGTTGTAATGTGTTTATGTCCAGTGTGTGAGAGAATGCGTGTGATTCACGTGAGCGTGGCGTGTCGGGTTCAGTTCGCGGGCGCTTTGAGCTGAGTTCATGAAAATTGGGTTAAAGCGCCTATACAATACTCATTATCATTATTAAAAATAGCGACACATGTAGAGCCAAAGATACCTGCGAGGCACATACATAAAGGCTCAAAGAAAGAAAAACTCTTTGGCGGTCGATTGATTCCTGTGAGAATCCGACAAGAGTACTGGTTCCTTAACGGCTATTTTTTGCTAGGAAGAACGCTTTGCATACATGCTCCGTTCGACAGGTCTGAATTTTTTTGTCGTCGATGTGTTGGACACACAAAGGCAAATACTGACCGCCTGCTGAAGCCGACATTTAGGTGTATGTGCATAGGTAGCGAGGAGGGGTCTGACGAAAGTTATGATGTTTTGGCCAGAAATTGAAAAAGAAGAACATCTGTGTGACACTGAGTGCAGTGTAACAGTGAAACATGACTTTGACGTGCATTGTGGCTGTTTCCCGGGGTCTGTTGTTTGTTTCCTGTAAACAGGAAACTCAGCAGTAAAACAGTCGTTTCTAAATACTCTTGTTACTGCAGCAAACGTGAGTATAATCACTGTGCAACACTCCCACCAAGCCACGTTTAACTTCATACAGAAATACATCAATTATAAATGTTTTAGTGAGACCACTGGCGTAAAACCTCGACGGCTCAAACTTGCTTGGTTTGAACTGAGTTAAAGGACAGTGCCACTTATCTGATCTGTTCATGGAGAGAGCGGCGACAACAATGAATTAGGTATATTTATCTTTTTCTGACACGTTGATGCATAGTTTAACTCAATTCCTACCAAGTAAGTTTGGGGTTGTGCACCAGTGCACTCACTAAAAAAGTCTAAATTAATTTAAATTTACATTTCGCTTAGTGGGAGTGGTGCACTTTGATTATACTCGTGTTTGCTGTAGTGAGAGCCGCCAAGGAACCGTTAATCTTGCCTGGTTTTTTTTTTTTTCCTCTCTTTTTGAACAGAAATTTACATTTGTAAAAAGTACAAACAGCACAGAGCATCCCCCCAAAACAAAACAAAACAAAAACAACAAAACAAACAAACACACACACACACACACACACACACACACACACACACACACACACACACACACAGAGAGAGAAACAACAACAAACCCTAGCTTAAAAAAGAGAAAAATGAAATAAAAGAAAACCGTGTGTAGATGTGTACACTCTCACATGACCACATATTCAATTCTGATATACATGATTCAGCACAGACACGGCAAGTTAGACATACATGTATAAGATACATACTATTACATACAGAAGAAAAAACTAACAACCAAAAAAACCCAACTCATTGATTGTGTACAGGAATACCCACTCACACATGTTCATTTCATGTAGAAGACTCAACATGGACACAGCATACATGACGTATACAAGACACTTGCCTGGTTTGGGTTTGTTTTTGTTTTTTTTCATACAGGACCAATACGAAAAAGAGTCAAACACGCGGGATACAAGATGTGTTGAAAGAAACTCGTGTACCTCTGATTGTATGATATCAGGCCGACACGACATCATGCTCTGAACGACAGAGAAAACGTCCACTTCGGTCAGTGCGTTGTTTCGTTCAACAACTTGTGTTAGTATGTAGAGGGCAATAAACATCCCAGTACGGCCCACACCGGCGCTGAAACGAAAGAACGAGCACGTAAGAACAAAGGCCAGCTGACATATAGCGCTGTTTCACCAGGAAACCGGACGTTCGGTATCAGTTGCGCCCCTTGAGGGCTGGGGCGTTCTTTACCTAAACGGCCGCTGCGCCTAGTGCGTTTGAGTCGATGAAAGTGCAAGAACTAAAACACTATTTGAAGGCAAACTTCAAATCCATAAGCAGAAAGAAATAGGCAATTATCCGAAGAGTAAGAGAAATTTTGAGTGTGTTATTGTCACTGGCGAAAAAGCGAAAATACAACTCACACACATGACCTGAAAAGGGGGCTTAGGGCCCATAGGGTAGGACAGACTGACACCCACGGACTCCCCCACTCCTAACACCCGACACACTTTGTATAACACAGACAGTACCCAACCAGTTTCGCACATCGATTGCCACTTCAGTGAAGTACCTGTAAGCAGCACAATGGCCGCGGGGGAAGACCAATATCTTGACACTTCACCAAACCGACTGCATGTATGGCTGCGCTTGAACAACGGGGCACAAAGTCCCCCCCCCACCCCCCACCACTCTTATACACGTATACACGCACGCATCGAATAAAGACTCTACAACCGAAACTGTAAGAGTACTTCAGATACAACCCGAGGATGCGTCCACATGTAAACTAAAAGTTCTAACTGTAATCCGACCGACAGTTTAATTAATTAAAGTAATTAAAACTGATTGACTGGATCCAGGATCAGTGATGCCGCACCATATGCTGCTGACATAACTGTAGGTTAGCTATACAACGAAAACACCTTCAAGATGTAACTTTTTTTAATTCGACTAAAAATTTAAAAAAAAGAAAGAAACAAAACAGAGAGAGAGATAGAGAGAGAGAGAGAGAGAGAGAGAGAGAGAGAGAGAGAGAGAGAGAGAGAGAGAGAGAAAGAGAGAGAGAGAGAGAGAGAGAGAGAGAGAGAGAGAGAGAGAGAGAGAGAGAGAGAAAGAGAGAGAGAGAGAGAGAGAGAGAGAGAGATAGAGAAAGATAGAGAGAGAGAGAGAGAGAGAGAAAGAGAAAGAGAGAGAGAGAGAGAGAACAATAAAGGAAAATACAATAAACAGAAACAATGAAAAAGGGCGATAAGTTATACGTCTCTACTCTCTTAAACTGAAAAAAAAACACGGCCAGAACGCCCTCAACAAATTAAAGAAAAAAATGAAATTAAGGTATGAAACGGAAGGCATTATAAAGAAATGATAAAAGCAGCAGAGAAGACACATGGAAGGCGCAATACATGTATTTACTGTCCACTGAATGAAAACGGAATTTGGTTTTAAGTAGCAATAAATGGTGTGATTTAAGACACGGCAGACAAAAATCACTAACTGGATTAGCATTTACTTTCAAACGGCTTTAGTAAATTATACATGTATTCTTTCTCTTTACCTCTCCACCCCCCACAACACACACACACACACAGCTAGGCTGAACGAACTAAACATAGAAAATAAATATTGACACGGCCAGATACAGCTAAATCCAAAAAGAACTTACGTAGGGCGTTTATAAGTGACTGTGGTAAGCTCACCACATTTCAGTAAAAAGGACGTGAAAATGAACGGGGGAGAAAAAGGAGTGAAGAAGAAGAAAAAATTCATTGCCCATTAAATGTACACAAAATGAAAATGCTTAACTTTTGTTTTTATTTGTATACATGTGTTGCTCTGTATGTACACATTAAAATTTAATAATGGATGTGTGCATGTCTGAAAAGCAGAGGGAAAAAAGTATAAAGTATAGCCGACATTAAGACACGGCACGTTAATAAACTTAGACACAAATCATGATCACAGACTGGATCGCCATGTGCATGTAATCAGCACAAATAAATACTTTCTTTTTCTCCATCCCCGCCCCCATCCCCCTTTCTCTCTCTCTTTTATGTTTATCCAAAATTAATTTTGACTTTTTTCTTTAAGTTTTTCCTCATCAATTAGCATTTGAGTGTAATAAAGTAGTTGCAGCAAAGGCTGACTGAAGATGGAGAAATTATCCTGACAATGAAATCATATACCTCCCCCATACACGCACCCGGCCACACCCCACACCTAGAAAGTCTAGCTAGAACTGGCTAAAACTAGGGAATAGATATAAACACTGCCAGTTACCAGCTAACTAGAGTTTAAATCTAATTAAAATGTACCTAGGATATAATAATGTTGAGAGAAACTCAGCACCTCAAGCCCCACACCTCGCTTCCCTACTCTGTTCCCCTGTTGCCCTCCATAGCTGTGACTACCCAGCCGAGCCGACTTCCGCGTTAGGCAGGGGCGGACAACTCTTGCGGGGCGCTTAGTGAAACAGTGCTATAAAAGGAGTAAATAGTCCCCAATACACGCCCGGAAATTTTAAAAAAATCATGTAAACCAACAATAAAAACAACCCATCCGATGCCACAGTTGACTTTTCAATTCTTCTTGACTGAACTGCCAGACGGCTGTCCTAAAGAAAGCTTTCTTTTCAATTTTGGGCCGAATGTCGTCTTCCCCTTCCGTGACAACAATTGTGTTATAAATCGTCAAAATAATGCAGCAGGACCAGACGGCATTCCACCTGAAGGCAGATATTCAAACATCTGCGGACATGTTGCACCCACTGCTAGTGAAGATCTGGGAGACAGAAGCAGTGCCAGAAGACTGGAAGAAAGGTTTCCTTGTGAAACTTCCAAAGAAGGGCGACCTATCACTGTGCAACAATTGGAGAGGGATAATGCTCCTACCCATACCTGGAAAAGTGCTGTCAAGATTCATCTTGGAGAGACTCAAGACTGCCATGGACAAGACCCTTCGAGACCAACAGGCAGGCTTCCGCCAAGACAGATCCTGTACGGACCACATCGCCACAATGAGAATCATCATAGAACAGTCCCTTGAGTGGCAGACCCCCTGTACTGCGTCTTCGTGGACTTCCAGAAGGCTTTTGACAAGGAGGTCATTTGGAAACTAATGCAGCACTACGGCTTTCCCCAGCAGCTGTATGAAGACGCCACCTGCCAAGTCATACACGAGGGAAAGCTGACCACCCCCTTCCAGGTACAAACCGGCGTACGCCAAGGATGCCTATTGCCGCCGACAATTTTCCTGATGGTGGTGGACTGGATTATGCGGCAGTCCACAGCAGGCCAGAAGACCGGCATCCAGTGGACATTCACCAAGCAGTTAGAAGAGCTTGACTTTGCGGACGACATCAGCCTCCTCTCCCACAGACAACAACATGCACAAGAAAAGCTAGAACGGATTACAGTGGAAGCCGCCATGACAGGCCTTAGGATCAACACTGAAAAGACAGAGATCCTGCGCATCAACAACCAGCAGCAAGACCCAGTCCGACTGCAGCAAGAGGAGATCAAGGAAGTAGAGAAATTCACCTACCTGGGCAGCGTAGTGAGCAAAGACGGCGGAGCAGACGACGACATCAAGAGCCGCATCAGCAAAGCGAGACACGCCTTCAAAACCCTACAACCCATCTGGCGATCTTCAGCCCTCTCATTCCACAACAAGATCAGGATCTTCAACACTAACGTCAAGTCAGTCCTTTTATACGGCTCCGAAACTTGGCGCACAACCAAAACCAATAGGAACAAGCTGCAAACATTCGTCAACAGATGCCTGCGCAACATCGTAAACATCAGGTGGCCAGAAGTCATCTCAAATGAAGACCTGTGGAACAGAACAAAACAAACACCGATCGGAGAAGACATCAAGAAGAGGAAATGGGGGTGGATTGGCCACACAATGCGCAAATCACCTTCAAACATCACCCGGCAGGCACTGGACTGGAACCCCCAAGGAAAACGAAAAGTTGGCAGACCCAGGCAGACGGCGAAGAAGCACGGACGCTGAAGTGAAGGCAGCTGGAATGACATGGGCCGAGCTGAAGAGGCTCTCCCCAAACCGTGTCCGTTGGAAAAGTGCTGTTGTGGCCCTTTGCTCCCGAGCGGAGCCAGAGGCATAAGTCAAGTAAGTCAACACACACACACACACACACACACACACACACACAGAGAGAGAGAGAGAGAGAGAGAGAGAGAGAGAGCAGAAAACGTGCACATTTCACCTGCAGTGGACTGTGATTGGCCCTTCGATCGAAGGCGCCAACTGCTTAACAGACCAGATGAGGTTCAGTAACTCTTGAGGATCCAGTGAACCCCCATCCTTCCACCAGCCGGGCAGATGAAAGTGGGTCACGGTCAGATCTTCGTGGAGTGCCTGCAGGGCAAGGGATGTAACAGGTAACAGGGTAACCTCGCAGCCGTGACAGCCGAATGGTAGAGCGTTGGACTCTCAATGCCGGCTCGGGTCGTGAGTTCGAAACCCGGCTGGAGCTAAATATTTGTGCTGGCCTTTTTCTCGTTGCCCCATCTTTGACATCACACATACGTGTTGGAAAAGGACATTAATTTCCCAAACACCCCCACCCCCTCGCCAAGTGAAGCACGAGGAACAGTGTCATAATCATTGAGGGACCGTCCAAATCGTGCGAGTCAGGTCGATTATTGGAAGGCATACGAGGAGAAAGACCTAAAGCATCTAAAATCCCCGAAATAACATGGAACAGAAAATGTGATATTGATAGTTGTGTGTATTTGACTGTTGAGGAAGAAAGTCTTTCACTCCTTTCGGGATTACTTCCGGTCGGGCGGGCAGACTCTTTACTGATCAATCGTACTAACTCGACTGTCTGCTATTCAGCAAAGTTAATAAAACTAAACATCCCGCCCCATACTTCCTCTCCCCGCCGGCAATACCAAAAACACATTTTTGTTGTTGCATGATTTCAGTGCTTTCGGGTGTTTTAGCTTTTCCTCCCATTTCCTTTCACGTCCGCACACTGCCCCGTTCACTGCCTCGCACTATTTGGACGCACCCTCAATTCCCGCTCATCGTTGACTTTCAGATCTCGTGCTTTACCCCCATGCTCTTCTCCCCTAGCGCGGTTTTGCTGCCGATGCAGCGATTCGGGAGAAATTTGCCAAACGTACAGCGATATCGATGCTTTCTCCTCGTAAATTAGCGACCCATCGAACGTTTTCACGTGACACAAGGGACCCTATTTTCTGTGTACAAGCTATGGTGTGACCGTGTACTCGTATGTCAAGATAGAAGTTAGGTGAATATTTCCTGTACAGGAACATTTGAATGAAGCAGAAACTATCTTACTACCCTCGCAAAACTGAAATTTAAAAATTTTCGCGGATTAAATTATTAGAATTAACTTAGCTCCGACAGTCGCGAGTCCCACTGCGATTTGATTACTTTCGTAAAGCAGCGTGTATTTATTCGAAACAAAGAAATGAAAAGAAAACACCAGTACTCTACCATGGAGGCAGTCATAGTCCGTGTGGTAAAACTGCTCAGACTTTGACAGCTGGTCAGTGTTACTGTCACCTCTCCACACACACGTATGGGTCTGCCCTGCTCTGGCCAGTACGGAACCACCTTTGTCTAACAGCAAAGAACATTATTAGGATTAGAACCACCTGCTTTGGGATAAGTGACCATCCAACGTGCCTAAGAAGTGCTAACAACAGACGCTGGAATTATTGACTAAGAGAGCTTCCAAAATACTAAATCACAGCTTGTTTTAGGTCGTTGTTGTTGTTTTTTTGTTTTTTGTTTTTTAAATATTGGGCGTCATGTGACAGGAACGTGTTGCCTCAATAAGCTTAAAATCATTTCTCCACCCCGAAGTACACCTATGGCCCTATCCCCGAAAACCAGCCTACAATAGTATATTGTACTTTTATTTATGACCGCAAGCATCCGAACTCCATATAAGTGAACCAGGAAAAGTTTACTGATGCCTCTTCAAATAAAACGTGGAGGATGGCGGTGGAGGCGAAGATGATGGTGATAGTGGTGGTGGTGGTGATGATAATGATGATGATGTGATGATAATGATGAGTCATTAATACACTCGTACTAGTAGACTGAACCCACCCTGCCGTCTTCTACACAATCAGCAAGCATGACAATGACTCCCGATCTTTGCTGGAACACCATTTTCCAAAAGTCTGGAATAGTCGACGGTAAAGGGGCTTGCGTGGCAATGTACTCATCTGCAGAATTCAGACCCTGTAGACAGCAGTAAGTCAACAGATATATAATCAATCCAAGCACCAGCAACACGATCTTTGTTATACCTATTAGGAAGGACGAAAAAATCTCTCACCAAGGACAACAAGTACACATAATGCCAGAAACTGATAAGAGCGTTGGGGAACAATGAGAGAAGGAGATGTACTGTCATTCGTGTGGAGCAGTTGTCGGAAACCTGCCATCCTGAATACCGCAACACGTCTTTTCTTTCATCTTTTTTGCCATCACCTGAACCCTCACTATTTATCAAGTCAAGTCAAGTCAAGTCAAAACACTTTATTTATCCCACAAGGGGCAATTCATCTTCGGACGGGCTCAATAACTCATTATGACAAAATATTATAAAAGATATAAGAGCATATTACAATCAAATCATTAAAAAATAAGTTCAGATGATTAACCATAACACACACACACACACACACACACACACACACACACACACACACACACACACATAACTAATACTTCATTGTAATTATCACACTTATTCAACAGCAGCAACACACACACACACACACAACGACGCCCACTTTTTCCCCTGCATTTTCTGGGGAGATGGGATAGCCGAATGGTAGAGCGTTGGACTCTCAATGCTCGGGTCATGTGTTCGCATCCCAGTTGGGGCCAAATATTTGTACTGGCCTATTTCTCGTTGCCCCGTGTTTGGTATCACCCTTACGTGGTGGAAAAGGATGTTAAACTCCCAAACACCAACCCTCCCCCTCTCCACCTGCATTTGGAATCTTTGACGTGCACACTTATTCTCGATATTGATGCGTGCTTGTGTACATGAAGGCAAGACAGGCACTGTGAACGAGTCAAGGTCTGAAGCGAACACCTTAACCACCATGCCACCTTGTCTAAAAAATCCCTTTATGACTGAAATGGATTTATGAAGACTGACTGGCTAGAGATAGACGACTCCACTTGGCGAGCCCTGAAGCAAAAGCCCCACGCCTTTACTATGCTATGTATTAGCAAAACACAGTACGCCAATGACGTCATGGGGTGATTTCAAGATGAAAGAGATTGGCGCAATGGACTTACTTTCCACGTTTCAGTCATATCGAACTACACGTGCTTCCCTCTTTCCAGTGTCTGACAAGAAAGTTAGCCACACCATGCCATGTGTCCATAATGCTGCGGCACGCGAATGGCTGAATTGTGGGGTCTCGCCCCCTTTAATTGACAGGAGTGTGGTCGTCTATTCACGGCATGCAAGCGGACACCTCTCTTTACGTGAACTAAATATCCTAGAAAAGCAGTCACCTCCACAAAGCTTGCGTTTATGTAGTCGTTACCTCCAGTCACATCCAGTAGTTTGACACGTGTGTGATCATCTAAAGAAACACAGACAGATGACGGAGTTTTATTGCTCCGACTCACTTTGTTACACAGGCGGGTCAAAATCATTGAGGCTGGTTATCTACGAGTAGGAAGTTAGTTATTTAGTTATATAGGGCTTAACGCCACGCAAGCAACAAAGACTAATTCGCGGCTAAGCAAAGTCTTCCCCCGCAAAGTCATTAAAATGTAAAAAAGGATAGTACTTAAAACATGATGTAAATATATATTACAAATGTAGCTGGTTTAGATGAGATGACAGATAACTTTTATCGATTCGATTCGGCTTCACAGTAACAAAGTTTAATCAAGGAGAGTCTATAGTGTTCACAATGACAAGATTTTATAAAATAAGTTTGACTCTCTCAAGAATCCGAACATGCTGTGATGAGGGGGGGGGGGGGGGGCGTCCCTGAAACCTACGAATAGAAAACAGAGAGGAAAGAAGCAATATGGAGCAATACGTACCGGAGATGTTTTTCATTAAGTTAAACCCTGAAACCCGAGACTGCCCAGCTGGTAAAACGATGGAATGTACCTTGCATTGGTCTTGTGAAATTTAATCCCGGATAGGAGCCGATTATCTGTGCTGCGATTTTCCTCTCTGAACCGTCGTGTGTGTGTGTGTGTGTGTGTGAAATCTATACGGTCACAGGTGAACTTTTAATTTAATTTTATTTTATTTTATGTTGCTGCAGTTTGAGCGTCTAGGTTACAGCAATGTTGAATAAAATTAGAGACTGTACTATCCTTGCATCTAAATCGGTTAGATGTGTCAAGGAACGACATTACAGGCCTGTATCTAGGTGAGGGTCAGCAAAATGTGTATGGACATGTGACATACGGACATCACGGCCAAAAAAGGATAATGAGGTATTTCTTGAATATTAGTAAATGGTTGCTAAATTACAAGATCGGCCTCGATAGCTATAGCTTTGAAAATGGCTTTTTTTTTTTTTCCTTTTTTTTTTTGACCGGTCACAACATCCGGTCTGCTTGTAGTAAAATGTTTTTTCTACATTCTAGGATAGCTTCGAACGAAAGTCATCAGTACATACACGGAAGAACATTGTGACAGCGATTTTTTTGTCTGTTTCTTTCCATACATGCCACGGTAGTGAGTAAGGAAGAGGAAGATTTCTGCAGCCCCTAAGAAAAAAAGAAAGAAGAAATCGTTCAATTTATGACAATCAAGTAGAACGAAAAAACTTTTATGATTCACTTGTGACCTTGAACTTTGGTAGAGAGGATTCAAAACAATTTGTTACCAACAACCATTGCTCAAAAGGCTAATGTTCTGCCAAAACAATTTCCCCAAACCTTGTGCCTGATCACTAAAACGCGTATGAACAACATCCCAAGTTCGGTTATCCTGATGTTCGTGATGTTGAATACGTGAAGAAAAAAAAATTGACGTTTCAGAACTTTCATCATGACCTTGTAATATCGACCTTTTGGAGACGTCACACAGAATGATATACTTTGAATGACCTTTGATGTCTTCGATCCTGCTTAACGTGTTAAACAAGTGGCATAATTACAGTGGTTGTTTAGAAAAGTGGTACGTAAGTGAAGCCAAGAGCCCATTACCTGAGAGCTGATCACAGGCCTCTACAGGTTACTCTACGTGTGAGTAGAGAGCTTTTCCAGATTGCCTGGTCTTGTCATCTTTCTTTCTTTCTTCTAGTCTCTTTCTTCTCTTTTCGTTCTTTTAGTTCTTTTATGTCTTTCAGCTCTTTTTACTAGTTTATAGTTCTTTTACTAGTTTCAGTTTTTACCTCTTTTAAGTTTTCATTAGTCCTTTTAGCCTTGTACGCGCTTAGAGCTCACTGAGAATAAGCACTTTATATGTCCATTATTATTATTATTATTATTATTATTATACCGTCGCGGCCCGGGAAATCCCGAGAAGGGGGGGGGGATCACTCAAGCGTGACTTCTGGACCGGTTACTAGGCCTTTCTGCCACAGTTGAGCTAGTCACCACCGGGGGCTTGTCACTGAGCACTGGCACAATCTCAGATGCTAAGGGTGAAACGTTTCAAATGCGCGCAAAACCCGAGCACCACCTTAAACTTCTCTCGAGGCTGTTCACGCTTGACCGCCGCATTCGCGCTTCGCGAAGAAAATTCTCCACGGGAGGGTCAGAGGATTACGAATCCGACCCTTTACCCTGTGACCAGCTCTCAGGTAATGGGCTCTTGGTGTAGTATAATTATGTACCTGAAACTGTAAGACAAGCGGCTTTTCAGGACTTTGCAGAAGACTGTTAAAGTAGGAGTGATAACATATCATCGGCACGCGTGTATTCCTGAGCCAAGGATCCTTTCCTGTGCTGCAAAAATAGGGGGGAAAATGTGACCTACTGGCGTAATACTACAAATGTTCCGTGGAGTCAAGTTTGGCGTTGATATGAAGGACAGCGAGAACCAACACAAAGACAGCAAAAAAGGAATACTCATATGATACTCACTCAGATGCAGGCTTGTTTGTGTGCTGTCGCAGTCGATACAGTAGACCGAAAATGATACTGACGAAAATGAGGAACATCCCGCCAATGACAGGTCCAAAAATTGTACTGTAGTCTATAGACAAAGACAAAGACAGATTTTTTTAATGGACAATGTCAACAATTTAATGTGGACACTGTGCTTTTTCTTCGAACAAAAGCGATTGCTAGGATCTTGAAGAAGACGAGAGAAATCAGTAAAACTGACCCTGATGAGAACAAACCAAACATACTTTCCATTATGCAGAAAAGAAAATGAAGTGGAGAGGTGCTTAATTTGTTCGCTGTTCATTCACACGACAGCTCGTGTATTTGCGTCTTGTATTTTGCACCGTAGGAATTCTTTTCATCCATCCATTTGTGCTGGCCTTTTTCTCGCTGCCCAGTCTTTGATATCACCCATGCGTGGTGGAAAAGGATGTTAAACTCCCAAACACAAGTCCACCCCACCTTTTTCACCCATCCACTTTATTTTCCATTTAAATGAGTTCTTGGTTTGCTCCGTCAGTGTCTACTTAGAAAAACAACACATATAATTTGCTTTTTTTTTAATCACTGATACAAACACATTATGTACTTTTCAAATTTGTATGACGATTTTAAATGAATTTTCGTGTCATACTCACTTAGTAAATGTCTTACATTTTAATTCGTTGCGGTTCCCCTGACTCGCTGGGCTCTGCACAGAACCTACTTTTACAGGAGAGAGAAAAAATAAAAATGCAGAAATATTCAACCAAGTGGCCATTTTTTAATGCATATCACTCAAAGAGGATTCCTACTTTCTACGAGGAAACTGGCATAGGATTCTGGAACTACAAGTGCATGCTTGATCAGAAGGCAATCTCGTGGAAATCCGGAATGCTCCATACAACCAAACACCTTGGGTCTTTGATATAACTCTAGTACCCTCTTTTCAGTTAAACAATGCAAAGCTCAAATTACAACTTGATTCTTCTCAAAGAGGGTTTCACCATCTCCAGATCTTGGAACTAGAGTCAATATGGCTCTTTGTGTTAAACAAAAAAAAATGTATAGTTTTGGAAAACTGTCGGAGAGCGATCATTCAGCTTCTTAGCCCCGAGTCTGAACTCCTTGCCAGTCGAACACCGCCTTCAGACCTCACCGACTGCCCCTGTTTAAATCCCATCTGAAGACTCTTCTCTTCCACCTGGCCTTTGATAGTTAAACCTCTATTAAGCCTGTCTGTGTGTACCATGAGTTGCTTGCATTGCCAAAGAGGGGATGTAAATAGTGTGTGTGTGTGTGTGTGTGTGTGTGTGTGTGTGTGTGTGTGTGTGTGTGTGTGTGTGTGTGTGTGTGTGTGTGTGTGAGAGAGAGAGAGAGAGAGAGAGAGAGAGTGATTAAAGCGCAGCGAGTCCTTGGAATTTGGAGAGCAGCGCTCTAAAAAAAAAAAAAAAAAAAAAAAAAACTATGTATATTATTTTATTATTATTATTATTATCCGGTTGTCGATGTCGATATTGATAAAGCGCACTATGCTCGGATAAACGCGTTTAGATGTGGACGAGTGATTAAGAAGTTCCTGTTAGACCTAAACACGTTTTCCGAGCTAAGTTCGCTTCACGAATATCATCGACTCAGGTTACTAGCAAGGAAAGACTTCGGGTAACATTTTACCCCGTTTATAAACACAGGCTCCCACTGCAGTTGTGTGACAGTCACAACCAAAAAGCCAACGAGTAGATCCTTGCTTTATGTGCACGTAACTAAGGGATAAGTTCAGAGGAAGTCGATTCAGCTGGTGTTTTTGACGATCTGTGACAAGCGTACATTTTGCCTTTGTGTGTGTGTGTGTGTGTGTGTGTGTGTGTGAGAGAGAGAGAGAGAGAGAGAGAGCCTGTGTGTAATTTCTTCTAATTTTCACAGCACATGATGTCAAACAGTGCATAATGCGAGAGCAGAAGGAATCGGAAACAGACAAAAAAAAAACAAAAAAAAAAACCTTTCCTCAGCACCTTTATTGGCGAATTATACCAGAACCGCGACATTCATTCTTAAAGCTTAAGCATTTCGGAGGGAAAATATGGATCCTGCCTGTGGTACGACGGTTTGTTGTTACGTTGTTGTGCTCTCTTGGGATGTTAATTCTGTTACTGATGTTTCTGTTGGTGGTGGGGTTGTTGTTTCTGTTGTGGGTGGTGATGCTACTGTTGTTGATGGTGGCGATGTCGTTGTTGATGGTGCATACTCATGACAGGCCCCCTCTCGCATAACGTAATACCAGTCGCAGACGCATGTTTTCTGGTGAGAACTGCAGACAGCATTCTGGACACACTGGGCAGGGTCAATGTAGCCCGGAACACAGGCAATGCCCGGTGGGTGACCTGCCAACCATCATCCCGCTTGTAAAGCGAAACCAACTTAGCCATAAGGAACGTTGTTGGCACGATGATCCCACCACCACAAATGACAATGGCAATCTCGTAAACAAATAAAAGTTATTTCGCGTGATCCGAGCGCGTAGATCACCATACACAATATCCATATTACCAGACCCCCATAACCACTTCAGCGTTCAGACAGACAAATTCGTGTGCCTTAAATACTTGGACATGTAGGAAGACCTGTGTATGCATTTTGGTGTGTATATATAAAAAGAAGAAAAAGAAAAACGCCAATGTCCCATTCGGGGAAACTTGACGAATATATACAGCTCTACATATCCCATGGCAAATTTTACCCGCATGTAACAGAAAAGGAAACGGTAATGACTGCGAAGTGGTTACAAGTTAAGCAAATAAAAGCGACATAAAAAGGGACAGAAACCACTTCACTTTCACAAAGGACGGCACAGGTCAACGTTTCGGCTTTCGCCTTCTTCAGGACATAAACAAATGGGACATAACTTCAACAAACAAACAAAAGGTAACTCTGCGGACGTACTGACATACACGGCGCGGGGGGGGGGGGGGAACGGTGGGCGAGAAAAGGACCTTTTATGTCGCTTTTATTTGCTGCATGTATCAGTTACCATGTGCACTAAGAGGCAGAATAAAGTATCCACCGCATTCAAAATTGAATTACTCGAAGACGGTAACAGACATCCAGAAAATGTAACCAACCCTTTATAGAGAATTTATTTAGAAATCAGTAACAGTTTATTGCGTTTGTGTGCTAAAAATTATCCCCAAAATGAGACCAGAGAGAATACATGTGGGGTGCGGACCCAAAAGCCTTGGTCCGATGTCTTCAAAAACACTTATGAGCATGTGCTAAGAGCAGTTTAACATACCAAAATGTATCCCCACGCTTATGGGCGGGACAACACTCTGGGAGATTGTCCTTAGGACGCCTGGTGGAATATCTGGACGAAATACTCTAAATCACGAACAGTGTGAACGAGAGGTCCTCTGCGGGGTTTGAAACGTGGATA
>JACVVK020000091.1:367500-387500 GCA_018292915.2 Batillaria attramentaria
AGCAAGTGAGTCTGTTTCGTCCCCTGGCCATTTGTTCATGTCCACACCACGCAGCAAACTACAAACTGAAACTGACTTTGAAATGAAATCGCCCTATCACACCAGCAACACATCGTTGGACGCCGCTGTGCAAGACGCACGCGAAACCTGTGAGTTTGTGTACACGGACAGTCCACCGCCGACCACGTGTGTGTCACTATCAGCTGTAGAGAGTGAGCTTGCCAGTGACGCTGCAGTATCTGAGTAGGCCTATGTGAAGAAGTGTGGTTATGACAGTGGCGAAGTGTTGCAGTATGTGAAGAAGTGTGGGGATGACAGTGATGAAGTGTTGCAGTATGTGAAGAAGTGTGGGTATGACAGTGACGAAGTGTTGCAGTATGTGAAGAAGTGTGGTTATGACAGTGGCGAAGTGTTGCAGTATGTGAAGAAGTGTGGGGATGACAGTGACGAAGTGTTGCAGTATGTGAAGAAGTGTGGTTATGACAGTGGCGAAGTGTTGCAGTATGTGAAGAAGTGTGGGGATGACAGTGACGAAGTGTTGCAGTATGTGAAGAAGTGTGGGTATGACAGTGATGAAGTGTTGCAGTATGTGAAGAAGTGTGGGTATGACAGTGACGAAGTGTTGCAGTATGTGAAGAAGTGTGGGTATGACAGTGACGAAGTGTTGCAGTATGTGAAGAAGTGTGGGGATGACAGTGATGAAGTGTTGCAGTATGTGAAGAAGTGTGGGTATGACAGTGACCACGTGTTGCAGTATGTGAAGAAGTGTGGGTATGACAGTGACGAAGTGTTGCAGTATGTGAAGAAGTGTGGGTATGACAGTGACGAAGTGTTGCAGTATGTGAAGAAGTGTGGGTATGACAGTGACGAAGTGTTGCAGTATGTGAAGAAGTGTGGGTATGACAGTGACGAAGTGTTGCAGTATGTGAAGAAGTGTGGGTATGACAGTGACGAAGTGTTGCAGTATGTGAAAAAGTGTGGGTATGACAGTGACGAAGTGTTGCAGTATGTGAAAAAGTGTGGGTATGACAGTGACGAAGTGTTGCAGTATGTGAAGACGTGTGGGTATGACAGTGACCAAGTGTTACAGTATGTGGGTGAATTGACTGACAAAGCGCTGCAGCACCGTTTGAAAGGTGGACGGAGAAATAGCGCATTCCGTAAAGTTGTTGTTGATGACAGGCAGCAGTGTGAGCGCTTGATGTGTGAGTCGGATGACATTGTTCTTGTCTACAACTGTGTATCAGACAACGCTTACTGGTTGTGAAACAAGGAGCAAAACGTTTGCCACCACGTGACGTCGTTATCATGGACAGCATATCGCAAGGGGCACCAGCCAACCGTGAGACAAACGCGCTCGAGCTCTGCAGCGACTGCACTCCATTAAGTCTATGATCATCTATCTGTTGGGCTGAAGTTTGCTGATGGATTCGTGTGTTCCATGGTTCAGAAACTGACAGATCGTCCTGACTCGAACTGCCACTTGACTCTCTCGTTAATACTGAATTCAGTTTGACATTTCCAAACATGTGATGCCGTGTTTGATGCTTCACTTTCAATGTACGGATATCTCGGGTGGTGGACTTGACTATTGTAACCCCCCCCCCCCCCCCAATTGTTAAGGACCTATGTGGTCTAACAATAAACCATTCGTATTCGTACTCTCTCTCTCTCTCTCTCTCTCGTATTCTCTCTCTCTCTCCCTCTCTCGTCCCCCCCCCCCCCCCCCCCCCGCCCCTGCCCCACGTGGTCGCAGTACAAACTGGGAGGACACGTTCTGAGCAGCGGTAATTTTGCCCGCAACCTACTGAATATTGCTGTTGAAGGTCTTCCTTACACAAAACTCGCTCTCGTCGTATAAAATAGAAGGACGGGGCGACTCGACTGTTGTCATACTCCGACTGACCGGCGGCCAGCCACCCAGCATCGCGCACCTACAGGAGACAGCCACCCTATGTCGGGACAAGAAGCGGGCGGAGGAGAAAAGAGCGACGGATACAAACCAGGCAGGTGTTTTATCATCCTCATCATCGCCACTTTTCATGTCTACACCACCTACTGCTTCATTAGAACAGTGTACAAGCTCCAGTGTTCATCAGCTAAACGAAAACAACAACCATGTGTACCCGACTCAGCACGTGAAAATTGTCAGACAAACCAACAAACAACACAGATCGACACGTCCACGGCCGGGCAAGTCGTCGGGGTGGGTGGGTGGGTGTTCGGGGGTTTAACGTCCTTTTCCACCACATAGGGTGATATCAAAGACGGGGCAACGATGAAAAAGCCAGCACAAATATTTGGCCCCAGCCGGGATCGAACTCACGACCCGAGCATCAGAAGTCCAACGCTCTACCATTCGACCACCCCGGCTCCCCGGGCAAGTCGTCACTGATCAGTATGCTGACGATCATTTCTCATTTTCTGCCAATACGCAGGACGATACTATTACAGTGAATGACTCGTTTAGTGATCTACCCGACCAAGGGGTGTGTAGGTGTTTGGGAGTTTAACGCACTTTTCCACCACATAAGCTACCCGACCAAGGATATGATGAAGAAGAAATCAAACAATATGTTGGTGGAATGACTGACCAGGACGCTTCAGCGCCGGGTGCATACAGACAGAGAAACAGAGACTTTATCAAGGTTGTGGTTGATTTTCGAACGCAGACAACCGAACGTCTACTATGTGAGTCAGATCATTATGTTGTTGTATTTGATTGCAAAGAAAACACGAGCGTGCGCTGAGACACGTGCAAACAAACATTTCTAGAAGCTGCGTTTAAATCAAATTGCATATACAAGTGATGTATATTCTGTATGACTGGTCATTTTGAGGGAGATACGCCTGTACAGTAGTACATAAAAAGGCAATGCTGGGAGGATTTATCCTTGCTCTTGAAAGTGTTTAAAAACTTCTTTTTTGAACATCTTGCGTGAATCAATTGATTTTATGGTATTTGGAAGCCTGTTCCACAAAGAAGCACCCGAGAAAGAAAAGCTGTTTCTAAAGAGATCAATGCGAGGTCGTGGTAGCTGAAGTGTGGTGTTACGTGAACTTCGGTGTCGCTGAAGAGGAGTTTCAAAGAGAGAGAGAGAGAGAGGTGAAATGAAATGAAATGAACCTTATTTTCCAACGGTGGAAGTGTTTGGTTTGGCAACCAGTATTACAACTTGCCGTTGCTACAACTACAAAGGATAAAAAGTACACCCATAAAGACAACAGCAAACACAAAGGGTGACAATAATAAAGCAAAGAGTGGGCGACGCACGCGCACCCACTCACAATCATGAGTGCAGCTGGAGAGATAACGATAACGATAACGATCCTTTATTTTACAACGGAAGAAGTTATAAGCATACAAAGACCATTTTCAAACTTGCCGTTGCTACAATACCGTAAAAAAAGAAAATTCAAAAGGAGAATATGAAGAGAAGGATAAATCACACACACACACACACACACACACACACACACACACACACACACACACACACACACACACACACACACACACACATAAGAACAGGAAATCGCACACAAACACAAACACATAAACACACGCGCACACACACATAATATGCGCGCGCTCGCGCTGCAAGAATAGTTATACACAAAATCATGATGTCAGTTATGATGTACATACTCATGGGACTAGCGAGAGAGAGAGAGAGAGAGATTTACGTTCAGTGCACTCCGTTCCGTTAAAAAAGAAGTCATCTTTACAGACGCATGTGCCGGTTTCGTCGCAACGGGCATTGTGCAGACATTGGTGTGGATCATAATTGTCAGGAACACAAGGCTGGAAGTGATGTATTCCTGTAATTATAATGAACAATAAAGAGTTACCAAGAAAGAAAAAAAAAAACAAGCAAAAAAAGAAACTCCGACAAAATTATCAACAACACCAACAAAAACAATAGAACAACGACGAAGAACAAAAATTACAAAATGCATGCAGAAAATAACAGTGAGGAAAAGATGAATAACAAACATTTCAACACACTGTTGAGGTCAGTACGTGCATTTCTAATTCGTGTCTTAAGATCTTCCATAAGGAAAACGGAAAACAAGAAATCAAAAGCTCTCTCTCTCTCTCTCTCTCTCTCTCTCTCTCTCTCTCTCTCCCCGGACTAACTAACAATTTCTCAAGATTCAAAGATTCACGTGCGTCAGAATTTTCTGACTAATAAATAATTTCTCACAGTTCTCACTAACCATTTAAAAAAGTCTTCCCTGTACTGAGTTTTTAGTTCTTAGAATTGTTTATGTGTATTTCTCTCGTATTTTGAGTTGATAACTTCTGATTATTTGCATAAGCATTTACGCTGTAATGTTCGTGAAATGTGCTGTACAGCGTGAAAGTGCTGGCCAGTCCGTGCGCGCACGTGTGGATGTGTGTGTGTGTGTGTGTGTGTGTGTGTGTGTGTGTGTGTGTGTGTGTGTGTGTGTGTGTGTGTGTGTGTGTGTCCTGATACATTTTGTGTGTTTTATTAGTGAAGCAAGGACAGACAGTAAGAGAGACCTGTGCGTCTATTATCTCATCCTTGGAAAATAAAGTTTCAGTCAGTCAGTCAGTCAGTCAGTCTCTCTCTCTCTCTCTCTCTCTCTCTCTCTCTCTCTCTGGAACTCTGGAAATCTCTCTGGAACTCTGGAAATCTCTCTGGAACTCTGTGCCTCTCCATGTTAGAACATGTACTCTAACCTTGCCTTGTTCTATTCCTTTAAAATGTAACATGTACAACCCGCTGGGTTGTGCATGTTACCAGGCACGACTAAAGGGAAGAAACTCTTGTTGCTTTGCTGGTTTGGAAAGGGAGACAATCCGTAGAAATGTGATTTCAGATAATTGTTTTATTATTTTGTTTTATTTTATGATTGTTTCTTTGTGTTTGAAGGGGTTACAGAAAATAAGGGTTTTTATGTTTTTATTTGATAAGAAAAAATAAGTTATATGCAAATTAGTTTCCCATGAGGCACTTTGTCTTGTCTCGGGCTGTGAGGAAGACGTGTTTTTGTGGTGTCTCTGTGGGTCAACACTGACTTTTTGGGTGCCAATCAGGTAAATATTATGATAAATTACTGTATGAAGTTATGAAGTATTGTTTTATATGTTGTTGTGTGTTTTTGATGGTTAAATTGGAGGGATGATAAGAGATTTTGTAGATAGAAAAGTTCTTGGGTTTTGTTTGCTTCCATTGGGGATGAATGGAGGTTTGATTAGTGTCGAAAGATTGGTTTGGTTAGCATGATATTTGTATTGTTTTATATTTTTAAGTTAGAAAGATAGTTGGGAAAAAGTGTGAAGTTTGGGGAAGAATGTTTTTGGTAAGAATTTTGGTTTGAGAAGTCTTGTAAAATAGAATAGGTTTTGGCGGGAGTTTGGGCGGAAACGGAAGTTCCTGATATTTCCGGTTTCCAATATGGCTGCGCCCATGTGGTATACATTTGTGCTGTTATTTAACACGTGATTGGTTGCTTGTTGGAATATTGTGTAGTTTGCTTTATTTGCTACTACTAGTGAATCTGATCAAAAGCAAACATGACTTTATTCTGTATTGGTTGAGATTATGATTCTTGTTATCTGGGGTGATAATTTGTGAATTTAATGGTTCACTCTGTGACTAGGAAGGATTTCACTTGCAAGATAGTTTAGCAATTTTTGTGGTTGTTTATTGTGTTAATTATAGTTACTGTTTTGTTTTGTTTCAGTGCCCATCTGAATGACTAAATGAGACTTTGAATGAGTTTCTGAATGACTTTGAATGAGACTCTGAATGAGTTTCTGAATCGCTCTGACTTTGAATGAGTTTTGACTCTCTGAGTTCTGAATGTTCTGAGTCTGCAAATAAACATTATCAAGAAGATCAACATCTTGTGTGCCCTTTTTCTGGAGCCAAAAAAGTGGTTACAAAAAAAAAGAGCCTGGTCGTGTTTCCTTCCTCTCCGTGTATTGCCGTTATAGCACAAACCATCAGTGACATCAAATACATCAACAGCTATGTATCATTGTTCAAAAGTTGTTACGCGGATAACCATCTTAGTATTTGTTCTAATCTGGCTCTAACATGCAATTGTGGACATGTGTTTGTGGAGCTTTAAGCTTTGGTCAATACACAGATGCTTCTGTGTATATCATGTCATGTCGCTTAACCTACTAGGTACATAACTGTTTGACATCGACAGCTATATGCCATACACGCTGCTCCATACACGTTATTAGAAGTCGCCCTATCCCTGTCCTGTCGACTATCATCTAGCCGACTGGTGGAGGGCCCCTCGCCGTACAAGTCGATAGTTGAGCGATAGCCCTGTAGTACGCGTTTACCATATATATGGAAAGTCACGCGAGACTACTCTCCTTTGAAGACAAAATGGCGGCTCCCATGGCGGACTACGATTTAGATCATTCAGATGAAGATTTGGAAGTGATTGCGGCCGCTGTTGCTATTATTACCGACGGAATTAGACGAACCGTGTAGTTTTGGTCCCTCGCATCCCATATGCATGGATTTTTTCTCACTAGCTCGCTAAACCTTGCTGTGGCACAGTCGTCCATCTTCCCGGCCATCTTGAATACGTCACGACTCACGTGAGCACCCTACTGTTGATTGGTCACTGAATGCTAGACTAGCGACCAGTGGGTAGAAGTCAATTCTATCGCGGATATCTAGCGGATAGGGGGATGTCCGCAGGGATGGGTTGACTATCGGGACGGATTAACGGCCGATAGTCGATAGGATAGTGCGAAAACTATCCACGTGTAAGGCAAGCCATAGTTTGGCTAGGCCAGTTTCTAACGCCGCCTCTCCGACAGGTTGGTCAGCACGAGTAGGTTGGCTAAGAGACGACTCCAGCAAGCTCCGAGGCCAAAGCTCCGCACGTTTACTCTGCCGTGTATTGCCAAACACGGTACGTCCATGACGTCATTGTATGGGAAAAGGGATCGACCTCATTTTCCTCAAACGACGCCAGTGGACTCACTGCTTTATTTCAATGGTTTCAGTCATATCAGACTATATGTGCTGCCCTCGTTGTAATGTCTGGCAAAACGTTTGCCAGACCATGCCATGTGTTGTGCTCCTTATGCCGCGGGACGGGATTGGCTGAATTCTGGGGGTTCCACCCTTCTGATTGACAAGAGGGGAGTCGTCCATTGTGAGTTGTCCCATTTGTAAAAACGCCTTCGATGGCAGTCGTGGTCTGCTGCATGCGACAGGACGGGTTTATTTGTTTTTTTCCTCCATGAACATTTAATTACATAATTTATGTATCGGGTTAACATCCTTCAATGGAGCCTCCTACCGGATCGGCGCTTTATCAAGTTTATGGGCGAACAGCGTCCAAGGTAAAAGGCAGCTGCTGACTCAGTGTTTCTTTGTGAAACTATTGATAGTCAAACGTGTATATAAAAATGTTATATTATTATTATTATTATTGTGGAGCCGGTGTCGTAGAATATTTCGGAACCAGGATAAATCGGAACCGGTTCCCAAAAATCCTAGGATATTTCGGAATCATTCCCATTTATCCCGCACCTGGCAGACAAAATTCATGTGGGCTAATGACCTTCTAGACGGTTCCGAAATATCGTGGTGGTTCCCAAATATCCTGTCACTAGAGTCAGGATAAATCGGAATGGTTCCGAAAAATCCTGCCACCAGGGCCAGGATAAATCGGAATGGTTCCCATTCGTCCGGTTCCGAAATATCCTGTGACACCTGGGTGGCCGAATGGTAGAGCGTTGGACTTCCAATGCTCGGGTCGTGAGTTCGAATCCTCGCTGGGGCCAAATATTTGTGCAGGCGTTTTCATCATTGCCCCGTCTTTGATATCACCCGCATGTGGTGGAAAAAGACGTTAAACCCCCAAGCACCCCCCCCCCCCCTATTATTATTATCAATTGCCCGTGTGTACCATTTCAGTCAAATTTGTAAGAGTCACCATATAATAACCTTCCAACTTCTTCCTGATAAAGAAAGACAGAGACAAATACCTCGAAACTCAAAGAGGGCAACTTTATCCCCTAGTGGCGGGCCAAAAGATACAGATTGGAACGTGGATCTTATAATTATTCGAGGCCCTTTTTGACTGAGCATTGAAAGGGTTTGAAATTGGGGAACCAACAGTCTAAAGGTGTGTAACTCTCTCTCTCTCTCTCTCTCTCTCTGTAATGGGGATGTTTTGATGTTTTCCTGTGCTATGCATATTAATTTTTGACGGGCTAAAGCTTTAATTTAAGGAATATGTATAACCTTTTTTTATACCAAACAAAGAAACAAACAAAACTCAACTTACGTTTAGCACAGTATCCTTCATTGTTGTACGTCGTGTTGTCACACATGCAAGTTTTCGTCTGACTTTCGCATGATGCAAGTGTTTCATTCACACACTGACGTGTATCATTGTTGCTTTCATCACACCTGGAGCCTATTGTAAGTCCTGAAAAGCATAAGAAAGACCAATCATGCGATGATACTGGCACATTTTCTTGTTCAGTCGTAAATCGAACCGCGGAACAATGGGGCTAGTAAGTTTGGGTATCGCGAAAACCCAAACAGTATGACTACTTTATTCAGTCCTGTCTTTCAGGGTCTTACATTACTATGCACTATACTTTAGCTCAGAAATTTAGTTCTTGCAACGTAAGAGGCACAGGTTATCAACTATGAACTGTATACGCCACTGACATTCAGCACTCACACTCACACCTACAAACAGTGAGACACCAAGACTTGAAGAAGCCAACCCAAAGAGAAACCTTGCCCTTTTGTTTTGTAGCTTTTGGGGCTTGCTGGGAAAAGGCATTGTTTGTGTAAATAAATAGTTGGTTTTATATTAACCTGCAGAGAAGCTGTTTGCTGGGGTGTTTGTTTCTTCAGTATTTAGTGTGGTTGCTGTGGACATGTCTTTTCGCCAGACTTGTAATGTAGTGAGTGCGCAGTACTGTGGCCGAAAATCTGTTGGAGGCTGGCTGGAATACATCTGAGAGTGGGTCAGTGACCAGGGAAAATCACAGTCATTGCCGCCACCCCCCGCTACTGGCTCCAGCCCGGCCGTAACTACTGGCCACAGCCCCTCTGCTGGAGGCTGCTGATCCGAAAGTTAAGCTGTGCTGTTACGTAATGCTGTGCCACGAGCGATGAAGGGGGAGGCAAGGGGGTGGTCTCGCTTAGCGCTCACCAGCCCTGCAGACTGAATTAGGCTCTACCCCGGCCATTAAAGGGGACTAAGTTCTTTAGTTGCTTTTTTATTTTTTAAGCTAGAGTGTTTTTTTTGTTGTTGTTGTTGTTGTTGTTGTTGTTTTTGGGGAGAGGGTCTGCCTTGTGCAGTTTGTACATTTTTGGAATGACTTTGTACTTTTTACAAATGTAAACTTCTGTTCAAAAAGAGAATTTTAAAAAAAGTTCTTTAGTTGCCAAGCTGATACTTGCATTATGATCTGCATGGTGCAATTCCCTTAACTCGATAGTACTGCACAGCGCTGGGTGGCCTAGCACTACATTCGAAAAACAAATCGAATTTTACACACACACACGTATACGTGTGTGTGTGTGTGTGTGTGTGTGTGTGTGTGTGTGTGTGTGTGTGTGTGTGTGTGTGTGTGTGCGTGCGTGCGTGCGTGCGTGCGTGCGTGCGTGCGTGCGTGTGTGTGTGCGTGCGTGCGTGCGTGCGTGCGTGCGTGTGTGTGTGTGTGTGTGTGTGTGTGTGTCAGATTTGAGAGAGAGAGAGAGAACAATTCGCCGCAATCAATCTTTGCTCATGGCAGAGCGTTTTGCATGTTACAGATAACATGATTAACCGTGGAACAGACTACTATTGTTGGGGAAAATCGTGCTGCAATGAATGAGAAACTGGCAACACCTCGATAACAGGTGTCATGCCTGATATGTGATCAGCCCCACAGCGGATGAGCACGTCACTGGCGCAGTACGAGGAGAGGTCTGATACCAGGCCGACAAAAATACCCACTTGATTTAATTTACACACTAGTCCCCGTCCGTCCCTACCCCCCCCCCCCCCCCCCCAAGTCGATAGCGGATAAACAATAGTAGAAAATATTGCAAGGCGCATTCGATCGATCAACCACCCAAAAGAGGAGACAAAAAAAAAACTATTTACACAGGCTCGCCCTCTGGATTATCTACAGACTTCAACATAAGTCAAGGACCACTTGCAAACACAAACAAATTCCTGGAAGATGTCCGTGCAGCACATGGTGGTTTTTCAGCTTCAGCAAGCTTTGCAGGATGCATTGTTAACCCTTTCACAGCCAAAAAATTTTGAAAGATTCCTTGATCTCTATTTTTTGTGAATTCTTAAAAATTAGACCTGTCTGTCAAAGTGGTCCTTGACTTATGTTGAAGTCTGTAGGTCCTGTCTCGCACTGATAGAGAGTCGCGCACGGTACTGACGCTGGCCACGTGTTTACAACCCCCCCCCCCCCCCAGTCCAAGTAATGAGCGTCGCACCAGTTGAAAGTGAAAATGGTACAGGTTTGGATTCTTGCAAAAATACAGAGAATTTCCTATAGCCGACTAAAGAGCGTGAAGACCGGGACTCTGCTTTCGAAAAGTGGTAAAAATGACAAATTACACCGTGTATGTCAGTACGTCCGCAGAGTTACCTTTTGTTTGTTTGTTGAAGTTATGTCCCATTTGTTTATGTCCTGAAGAAGGCGAAAGCCGAAACGTTGACCTGTGCCGTCCTTTGTGAAAGTTAAGTGGTTTCTGTCCCTTTTATGTCGCTTTTATTTGCTTAACTTGTAACCACTTCGCAGTCATTACCGTTTCCTTTTCTAAATGGACACAAACAAACACAACTAACTGGCACATGAGCCATCGTGGATCTAAAATACCGCGCGCTCGCGGCTGGTGTACCCGGCGAACGAATGCTATTGTATTGAGCTGGCCGGAGAACAAAGGGTGGTGGGCGAGAGGGTACAAACCACTCGCCTACACTTCATTGTGAAATTAACCAATAGACCAATGCATACATCACTGTGAAATTAACCCTTAGAACAATACATACATCACAGCGAAATTAACCAGCAGAACAATACATATATCACTGTGAAATTAACCGATAGTACTATGCATATATCACTGTGACGTTTACTACACCACTTACTTTCATGACATGTATTGTCAGTGTGGGCGTAGTGTGTTGTATTGCAGATACATTTTTCATCTCCTGTCTCGTTTCGGCACGTGGCAGCTGGATCCAAACATTGTTCTGGGGCGGTGATGGATGTGTTACAAGCTTCGTTCACACCAATGCCTGGAAAACACACACACACACACACACACACACACACACACACACACACACACACACACACACACACACACACACACACACACACATGATGTGAATGCTAACGTACGGATTTGAACAGGCAATATAGAACAAGATGGCCACCAGCCCAACATGTTGTTTCCATTTGATCACCTGCTATCGTCACGGTCGTTCTTTTGTAATGCCATGCACACACACACACACACACACACACACACACACACACACACACACACACACTCTCTCTCTCTCTCTCTGAATGGAAACAACTGACCGGGCTGTCACACCAATCTTGTTTTTGGAAGAGAGACGTCAAGTTGTATTCTTTGAAATCTATGACGTTTTTCCTCACTGGGATGACGCATAATACATTTGGCGTAATAACTTTGATACAGTTCTTGCAATGAAAGCAGGCCCATGAAAATTGAAGTGTTGCTGCTGCGTGCGCAGTGTAAAGATCGAATTAATACCGACCCAATATGTTTAACAGACAAGTCTGCGCGGCGAAAGTTTTCTAACTATGTGTTATGTCAGACATACATGCGCGCGCGCACACACACTCACACGCACGCACGCACGCGCACACGCACACACACACACAGACTCGCGCGAGCCGCGTTTGTGCTCCATTGAGACCTATGTGGTGTTCTCTCACTCTACTATGCTATTGAGTGAGAGTCAGTGGGAAAAACAAAGCACACTACATCAATGAAACTCCCGCTTTCCCCGTCTACACATAGAGAACGTCCAAAAAGTGGCGACACATCCCCAAGAAATGCCAGTATCACGTCAATCAAACATGACGTCGGAAAAATGACGCTGATACTGCCTTTTGCGTCAGTGCGCGCGTGCCTTTTCTGCGATGGATCTGACCTGTTCAGTACGTAAGCAGCCCTGCACAGCGTTCTGGGTTCTTCTTCTTTCATGAATTTGTTCTCCGTGCATATTCTATTCATAAAGTATTGGAGTTGTATTCTGTTATATCCCGTGTCTTCTCTGCGATTGCACGAAGATGGCGACATAGTAGAAGTAAAATACACCACGTCTCCAAACAGAGGAATTCGGAAAGAAAGTGGCGAGACACCCCCAAGAAAAAACAGCATCACGTCAATCAAACATGACGCACTTACTTTACGTCAGTGCGCGTGCGTCTCTTCTTCGATGTTTGTGAGGCGTGTGGCTTGTAGAGGAAATGTGCTGTGAGTACAAATTTTCGAGTCAACTGACGATAACGGCTGCAGTGAATGTTTCTAATTTTTTTGTATATTTTTTATGGCACCCCAGGCTCATTATCTATGTATAGTAGGAGCGATTTTGAGATCTAAAGTGTGTTCACCAGCACTTTCATCAGGTACGGCTTACGCCAAAAGTATAAAAGCGACAACCTCCAAAATTCACTCAGTTGAGAGTCCGTATTCATGCTATCTATGTCCAAAAAATGGAGTGGTTTAGGTAAATATTACGCCTTTAAACGCCAGAAAGCCACTTTTTTTTTTAAAAGGGCGATAACTCGAAAATCATGTGTGCAATCGTACCTGGATGGGGCCTTCTATTTAACAATCTTGATTCATTTAGAAACCCCAAATTTGAAATCGATCGGTTCAGTATTTTCGGAGAAATAGGCATCTGAACTGGGTTCACATGCAATGTCAACTCAGGCTCGGTTTACATGAAAACTATAAGAGCGACCATTTTCTAGTAGTGACTCTGTTCAGAGTCCGTATTCAAGCTATCTACTGCCAAACAATTGAGTGATTTAAATAAATATTACGCCTGTAAACGAAAGACAACCAACTTGTCTCAAAAGGGCGATAACTCCCAAATCACTTAAGCAATCATCACACGCTTGAATCGTCTAATGTAACATTTTGATATATTTGGATACCCCAAATTTGAAGCCATTCGGTTAAGTATTTTCGAAGAAACGGGCCCGGACACAATTCACACACACACATACACACAGACGGCACTCACTGAGGAGGAGAAGCGCGTTCGGTGCACCATACATGTCAGCATCGATGACGCATGTTTTCTTACGTCATTGTCAGAGTTACACTTGCAAAATCGTCTCTGCGGGAGATCGGCAGTGACGTGCGTTTGTACCACAGATGCTTGCCTATGAACGTGGAAATTTTAGCCCGTCCTATGATGTTGTTTCCATTACTATGGAAACAACATAATAAAACAGAAAATGTTCAGGACCGTATATCAGGACCGGGAAAATAAATTTGTTTTTTGAAATACCACGCGTAATCCAAATCTGATGATATGGTTAGTTAGAAGAGCATTCGATGTATATGTGTGCAAAAAGAGCCATTTTCTAAGTTGGAAGGATTTTTATGGTAATCACTTTTGTGGCGACAGGGCTTAGAATCATGGTAAGAATGTGACCTTCTCAAGGACATTTTTTTCGCATAATTATGCTTAAAGATAGGGGCTGCACTCGGTAAGTTTACATTGGACATTCTTCGTGACCGAACCTCTGCTCCTTCCTGTGTCATTGTCTGCCGATGGGCGAAGCCATATTTCAAGTGGAACACCGACAGTTGACGATGGCAGGGTATAGTCAGTTATTAATCCCCATCTAGCTGTTGTTTACCGGCGACTCGAGTATTTTGACCCAAGACGCAAATCAACCCTGAGCTTTAGCGAGCGATTCGATTCCGCATCATGTCACAGGGGTTGGGTTTGGTAGAGTTGAAACTGTCTTTGACTTGGGTAAGTAATGCTTGTTAGGTAAAGTCTGCTGTCGTCTTGAACTTGAGCAGCGGTATTTGCGTCCGGCTTGCCACGGCCAGACAAGTCAGTGAAAGGCATACATGTAACTGCCAGCTTCGAGTGAACTTTTTGAGAAACGGGTTTTGGTCAGTGTTCGTTAAAACTGCCACTGATTTGAGTAAGCAGTGCTTGTTATGTACAGGTTAGTGTCATTTTGAACAACGAGTTTATGAAGTTTGAAACACCGATATGCCGAGTCAGAATGTTTCGTCGTTGATCGTGTTGACACAGGGAGCGAGTTTCCGTCGATGCTGCATCTCTGTTCTTTCTATATGTAGGAAAGAACCTTTTGGCAGGGAACCGTGCCTGATTGTCATGTGATGTCATGCTCTGTGTCACATGATTTATCCAGTACTAGTCCAATACAATACTTATTTCACAGGAGAGATATGGACGATAAGTGAAAATTACAACAGCAACGGTCGACAAAGCGGTTGCTTGTGTAAATGATACGGTACATGAATACAAAACATTGGCCAGCCAAGATGCTGCCGAGATATTATGCTTTTCATCCAGAGGAGCATTTTCAATACCACAAAAGACAAGATTTGGTCGTGCAAGGTACCCGAAATTTTCACGCCAGAAAACAACATGGTTGGGATAGGAAATGCTGCGTTGTTGCTCTAAGCGGTTAAACACTTGAAACTTGCAACTCAGTATGGCATGATGAAATCGGTACTACAGCCAAAACATGGTTTTATCTTTCTCAGTGCGTGAGAAAAGCACAAAACAAACTTCGAGTATCCCAAAGCAAGTCTAGAAATCGCCCGGCGAAATCACTCCGCAAAGTGTTGTGCGCCGCGTCCCTCGGTGCAAAACGCGTTGTTCCCAACAAAACACACAGAGAAGGACAGAGCATCGCTGGCAAATATTGCACAAAGTTTTTGCCTGACGCAAACCAGTTCTGTAGACGGGCAAATGAAACACCGGGGTCGACGGCATGACGTTTCAACACATCGGCGCTCCTGTTCATAGGTCGAGCCTCGTGCAAGAAGATAAACATTATCATTTTGCCCAAACCTGTATACGCAGCTAACCCTGTCCTGCATTGTTTTATTTAATTCTTGAATTTTAGTAACTCTGTCAAATTCCATCGTTTCCACACCAAACCAGCCTTCAGTGTTTGCTGCTTATACCCGAAAGAGACCCATACTGAACATTTCTAAACCGGGCAGACAAACTCTGAAAGTGTGCATCTGTGAAAAAGGAGTAGATCTGTAAACAACTAGCTGACGTACCCGACTTCGCCAGGGCTGATGATGTGATATGTGTAGTGTTTTCTGGTCTCCCTGGCAGGCAGCACGGGGTGAAAAAGGACGTTAAACCCCGATTTTCCAAGACATTTTTTTCCCCGCCATAATGTTTCTGGTTTTGATCGCGATGTGAGAACTCCAAAATGTATTTTCTGGTCTCCCTGTTTGGCGATATGTGGTGGAAAAGGACGTAAAACTCATATTTTCTCATTTTTCCCCCGCCAAAATGAGCCGAGAATTCTGCTGAGCAAACCCATTAACTTTGATCGCGATGTGAGAACTCTGAGTTAGGGGACGTTAAACTCCCATTTTCCGATTTATTTTAAAAGAGAGAGAGAGAGAGAGAGAGAGAGAGAGAGAGAGAGAGAGAGAGTATACTAACGATCAATACAGAGCCCATTTTCACGATGTTCTGTCCCAGGGTTGTAGTACTCGTCATTACATATACACAATCCATCGATGCACCTGCCATGAACAAGACCGGTACACTCAAAATCTTGGCATTTTGCTCCTGCGTAATGATGTCCCTCTAAAGGCGTAGGGCTACGCTGCGATACAGCTGCTCCCATACAGACTGTACAGACGATCTGAAAAGAAACACGGAAAAAAAGTTAGATTCACTACGGACAGAGACATTCACTGTATCAACCATTAAATGACAACGATGATATTGATGATGATAACAATGATTCCTGTGATGTGATGTTTAGATTGTCTTGTTTGCTCCGTGTTACAAAAAAAAAAAAAAAAAAAAATCAACAACAAAAATTCGGCCGAAGCCGGTCGATCTCGGCCTATGCCAAATGGCCTTGGATTTAGCTGTCTTCGCTGGCAGACGGCTGTTTGACATTTCGCCTGTAAAAGAGGCCGAGGTGAGAGAGTTGTTGGTTTGTGCAACGTCAGGTGACCTGGACCTAGTCTAGTCAAAATTGTTGTATTATGTCTTGATATTTTACTTCCTGTTGTCACAACTATCACCAATGAGTATCTCACCACTGGCATTGTACCACCATCTTTTAAGAAAGCCATTGTGGGTAATCTTGAAGAATAGTATACGAAATTACCCCAGTAGTGATGACGTTGTGCGCATGTGATCAGCAACCAAAATGGCGCATTGGATTTGCATGCATATCCCTACTTGTGAAATGAAATTATTTGCACCCACATGTGGGGAAGGAGAAGTCAAAGTGAGTAGGTGAGGGTGTTTTACGTCTCTTTGTATCGAGCAGAACCGAAAGCACCCGAAAAAGTGCGTGCAAATAGCTCCCAGAATTTCGTATACTGTTCTTCAAGATTACCGCCATTGTGCCTCCTCTTTTAAAGAAATCAAACTTCAAACCTGATGTTTTGAAGAATTATAGATCAGTATCAAACTTGGACTTCTTCTCCAAGATCTTTTTGAGAGCCGTGTTGCATCTTGATCACTTGGCCCATGCTAGAACCATTCCAGTCACACTGAATGTGATTTTATAAATGTCAACTTTGTCTTGTATTTACCTGCTATTGTAATGGCGCCTGGAGCTTCTTCCGCGGGACAGGCGTCATATTTAATATTTAAATGGATTATTATTATTTCGTTTTGTGGTTGTGTCTCGTCGTCTGCGTTCTGATTGGCTGAAAGCGAGCAAAATTTAAACTCAGCGTGTATACAGTTTTCGAGGAGACCCCTTCCCCCCCTCCCAACACACACACACACACACACACACACACACACACACACACACACACACACACACACACACACACCCACCCTAAAACAACAACAAAAACAAAAACGAAAAAGACGTGTATGTGTGTAGGGGGTGTTTTTCATATAATATTTTTTGTTGTTTTGTTCTTGCGATTTTGGTGTTGTTCATGCTTGACAGTTACAAATACAAGATTCCTGAAAACATATCCGAAACTGATGCATTCAGTTGATATCAGTTGTGAAGTGCTATGGAAGGTCAAGCAAGTTTGTAACTGACAGTGTAGGAAAACGACCAAATGGATGGCGCCGCTGGAAATTTATTAATCAAAAACTTTACGATGAAGACAATAAATTATGCATGACTGCATATATATTATTCCCCTCCCGGTGGGAGGGGAATGGGGGCCCTATGAATGGTGAGATTCCCTTAGATCTGTTAGACGTTTCAGCGGTAGGATGATAGATTCCCCCCTCCCCTACCCCCACCTCCACTGTGGCTTGTAGCCAATATAGGGCAAGGCGGACTTGTCCAATTGCATACAAAGCACACATCTCCTAGATTTAGGGAGCGCTCTAAGCTTTACTTACTTCCCCTATATATATATATATATATATACTGACTTTACAAAACGAAGAAAGTCATGCTGGCTCCGCACATCTGCAATTATATATATATATATATGCAAAGGTTTGGTATTCATGCTTCTTTTGGAAAGAAACAAAAGGAAATACTTACCAAAACGACCGTGTAATACATCTTTGCTTAGCGTCAAACGGAAACAGAACTGCTGCCGGCCTGACGATAACTGACTCGTCTTCACTAGACGGATACCCCTTATGACAGAGTGTGGCTTGACACAGCAGCATGGTTTGGTGGGCCTTCATGCGGTACAAAAATAACTATATCTGTTTGGACACGGCAGATAGCGAGGGATGAAAGTCTGCACTGGGATTCGACCACGTCTTACATATTCAGCTCCTGTAGAGGGCTGGGTGACTTCCCTTGCCGAATTTTAAACTCAGTGCCTTTATTGTTTTCAACGACCAGCGATTTGCTGTTAAAGTTTCCTAACTCTCAGTGTTGTACCTCAAAACCAGATTGCCGTAGTTACTGTGTCAGTAATCTGAGAAATCCTGTGGTATTATGTCTTGTGCACCACATTTGGACGCTGCTTTTATTTATTTATTTCTATTACAACACATTGTGTGCCAGGTTTTCGTCACGCGAATGATTTTGTTCGTGTTCAAGTTAGAATTGCGACATTTGTTTACACGCTGGATATGACCGGCTTTGAGAGACTGTAATGTGTGCTCTCTGTACATACCCGAGGACAGGCGCGATAAGAAGAGAAGTACAATGCAGATACCAGCGACAAGTCAAGTATGTTTCTCTGAGAAAAGAACACGTGTTGTTCAAGTGATCCTCGCGGTCAGATAGGCAGACATTTTGACATAACTTGGATGCATACATTTTGTTTGATCTGATTGTATTGTTTTATATCATTACTGGCTCCCTCTTTCCTCCTAATAGATTGTAGACAACCCTAGTAATTACTTCCTTGTGTATATGCATATAGTTTTATACACTTAATAGGGGAGCCGGGGTGGTCGAATGGTAGAGCGTTGGCCTTCTAATGCTCGGGTCGTGAGTTCGATCCCGGCTGGGGCTAAATATTTGTGCTGGCTTTTTCATCGTTGCCCCGCCTTTGATATCACCCTATGTGGTGGAAAAGGACGTTGAAGACCCACCCACCCTTATACACTTAATAATGTTATGTTTCTGTCTACGAGCGGTACTTGTTTTTCTTGTTATGCTGTAGTTTTCTTTTACTTTTTGTGCCTAGATTATAGTATTTAAGTAGTTTGAAGTTTCAAGGCCAGGTTTGAAACCTGGGCCTCTGTTTTTGTACCCTCCACCTTGAAAAATAAAGTGAAATCAAATCAAATCTCTCTCTCTCTCTCTCTCTCTCTCTCTCTCTCTCTCTCTCTCTCTCTCTCTCTCTCTCTCTCTCAAAGCATGATCAATGTGCGCCCATTGTAACGGATACTCATGGTGGAATATTCGTTTACTAATACTTGAGTATAATTATTCTCATCTTCAGACGCAGTCTCATTATAAACTATAATTTTCTCTGCTCCTAGCTGAGACAGATGCTAACTCAAAAGTGCGTTGTTGTTCAACATGACTATACGGTTTGAGTTTGATTATGAAGCCAATACAACACTACTGGACAAGAGTGACTTAGCGGAAGCCTTTAACGAAAATCACCTACGACTTGACCTACCACTATCGCACCAAAAAAAACTTAGAAAATTACTTATATTACATAACATTAACGCAGAATGAGATGCCAGAATTATGAGAAAGTCTAGGCCCTGTTTCCAAACCCGAAGTAGGAGTGCTTGTAATGTCAGGGCACTTTGTTCATAGTCCTTTATCTTGACACGCGCACGTTCTCATATAATAGAAGTTACAAACAGAGTATTTCGTGAAACATGCGCGCGCGCGCCACACACACACACACACACACACACACACACACACACACACACACACACACACACACACACACACACACTGAAAGATCGACCTTCATACAGTTTTAAGAACGTATGTACAGTTTTGCACTTCCCACATATTTGAACAGTGCAAAAAGGTATCGATATGTCTATCCCTCAGTAGTCAGTAGGGTTCTATTTCTCTCTTTGTGTAAGATTCCGCACAGACATAGCGTTGTGGTTAAATATCGTTTAGCTGTGGGCCAGTATACAAATCAACTTTGCTCACACAAAATCTGAGGGTGGGTGGGTGTTTGGGAAATAAACGTCCTTTTCCACCAGTAAGGGCGATATCAAAGACGGGGCAACGAGAAAAAGGCCAGCACAAATATTTGGCCCCAGCCGGGGCTCGAACTCACGACCCGAGCATTGAGAGTCCAACGCTCTACCAGTCGGCTATCCCTGCTCCCCACAAAATT
>JACVVK020000091.1:397500-417500 GCA_018292915.2 Batillaria attramentaria
GTGATCTGCCCTGCCCGTAAGAATTCAAAATTTGTAACCATGACGACATCAAATTTTAAATTTTACTGTCATCTGGTTGCATACCGTGAACATATAAAGTGATAATTATGGACAATTACTCACACTGACACATATATATGTACTTTCCAAGGCGACTCAAGGGCAGCAATATGGCAGTTCTCGTCGTCTACAACATTTAGAGTAGATATCGAAAACGTTTCTTATTTTCCAACAGTGGAGGATGGTTGACTTTGCAGTCATTGTTTCACACTTTCCGTTGCTAGTCTACAGGCTAATCTACTCAAGTGTAAAAATACAAAAGAAAAATTTAAAAGGAAGAGAAAAGCCCCAGTCCCTTCCTTCACCGTTCCCATGTGAGTATCGATCGCTCGACCGTTCGTAGAGTTTAGAAAGCAAGCAAGATGTCTCAATGCTATTGAACTCATTAGGAAAGCTGCTTAAGTTCCATATGCTTTGTTACCATGTTCCCTGTGAACCAAAAATCTTTCACGAACCTTTGACGTAAAAGGACGTGTTTAGCAACCTTTGTTTTTTTGTGTGTTAATGTCACAAGTGGCATTGTAGGCTCGGAAGTTAAACGGACTAATTCCGTCTTTGCTAAGCCAACTTACGTTGAAGCAGTTTCGCTCGTGAGTGCGCCTGTACGCTCGAAGTACTTTTATCTTGATGATCAGTACAGCTCTTAATGCGACACAGTGTTTATCTTGATGATTAAGACAGCTCTTAATGCGATACAATATAGTTTTATCTTGATGAATAGGACAGCTCTTAATGCGATACAATATAGTTTTATCTTGTTGATTAAGACAGCTCTTAATGCGATACAATATAGTTTTATCTTGATGATTAAGACAGCTCTTAATTAATGCGATACAATATAGTTGTATCTTGACGATTAAGACAGCTCTTAATGCGATACAATGTAGTGTACACTTTGCGAAGAGCGGTCGAACATTCAAATTCAACGATTGTTGTTACATTGCTGGAGCGCTCAGTGTGGTCGCCGCGTCATCGAGTACGCTTCTGTTGGCTCAGTACCATCATTACAGACGCTGTCACTGTCCAGGTGTCTATGTGGTGTGATGATAGACACCACGGAAACAGCTCAGAACGATCTGTGAGCATAAAAAATGGTAGCATTAGTCCCTTTATTAGTAACATTATTCAACCGGCGTTTCGTACACAATGTAATGTATATTTTTACGTTTCAGCGCGTCACGTAAGGCTGATTAACGGATCTGACGAGTACGAGGGGCGGGTGGAGGTGTACCGGGAGGGGCAAGGCTGGGGCACCGTGTGCGACCAAGATTTTGGTGAACCCGACGCCATGGTTGTGTGTCGCATGTTGGGAGTGGAAGGGTGAGTAAAGGGAGATAACACGAGGACGCCATTCATGAGAGTTTCAACGAGTTGTCTTTTAGTAGTAGCCTTTCGTTTAGCTGAGTGAATGACAACGCCCTGTGCAAACAATTCCCAGAGCAAAGCCAAAAGAAGACAGTCCGTGCAGAATCTGTCGATGAGAATAAGTAATGATGAATAAATATTTCTGGTGGCAAAGACACCTATTACAATCGATTACAAATCTACGAAGAAGGCATCAAGTTTAGGACAAAGGGCGACAGAAACTGAATAGTGGAGGGGGAGACAGACGGGAGAGGTAAAAAGAGGATGGTGTGTATGCGTATATGTGTGCGTGGGGGGGGGGGTGAGTGGGGGGGGGGAGTGGGGGGGGGGGAGGGGGGGGGGGGGGGAAGCGTGCTACATCAAAGTAATTCATTGTTCTCATTTTTATGGCTTTTTGAGTCAGGCTTTGTTTAGTTTACATAATTATTCTGCTTTTTATCCACCACCCCGACCCCCCCCCCCCCACCACCCACCCCCAGTGAAGACATTAAATACAAAGTAAGTTCCAACCACAGCACAGTTAGATTAAATTCTGTTCCAATCACCAGTCCTGACGAGCAAGTCAAAGTGGTGGTACGTGCCGGTGCTTTCTACGGACAGGGGTCGGGGCACGTGCTGTATGCTAATTTGGAATGTCAAGGTCACGAGACAAGCCTCGATCAGTGTCCCCACAAGACAGCGGACCCACACACGTGCCGCCATGACAGGGACGTTGGTGTCGCCTGCATACGGAGTCAGTATATCGTATATAAACTATATCTATACTTATTACATTTATCATAATTATTACTTTCATTTGGTGATTTTGAGACTCCTTAAGACAGTGTCCGGGATGAGTGAAATGGTTCAACATTAATCTTGTTCCCACAACATATTCATCAGGAGTCTGATGTCGCTTTTCGGTTTATCCTCTACATTACTCAAAGACGATAACTGTGTCCAATTTTGCTTGTTTTTGCTGCTTTGTTTTCTTTCTTTTTCTTTATTTCTTCTTCTTTTGCGATCTGTTCTCATTGTGGATTGGCTTACGTTTAAGGGGAGAATGGGGGGGGGGGGGGGGGGGGGGGGGCGAGGGAGGGAGGCGTGAGTACCATATACCTTTTTCTCTCCCTCACACACCTCGAATGTATAAAAACTCGAGATTACCTCGCTCATTGTTCTTTGTCTCCAGGTGAATCGTCTGCCTCCGTCGTTGGATGAAAAATCGAGAAACCAGCGAACCGTTAACAGACAACACGTCGCTATACTGTCCGTTTATTGGTTGTTTCGTGGAATATAATTATAATTCTTCACAGTTAAATAAAAACAGAATTCAACTCAAGCATGTTCGACGTACTTTGTTATTGTAGTCAGGTGAAACGGAATGTGGACACAGTAAAACAACAGGCAAGTCGTCTTCATGTGATTTCTTTATTGCCATGGAAACCAAGAGCCAGATTTTTTTTCTGTTATTGCTTTTACTGATGTTGATACTAGACCGAATATGCTGGATGTACACAGATAGACAGAAAAAGGTTATTTCCTTTCCGTGAACACTATATTGAAGGGTGCTGCTTTCTCTTTCATCATCCAACCAGAGACCCCGCAGGTTCACCTGGAATTAAAAGAAAACAAAACTACAGCGACAGTTAAAACAGAGGTGAAACGAAAATATAACACAGAAATCATGGTAAGATGATCTTATGTACATTTTCATCACTGTTCTCTGGGGAGTGCTTGGGATGGACGTCCCCACTTCTGTCAGTCAAAAGGGCCGCGTCCCCAGAATTCAGCCAATCGAGTCCCCCGGCGTAACGAGCATAACACATGGTATATTCTGGGACGCTTTTTGCCAGACACTACAACGGGGGAAGCAGCACATGTAGTTTGATATGACTGAAACATGGAAAGAAAGCAGTAAGTTCTTTTGAATTCGAAAAAAGGCTGTTACGTCAGTCTCTTTCATCCTGAAATCACCCCTTTTCCCATAAAATGACGCCATGGACGAACTGTGTTTTGCCAATACACGACAGAGGAAAGAAGGAGGCTTTTGGCCTCGGGGCTTGTCAAGCGGGGCCGTCTACTGGCGAGCAGATAAAGTCTTGGATTTTCAACGTTCAAGTATTGAGTTCGAACCCCTGTCGGTAGACACCATTTGAGCCGGCTTTTTACTCGTTGATGCGTGTTTCATATCACACTTGTGTGGTGGAAAAGAACGTTTAATCCGAAAACAGCCAAACAGGTGTCGCTCTATAACTCAGTCTGAAAATAACGCAACAAGAAGACATAGTGCTTTTATGTATAATTACTTCCACCTGGACAGTGACAGCGTCTGTGATGCTGGCACTGAGCCAACAAAACCAAACAGATGACGCGGCGACCAGAGTTAGTGCTCCAGTAGTATAACAACAGCCGTAGAATTTGAATGCTTGATCGCTTGCGCAAAGTGTAAATAACATTGTATCGCATTAAGAGCTGTACTGATCATCAAGATAGAGTATTTTGAGCGTACAGGCGCACTCACGTGCGAAACTGTTCCAAAACATAAGTTGGCAAAGCAAAGATGGAATAAGCCCGTGTAATGTGTGTGTGTGTGTGTGTGTGTGTGTGTGTGTGTGTGTGTGTGTGTGTGTGTGTGTGTGTGTGTGTGTGTGCTCTTTTACGTTTTAGTTGTTCTTACGTAGTGTACACTGAGTGAATTTTTTTTTTAACTTCGGTTTTACAATGTAAGGCGCCTAGAGCTCGCTCCCCGGGGATAGGCGCCCTATTATTATTATTATATTAATAAACTGTCCCAGAGAGA
The DNA here is from genome assembly GCA_018292915.2 of Batillaria attramentaria. NCBI lineage: Eukaryota > Metazoa > Mollusca > Gastropoda > Batillariidae > Batillaria > Batillaria attramentaria. Next base: position 401,708 of record JACVVK020000091.1, read on the forward strand.
AAGAGAGAACATCTGAACTCACCGTGCAAGCAGGCCACACCAACGTCCCTGCGGTGCTGACAGGAGTGAGAGTGGGCCATCTTGTGTGGACACTCTTCCAGGGTAGCTTCGTCACCGTGACATTCCAAGTTAGCGTACAGCACGGGCCCTGACCCCTGACCGTAGAAAGCACCGCCACGAACAACTATTTTCATGTTTCCGTCATCCCTGAGGTCGCAAACAAGGTAAATACAAAAAAGGAAATGCATGATCATGAGACTGCGGTCAAGTGTGGTGAACATAATCAAATGTTCAGAGAACAGGCCTGCATAACTTGGAACAGATCTTCGTGACTTGATTAATTATCACAGCTAAACAAAATGACACACTGCTCAACTGACCTTCGCTGCGGTTATATTTGGCGCCTAATTACTGGCAGAAAGGTACAAGGATGGAAAATTAGAAACTTTTATTTCAAATTGCCAAGTAACAACTCTTTGGTAAACTTTGGTTACGACGAAATATCATCCTTCATCCCCATCCCCCCCCCCCCCCTGCCCTATCCCCCCCCCCCCCTCCTCATTATTTCAAAATTTTGTGGGCTGAACATTTCCAAAGCAGAAGTGGAGGAAGCCGGAGTACCCGGAGAGAACCCTGACAATCGGTCCTAATAATGAACGGCGCCACCTACGAGAAGGAAAAATTCTTTCGCCTGAGTGGGAGTCGAACCTGACCTCTGGCATAGGTGACGAAGTACTAACAAAGACCCAAGATCCTGTACGCTATAGCGTAGCAGGTCTACAGTGTTTCGTGTTAACCACTGGACCACCGACCTTATAACAATTAGACCTATTATGATTATTATCATTATCATTATTGTAGTCATCATCATCATCGTCATCATCATCATCGTCGTCATCATCATCGTCGTCGTCATCATCATCATCATCATCATCACCACCATCATCACAATCATCATCAAGGCCTATTATCATCATCATCATCATCATCATCATCAAGGCCTATTATTATTATTATTATTATATGTCGCTTACACGGGTAGGTCCATCATGCGACAGACAACCATGGCGTCCGATTCGCCAAAGTCCTCGTCACACACAGTCCCCCAGCCCGGCCCCACCCGGTACACCTCCACCCGCCCCTCGTACTCGTTAGATCCGTTCATCAGCCTCACAAGGCGCGCTGAAAACAAAGTCAAGGAAATTAGTGATTACCAGTAGCTAGTGTCTTTATCTTTTGTTTTTAAAATACGGGTAGCCTGCGTGGCCTGTGCCTACAGGGTTTTTTTTGTTGTTGTTGTTGTTTTGGCTGGTTTGAGCGGTCTTCACTATGCCAAAAAGAGTTTGTAGCTACTCCAGTCTTGTGTCAGTTCTTTGGACAGCCATGAAGACCTACAAGAGCAATTATTTGTCTTCATTTTGACCTTGCAGCGCATGCCGCACCACTGCATGGTCAGCAGTACGGCCCGTAACTTAATTCATCCAAGTAATACGCTGTTTGTTAGATTATCTCCCGTGAATTTTTTTTTTTTTTTTTGGTTTTTTTTGGTCAGACTGAAACATTCCAGCCGTTGAACATTTTTGGTTGTAGTTCAGAACTGGTAACTTAAACTAAGGGAGGGAGAGGGGGAGGGGAGGGAGGGGGTTTGGGGCAGAGAGGAGAGGGGAGGGAGTAAGGGTGGGGGGGGGGGGGGGATTGCCATGTATATTAATGGTACAAAGCTCAATACCCTGTGAAGAGCTTTACGTGATCCGTAACTCTGAAACACATGAAATAATTATGTATGTTTCAGTATCAACAGGATGCTGCCAGTAAAACTGATCTTACGTGTTGGGCAGACCACTCCCACATCCTCATCGTGTGTACAGTCGGTCTCCCGCCAGGAGTCGTGGTAACACTGGGCCAGGTCCTGCTCTGTACCCACACATTTCACTTCGTCCAGCAGAATCGGGCCACTACCTCGTCCGTACTGACCTCCATGAACGTGCGTAGCGTCTCCCCTGTACACACACACACACACACACACACACACACACACACACACACACACACACACACACACACACATTTTTTTTTAAAAATAAAGTCTAACTGTTCTAGTTCGAGCGAGATATAGCATGAGGTGTACGCACACGAGGTCGAGGTGGTGATGCTTGATGATTCTGATTTTCTCATCAATCAATCTACAAATATGTACTTATACAGAACATAGAATATCTGTAGACGACACACTTTCGAAGGTTCTTGAAAAAAATCATTCACACACACACACACACACACACACACACACACACACACACACACACACACACACACACACACACACACACAGAGTTAGTTAGTTAGTTAGTTAGTCAGTTACATGTAGTTAGTTAGTTAGTTAGTTAGTTAGTTAGTTAGTTATTTAGGGCTTTACGCCGCGCAAGCTACAAAGACTATTTCGAGACTAAGCGAGGTCCCTTTCTGCCAGGTCATTAAAAATTAAAGGGCATACAATAAAACAGGATCTAAATATATATTAAAAATTTACTGGGTTTAAATGAGAAGTTTCTTACACACACACACACACACACACACACACACACACACACACACACACACACACACACACACACACACACATACTCAGGATATCCAAGTTTCCGACAGACGACAGCCGCCTCAGTCGACTCAAACCCGTCGTCACAGACTGTCCCCCACGTGCCCTTGTGCAGTACCTCCAGTCGTCCCTCCCACATTCGGCTGCTGTTCACCAGTCGCACCTCTATAGCTGCATGTGTGCAAATGGGTGATAATCACAGTTAAGCACCTGTCTGCTGCTTGCATAATGTTTACATACTCACACAAGTGAAAATAAATCATCTGTGAGAAAGTCAACCATTCTGTGGTCTGTGGGGAGCCGGGGTGGCCGAATGGTAGAGCGCTGGACTTCTAATGCTCGGGTCGTGAGTTCGTATCCCGGCTGGGGCCAAATATTTGTGCTGGCCTTTTCATCGTTGCCCCGTCTTTGATATCACCCGTGTGTGGTGGAATAGGACGTTAAACCCCCAAAAACCCACCCACCCACCATGTGGTCTGTTTCTGTAGTCTGAGTGCGGCCGTGCAACATGAAGAATTGTATCACGGCCGCCTGACCAATCAAACAGACGCAAGAGGCAGGAAATAATTTTTGTATCATGCGTCTTACATAGAAGCACTTTCACACACACACTCACACACACACACACACACACACACACACACACACACACACACACACACACACACACACACTAGATACCCTGACAAGTTAAGCACCAACAAAAGTGACTCAAATACACTCACGTAATGTACAGGCACCCCGGTTGTTGTAGAAGCCATCGTCACACACACAGGTCAGTGACACGTCTTCACATTTGGCATCTGACACACACTGACGCGGATCAACGTTGTCAAAGTCACAGACGACTCCAACTGAAATACCTGAAATGGGCAGTCGGACAGTCACTCATTGTGTCACAAATTATACGACCAATAATAATAATAATAATTTGTCCACCCATTAAAACTTCATCGAAGTGATGGAAAATGACTGGCTGGTGCTTCTGAAGTTCATTGATAAATACTGAGGCAGTTCAGAATCGTTGGCGAGGAAACTCACGTTCATTACAGACTCCGCTGTGGTTGTAATGTGTTTCAGCGCATGCGCACACCGGCAGGAATTCCCCAGGAGATCTCTGACACGTTGCATGTTGGTCTTCACACTGCTGGGGGTCCTCTTCTGTGATATCACAGCGTTCCCCAAGCTTGATGTCCTCGGCATTCGGCACTGTAATGTAATGTGACTTAAGCGGCTCAGTAATACGCGTCTTAAGAAATAATCCTTGTTATCAGAAAATAAATGAATCATCATTATCATCGTATACTGCCTTTCTTTCTTCCCACCTCACCCTACCTCTCTCTCTCTCACACACACACACACACACACACACACACACACACACACACACACACACACACACACACACACACACACACGTAACCCGTATCAATCAGAAAAGATGGTACATTGAACTTTTCGAAACGACACTCGCATGGTATTATAATTTTCATAAATGTGAGACGTTCATGATACGAATTTCAGCTATGACCTTTCTGATACAATGTTAATGCGTGATGTCGTCTATGGGATGGTATTGCAATCTACGCAATCATTTCAATACCAACATGGCTGGCAGATTCCTGATTCGTCGTCGTAGAAGCCCTCTTGACATTGACATGCTCCTTGTCTGCAGGTGCCGTGTGGCAGAGTAAAGCACGTAGGGTCGGGGCAAGCGTCGCCAATTCTTGATACATGTATTTGCGCCAGAGCAGCCGGTAGACCGTGCAGAAGAACCTGAAATACCGTACTCTCTCTGCTGTGAGTTAACTGTACGGGCAACCCTCTCTACGGGATTTTCCTGGGCTCCCCAAGCTATTGTCAGCTAGAATCATTTTTCACGATGGCTTTGTAGAAGACTATTCATAATTAAATCAAGTAATGCATGTTCGGTGCTCGGGATGCCCCACCTAAAATCTCGGACAAAGTCCACGTGGTTAAAGATCTAAGCTCCCAACAAAAAGCTTTCCGAAGTGTGAAAAAAATTTACAGAGTCGACCGTGCAAGGACAGTCAACTCTGTCACAGTTACAGAGTTGACACACTGTCCAGAAACAGAGACAAAACCGTGCCGAAAAACTGCCCTCACTTCCTGTCGGGGCCCGTCCACGCCACTGTGACCACGCCGCGGATACCTCAGTTTCGACGACTGAGCGATGTCGGACATGGCGCAGGCTATGCTGCTACCAGTAAGCACACGTATTTGAATGAACGTATTTTTCTGGGGTAAACATTTCAGCTCGAGCTCGCAGAACCAAAATTAAAACCGCAATTTGGAAATATTGTTGCCGATAAAACGCGCTTGACAAATCTGAGTGCCCGCGTGCTCTTCATTTCTCACACATCTCGGCCAAAAAAACAACAAAACACCACCTTTCCGTCAACGTTTGTTGTGCCATTCTGACGGCGACAGCACGGCATACGAGCGACACTGACCAAATTCAAAAGTGGCACGACTTGTATGGGGGTCATTGTGGACAGTACTGACTCGGCCGCGGCTGCTGTGATGACCACTGCACGGACGGATAACCACTGCACGGAGGTGTGCACAGTGGCGTGGACGGACCCCGACAGGAAGTGAGGGCAGTTTTACGGGGGGGGGGGGGGGGGGGGGGGGGGGAGGCTATTATGAAGGGAACTCGTACAGGTCTATTTTTAGACGATTAGGGTTAGGGTTAGGTTTAGGGTTAGTTTTAGGCTTAGGGTTAAGCTTAGGGTTAGGGTTTGGTTAGGGTTTGGTTAGGGTTTGAACGCGCTATCGGGCGTTTCCGAAATCCCATGACCTCAGGTGACGTCCGTCTAAAAATAGACCTGTACGAGTTCCCTCCAAAATAGCCTTCACCGTTTTACGGCACGGTTTTGTCGCTGTTTCTGGACAGTGTGTGAACTCTGCAACTGTGACAGAGTATTGCCTCAGTTGTAACTGTTTTCTCATGTCAAGGAGTGGAAACGACGAAGACATTAAACTTAAAGCGCGTTTTGTTTGACAATTTACACCTATATAAGATCAGGTCAGTAAGCTACCCACTTAAAATGCACTTACCAAAAAGCACATTGCAAAAACGAAAGTTCTCTCCCAATCAAGGCTTACTTTACCGGCCATTGTCGAACTCCCAAGTGTTTCAGTCTTCAAACAGTTGAATACACCACGCGCTGACCTATAACTTGAAAATTTCCGCTCTCAAACACGGAAGAAATGACGTATGATTGATGAAGCTCGTACAGTAAAGTTGTATTGTCAGCACAGCAACTATGTAAACGATCTTTCCCTAAACACATCCTGGAGATAAAACATTGTGTAACGCGTTGCGAGCTGACTTGGCTAAATATGAAAGACGGATGTGTTTGAGAGGAAAGCCATTCTTCGTGTTTTCTATACAAAAAAAAAAACAAACTTGCTAGAGTCGTGTGCCTTTTTTTAGGATCTCGGTAGATACTCACCTGTTCTTTCTCATTCAGGTTGGTTATCCAGATATTCTCGTTTAAGAGCGGGACGAGGAAGGCAGTAGACGGGAGGGGCGTATGGTGGGGTCGGGGTGTTGGTGGGGGTGGTTGAGGGGGCGGGGGGCGATCGTTATCATGAAGCATTGCTCATTTGTCTGTCATCATATCTGTGGAGTGTTTTTGTTAAACGCAGTGCAGTGTTACCCAGCAGCAAGAATGCGAATGGATGTACAAAGCTCACATTCTAATTTCGGACACGTTCAAATAATTCTGCTTCACAAAGCCACGAACTATAGTTATGGCTTCTCCGCTTGACCGAGGTAAAAGTATTTCGTTGAAAGGGGGTAGACGTCCTCGACAGCGGTCAGTATGTGTATTGTATAAGCCATATCTTACATCTACCAGAGACAACAAAAAAAAAACCTAAAACAAAATCAAATAGCAAGAAAGAACGTGTGTGTGTGTGTGTGTGTGTGTGTGTGTGTGTGTGTGTGTGTGTGTGTGTGTGTGTGTGTGTGTGTGTGTGTTTGCGTTCGTGCGTGCGTGCGTGCGTGCGCGCGCGCGCGCCGCGCGTGTGTGTGTGTGTGTGTGTGTGTGTGTGTGTGTGTAAGTTTGCTTTTTGGTTAACTGGTCGGCTGGTTGGTTTCAGAAAGATCGTTCAGCGTTTTAGACCCACGAATATGAAATAAAGATATTTCTCACAGGAGATTTTCATTTCAGGGGAGATAAAGCTGCGCACACAAAGAGCCATCGCAAATCTATTATCTCCCCTCATCTCGCTAGCATTCAGAAGCCAGTTGAGCCCTTTTTTTTGTGCCTTTCACTTTCACCAACCACCCCCACTTCTTCAAAAGAAAGACGGACAAGAGAGGGAAAAGGACGTGGGGGATACGCGTTATTGCTCCTCACTACAAAAACAAAAACAAAACAAACAAACAACAAAAAAAAAAGAAAAGGGGGGGGGGGGGAGGAGGAGAGGGGGAGAGAAAAAAAGAGGAGCAAAAGAAACAAAAGAAAGTCCATAACTCGGACTCCACCCCTCCCCCCCCCCTCCCGCGTCCTTCTCTCCCCCTCTCCTCCCCCTCCCCCCCCCCCCCCCTTTTTCGTTTTTTTTTTTTTTTTTTTTTGGTTTTGTTTTTGTTTTTGTAGTGAGGAGCAATAACGCGTATCCCCCACCTCCCCAGGCTATTTGGGTCCCCCCACCCCCCCTTATCCCCCTGGAAATTCCATCTTCCGCCGCCTCTGTAGCTGTAGTCTATCGTCTGTGCTTTACCTAGCGTCACCATTCCAGATCAGCATCCACCCTGATTACGGGACTGTTTTTGCCAACTAACCACACCTTCAGTCCTACATTCCAAATAAACAACAAAAACAACAACAAACGAGAACACACACACACACACACACACACACACACACACACACACACACACACACACACACACACACACACACACACACACACACACACACACACACATCACATCACATCACATCACATCACATCACCACATCACATCAGAGAGAGAGAGAGAGAGAGAGAGAGAACGGACAACTCAATACACATTTGTGTAGGCTGCATATAATCTTCAGTACAGGTTTATTCCAAGTAGACTGACAGAAATATTAAATAAACAGTACTGGTAACGTTCTTGTTATTTTTTTATTTCTCTAACACAAAGGACTGTGTTAAAACGAAACCATCTCCAAGTAGAAATAGAAGATCAATCAACAAAATCAAAATTTCAAATTTTGTTCGTCCTATGACAGGTTTTCACATTAATTTTGTTAAATAAGCACAGCCAATAGAACTGAACCAAAACTAAAACAAAGTGTGCATAATTTATTAGTTAAATTATTGTTTCCCAATCTTTCACTTCTTAACCATTGACTTTTGTTTTTTTACGATTTTTTAGAACAATTGTTTTCACAGCGCTAACATCTGTTTTGTACACCACCAACTAATTACAAATATTTCAAACGAAATCAGTTACCTACTGATTACATGCTGTTGTTAATGATAAGTCAGCAAATTCTGAAGATATATTATGAAGTTATGTTGTATATCCTGTAATAGATTTTTGCACCTGTAATAGCCGAACAATGATCTAGAAAATCTCGAAAAAGTCCAAAAAAAAAACGTCAACGGTAAAAACCCAATAGAAATGTGACCAGGAAGCCAACAAACTTGGTTTCACAAGCTGAAGAGCTCTAGGGTATGCCACAATGTCTTTGTCACGAGCAGACGGGACGAGACCAGTCAAGAGCAGAGGTTCTATAAGAGGCAGCAGCCTTAGGTTCGCCACGAACAAAGACACACGCCAGGAACAACTTGTCCTTAAGGGCCAAAAGCCATAGGACGTAAAGCAAGCTAATGATGATGATGATTCGCCACGATCTGTGATGGGTTGTCCAAAGTCGACTTCCGCCTTTCACTTGGACCCCTCTGTGAATCAAGAACAAAGTGTCTGTAAGTGTGTATTTCAGTAATCTCCGCTTAATTTGTACTGCAGAGAACAGTAAATTCACTACGATTTATACGAACTTTTCAACAGGTTTTCAACTGATGTGTCTTTGTATTGTGTGATGTGTAATATGTACTGATTGACGTGTTTGTCTGTATAGTGTGAATGTGTATGAGTGATGTGTGTTAAGATAAGATAAGATAAGATAGATTTATTGCTTCTTAGTTACAATTAAGAAGAATTTGCTTTGCTCCTCTTGATAATAAAACACAATTGATATACACAAACATACCATATACACACATTCACACACTCAGTCATTGATACTATTACCCGGTAAGTAAAGAGTTTAACTGGAGTGCTTCCACACCAGTGTATCATTTTTCATTACACTTTAATCCTGACTAAGGCAATCATTTAGGGCAATGACAGAGGATGGAATGAATGATTTCCTAAAACGTGCTGTTTTCGTTTTGATACATCTCCACCTTCTCCCCGAAGGTAGCATCTCAAAAAACCCATTCAGTGGGTGGGTGATGTCTCCCACAATTCTCATTACCTTTTTATATGAGCGGGTAGCAAAGAGATATTCCACGCTGGCTAGTTCTAAACCAGTTATTTGCTCTGCCTGTGTGACTACCTTCTCAACTTTGTGAAGATCATCCACATTGCATGATGGGTACGAAGCACAGAAGCCGAATGTCAGAATGCTTTCTATGCTGGCTCTGTAGAACATGGACAGTATGGTCCGACTAACCTTAAACTGATTCAGTTTCCGCAGGAAAAACAGTCTTGAGTGGCATTTTTTCACCACTGCTTCTACATGAGCTGACCATGTCAGACTGGCTGAGATTTTGGTTCCCAGATATTTGTACTCTTCCACAACCTCAACATTTTCCCCGTTAATCACTACTGGGGTTGTTGGAGGTTTTCGCAAGATGGCCGCGATAGCGACACTCGCAAGCAGCGGTGGCAGCGTGCGGCGGTGGGTCTATCTTTTTTTAGGTCTGTGGCAAACACAGGGCATAGTCTGGCAAACGTTTTGTCAGACACTACAACGTGGAAAGAGCGTGTAGTTTGATGTGACGTCATTTGAGGGAAAAGACAATTACGTCAATCTTTTCATCCCTTTGAAAATACAATGACGTCATGGATGTACAGTCTTTTGTCAATACACAGCAGAGTACAGTACAGGTGCGGGGCTTTGATAATACCATACAATGACGTCATGGACGTAGTGTCTTTTGTCAATACACGGCAGAGTACAGGGGAGGGGCTTTGATAATACCATACAATGACGTCATGGACGTAGTGTCTTTTGTCAATACACGGCAGAGTACAGGGGCGGGGCTTTGATAATACCACACAATGACGTCATGGATGTACTGTCTTTTGTCAATACACGGCAGAGTACAGGGGCGGGGCTTTGATAATACCATACAATGACGTCATGGACGTAGTGTCTTTTGTCAATACTCGGCAGAGAACAGGGGCGGGGCTTTGATAATACCATACAATGACGTCATGGACGTAGTGTCTTTTGTCAATACACGGCAGAGTACAGGGGCGGGGCTTTGATAATACCATACAATGACGTCATGGACGTAGTGTCTTTTGTCAATACACGGCAGAGTACAGGGGCGGGGCTTTGATAATACCATACAATGACGTCATGGACGTAGTGTCTTTTGTCAATACACGGCAGAGTACAGGGGCGGGGCTTTGATAATACCACACAATGATGTCATGGACGTAGTGTCTTTTGTCAATACACGGCAGAGTACAGGGGCGGGGCTTTGATAATACCACACAATGATGTCATGGACGTAGTCTTTTGTCAATACACGGCAGAGTACAGGGGCGGGGCTTTGATAATACCATACAATGACGTCATGGACGTAGTGTCTTTTGTCAATACACGGCAGAGTACAGGGGCGGGGCTTTGATAATACCATACAATGACGTCATGGACGTAGTGTCTTTTGTCAATACACGGCAGAGTACAGGGGCGGGGCTTTGATAATACCATACAATGACGTCATGGACGTAGTGTCTTTTGTCAATACACGGCAGAGTACAGGGGCGGGGCTTTGATAATACCATACAATGACGTCATGGACGTAGTGTCTTTTGTCAATACACGGCAGAGTACAGGGGCGGGGCTTTGATAATACCATACAATGACGTCATGGACGTAGTGTCTTTTGTCAATACACGGCAGAGTACAGGGGCGGGGCTTTGATAATACCACACAATGATGTCATGGATGTACTGTCTTTTGTCAATACACGGCAGAGTACAGGGGCGGGGCTTTGATAATACCATACAATGACGTCATGGACGTAGTGTCTTTTGTCAATACACGGCAGAGTACAGGTGCGGGGCTTTGATAATACCATACAATGACGTCATGGACGTAGTGTCTTTTGTCAATACACGGCAGAGTACAGGGGCGGGGCTTTGATAATAACACACAATGATGTCATGGACGTAGTGTCTTTTGTCAATACACGGCAGAGTACAGGGGCGGGGCTTTGATAATACCACACAATGATGTCATGGACGTAGTGTCTTTTGTCAATACACGGCAGAGTACAGGGGCGGGGCTTTGATAATACCACCCAATGATGTCATGGATGTACTGGTTTTTTTCTGTCAATACACGGCAGAGTACAGGGCCGGGCTTCGGTCTCAGGGCTTGCGGAGTGAAGCTGTCTATTATCCTGAACTATTTTTGGTAGTTTAACATTGTACCACTATTCGCCTGCACGGTTACAGCCTCCTACATGTTACCACTGCCCTAGTCAGGGCAACCCTCTTTAGATCACGCCTCGATTACAGGAGGGGTTACAACTGCCCAAACAGAGTGCTAAAAGTTAAACTAGCGAATTCCGTCTGTGCTGAGCCAACTTACGTTTCGCTCGTGAGTGCGCTTGTACGCTCGAAATACTCTACCGTGATGACTAGTACAGCTCTTAATGCGATACGAGAGATGTAACATTCAAATTCTACGACTGTTGTTACACTACTGGAGCGCTCAGTGTGGTCGCCGGGTCACCGAGTACGCTTCCGTTGGCTCAGTGCCAGCATTACAGACGCTGTCACTGTCCAGATGTCCAAGTGGTGTGATGATAGATATCACGAAAACGGGAGCTCAAAACGATCTGTGAGCATTAAAAAAAAAAATGGTAGCATTAGCCCGTTAACGCTAACGCAAGGCTTTTGCTGCAGTGCTGCTGTGACTCAATGGCAATCAAAGCTTGGATAGTTTCAGTCAAGTTCGCGCGGCCGGAAGAAGTCAGAGTTTTGCATTCAGAGCTCTACTTATCATTTGGATAGACTAGTTCGAGCGTCCAGCATTGTGCCAGTTATGTGATGTAGTACAGGATAGGGTAATGTATTGCGCTGTAGTCTAGGGTTTTGCACGAAAGTGTAGTGTAGTGTAGTGTAGTGTAGTGTAGTGTAGTGTAGTGTAGTGTAGTGTAGTGTAGTGTACTGTACTGTACTGTACTGTAGTGTTGTAGCGCCGGAGGCGCGGCCGAAGTGGTTATTCCATCCTCTGACACTACATTTAAAGTTAGAGATTGTATGAGTTAAGAATGCGCGCGGAATTAGTGTTAGCGCACTGTACAGGCCGCTGAGCGACGCCCGAACACACACACACACACACACACACACACACACACACACACACACACACACACACACACACACACACACACACACACACACACTCGCTCCCGTGCAAACGCAAAAGAGAAAGAAAACATGCAGCACTCATACGCACCGTAGGCTGACATGCAAACCATACCAAAGAGAGTCTGAAGTTTCTGTTCTTATTATTAAACAAAATTTAGAAAATAAAGAAAGGTAGACGATATTTCCGAATCTCTAAAATTTGGAAGCACGGGACCTAAAACGAACAATCAGGTTCGTCTGGTGATGGCGAATAAACAAAGAAAAAGAAGATAGGCGAGACGGGGTACAATACGAATACAAACATACAGACAGACGAAGTAACTGAACCAACACACTATACAACTACAAATCTGAAAGAAAGAAATAACTCCTACAAACACTACTTCTTCTTACTTAGAAAGGCCTGAATTTACCAGTAAAAATCTTTACCAAGCCTGTTCTTCCCACAATATATTACTAACAAAATTTTTCGTATTTCAATGAATAGTCCAAACTGCTAATCCACACTGTTGTAAAAAGCCACACTGATACAATCACTGATCACACTAATTGCACTGGTACTCACACTGATGGAACTGAAGAGACTAAAATAACCAATAAAACTGATGGGGCTGGTGGAGACTGGTGGCCTGAAGAGGTGAGCACTGGTGACACGAGGTATGCAAACACAAAACGGTCGGCTGTCTGCTGATACTTATTTTAGTGTACCTTTTATGCATTTTTCCCTCCTCTGCCTGTGCACGTTTGGGGTTACAGTGTAGTGTAGTGTAGTGTAGTGTAGTGTAGTGTAGTGTAGTGTAGTGTAGTGTAGTGTAGTTCTAGTGTAGTGTAGTTCTAGTGTAGTGTAGTGTAGTGTAGTGTAGTTCTAGTGTAGTGTAGTGTAGTGTAGTGTAGTGTAGTGTAGTGTAGTGCAGTTCCAGTGTAGTGTAGTGTAGTGTAGTGTAGTGTAGTGTGTTCTAGTGTAGTGTAGTGTAGTGTAGTGTAGTGTAGTGTAGTGTAGTGCAGTTCTAGTGTAGTGTAGTGTAGTGTAGTGTAGTGTAGTGTAGTGTAGTGTAGTGTAGTGTAGTGTAGTGCAGTTCTAGTGTAGTGTAGTGTAGTGTAGTGTGTGTAGTGTAGTGTAGTGTAGTGTAGTGTAGTGCAGTTCTAGTGCAGTTCTAGTGTAGTGTAGTGTAGTGTAGTGTAGTGTAGTGTAGTGTAGTGTAGTGTAGTGCAGTTCTAGTGTAGTGTAGTGTAGTGTAGTGTAGTGTAGTGTAGTGTAGTGTAGTGTAGTTCTAGTGTAGTGTAGTGTAGTGTAGTGTAGTGCAGTTCTAGTGCAGTTCTAGTGTAGTGTAGTGTAGTGTAGTGTAGTGTAGTGTAGTGTAGTGTAGTGTAGTGTAGTGCTAGTGTAGTGTAGTGTAGTGTAGTGTAGTGTAGTGTAGTGTAGTGTAGTGCAGTTCTAGTGTAGTGTAGTGTAGTGTAGTGTAGTGTAGTGTAGTGTAGTGTAGTGTAGTGTAGTGCAGTTCCAGTGTAGTGTAGTGTAGTGTAGTGTAGTGTAGTGTAGTGCAGTTCTAGTGTAGTGTAGTGTAGTGTAGTGTAGTGTAGTGTAGTGTAGTTCTAGTGTAGTGTAGTGTAGTGTAGTGTAGTGTAGTGTAGTTCTAGTGTAGTGTAGTGTAGTGTAGTGTAGTGCAGTTCTAGTGTAGTGTAGTGTAGTGTAGTGTAGTGTAGTGTAGGGTAGTGTAGGCTAATATAGTGTAGGGTAGCGTAGCGTAGTGTAGTGTAGTGTAGTGTAGTGCAGTTCTAGTGTAGTGTAGTGTAGTGTAGTGTAGTGTAGTGTAGTGTAGTGTAGTGTAGTGTAGTTGTAGTGTAGTGTAGTGTAGTGTAGTGTAGTGTAGTGTAGTGTAGTGTAGTGTAGTGTAGTTCTAGTGTAGTGTAGTGCAGTTCTAGTGTAGTATAGCGTAGTGTAGTGTAGCGTAGTGTAGGGTAGTGTAGTGTAGTGTAGTGTAGTGTAGTGTAGTGTAGCGTAGCGTAGTGTAGTGTAGTGTAGTGTAGTGTAGTGTAGTGCAGTGTAGTGTAGTGTAGTGTAGTGTAGTGTAGTGTGGTGCATCATACCGTATTGTAGTGTTGTATTCCAGCATTGTACTTCATTGTACTGTATAGTAAAATAATGTGTCATAATTATGGTAGCGTGATGTATTGCACTGTTCTGTTTCGTAGTGTATTGTACTGTATCAGTGTTTGTAAAGGAAACAACCCCCCAAAAGAATAATAGAACAAAAACAAAGAAAAAGACTAGTTCGAGCGTTCAAGCTCAACTGTTCCGAAATAAAGTAGCCCCAACATAGAAAGCGTTAAAGCCCAACTGTCACGCTGAAAGTTCAAAATACCCCAAAACGACATCTCATCACATTCAGCAGTGTCTCAGCTTTCAGAAAATACCATTGTTTACGGGCAAAAGCGTGCCGTTATTTTGTTTTAGTTAATTTTTTTGTTGCAAGGTGCTCCTCGCTTCAGTCCCGTGGTTTTTAATAGAAACAAACCATCCCATCCGGGGATTTTAGGTAGTATCATCATAATTTATGTTCTTCCATCCAGGCTCTTCAGTATCGAGGGAATCCCTTTCGCGTCCTTCTCTGTGATTGTGATCAGCATGCCCTGCCGTGTTGCACATGCGATTTCGGATGTATAACTGATACGACGAAGGAAAATGACTCAGAAAGTTTGTGAATATCCCCGAACGTAGGCCGATTTGGTGGACAACCTGTAAGAAATCTACAGACTTCAAGAAGACTGGTGACAATCCGAATGCAGTCACACGATACTCCCATCCGCCATGGGCTCCGCATCTCTACGCGAAGAATACGAAAGCTGAAGCTGTTTCAGCAGTAGTAAGTATATTATCTGCTGTTGATATAGAAACGAAGGAAAGACTACACTCTTGCTTGAGACGGAATATTCATGTATCGTGAAAAACGCTTCATGGCAGTGGTAACCTGTTCTGTCGACACGTTTTCCCAGTCTCACCAAAGACGTTGAAAACTGCATACGCTGTTTCGTTCACGGTCTGACTGTAGATACTAGCAGAATCTAGACTAGTTATTTCCCACTTGAAAAAAAAACTGTCTCCCTTTGTGTGCGTGACTTGTATAGTGACCCGTTTATTGCGTCACGCATCAGACGGAATCACACCAGCCATTTTCCCGACATGTAGTTATGTAATTACGGTCCGGTTCCTCAGAGAAAAATCGTTACATGCCGGACAAAAGCACCAAATTATTTTCTGGTGATTCTTTAACACTTAGGCACGTAGCCGTGGGTTAAATTAACCTCGAATTTTACATACATTTCTCGTTGCCCCGTCTTTCGTGCGTGGCAGCATTATGTGTCTTGTCACAGTTCACGTGCTATGTCAGTGGAAGCCTGCTCACCTGTATCAGGTTTATGCCTTTTATACTTTTAAAAGTACAGTGCATCGTGTGTGTGTGTGTGTGTGTGTGTGTGTGTGTGTGTGTGTGTGTGTGTGTGTGTGTGTGTGTGTGTGTGTGCAGTCCGGTTTTTAAAAATGAATGTAC
>JACVVK020000091.1:420000-430000 GCA_018292915.2 Batillaria attramentaria
AACCAGAACACGTTTCTGATTTACTAACGTTCCACAAGCATGTGTATCAACTGTACATTCAACAATCTGAGCGCACGTATGTATCTGTATATTTTCATATCAGTCCAGGATTGTCATGGTAAGACTCGAAAACAAAATGTCTCCTGTCCAAAAGGAAATCTTAGGATTTCGCGTAGAATGTATACTCTCGTGAATCGACATCTAACAGCATAAACTTAGGCAGCTTGTCTTCAACGAGAGAGAGAGGGGGGGGGGAGAGAGAAAGAGAGAGAGAGAAAGAGAGAGAGAGAGAGAGATCAGACCCAGAAGCAGAGAGAGAGAGAGAACGAACGAACGAATCTTTATTTTTCAACGGTAAAAAAGGTGTTGGTCGTCAGACCAGTTTTCAACCTTGCCGTTGCTAATACTACTCAAGAGATGTAAAAAACAGAGAGAGAGAGAGAGAGAGGAAAGAGAGAAGAGAGAAAAAGAGAGAGAGACAGAGAGAGAGAGAGGGGGTTATGAGAGATCAGGCCCAGAAGTATGAATACACTGAAGTATATATAATGTGCGTTTTCCATAGCATTTCACAGAAAAACAGGGCATAAAATAAAACTAAGACCGTCTTAAACATTAAAATGTAAAGTCACAGAACGATAAAACTAAACACCAGCACCATTGAAAGTATCATGGTGTAAACTTTAACGACAGAATGAAACGGTTCTCATAACAACCATCCGGGTGAGCGGGAAGGGGGATGATATAATTATAATTATTGCTTTCAATTCGTTTACTTACGAAGGATTTCTCAAGATCTACCTTCTGTCGCAGCATAATTGATAGGACATTCTCAGAAATGCCGAGGCCCCTCCTAAAACCACGGACAAATACATATCTAAAGGGTGTAAAAGGCACGATCAGTGTGACTCCGAGAATGAAAAAGAGGCCGAAAAACACTAAACTGAGCAGTCATTCGCGAAACAGGAACGGCCCGTCATTTTGCGCGTATGTTTACAGAGACAGATTTCGTGGAATTCTCTTCTCGCAAATGTTCGACTTTTAACTGGGAGGCAGCACAACTAGCGCAGGAACACACGGTGTGGTCAGATCTCCGTAGATCTGGCCGTCCGGGCAGAGCTGGATGCTGGTGCGTTGTCCCCCCTGACATGTGAAGTAGAGATTGGGTCTCTGTGTGCCGTCGTCAGGGTGGGCGCCATCTTCACGACCCGTGCAGTCCAACAGATATCCTCCGTGTTCCCGAGGCACTTCATATAGACTGACGCACGTGTTGTTTTCCGGCGAGAAAAACTGAAAAAGATCAGACGAAACCGTGTTTAATCTTACTGATTTACTGACCACATACACACCACCTCTTCACAGCCTTCAACCAATAACTGTTGCCACATCTTCATTTTTCTGGTCGTGTGTGTGTGTGTGTGTGTGTGTGTGTGCGTGTGCGTGTGTGTGTGTGTGTGTGTGTGTGTGTGTGTAAGCCAGGGGCAGCCCGTGTATGATGCTGCACATCATGTGTTTTTAGTTAAATGTATGTGTGGAGGCATGTCGTGTGTGTTTCTGGGTGAGTGAGTGTGTGTTCTTTGTAAGGCGCTCTGAGCTCCCGCGAGAGGGAGGGAGTCTTTTAAGTACCCATTTTATTATTATCATTATTATACACCATCCAGACAACTCAGATCCTCTGCTGACACTCGCATCCTCCGTGTTCCAAATGTCAGAACCAAGTCATATGGATAGATAGCGATCGTTTCTGTACCGAGGACCAACTCTTTGGAACACACTTCCGCAAAGCATCAGACACACAGACTCAGTCCTCAGCTTTAAAACGTCCATTAAGACACACTTGTTTTCAGTACAACAACAATGATGAGTGAATGACAGACACTCTGTGTGTGTGTGTGTGTGTGTGTGTGTGTGTGTGTGTGTGTGTGTGTGTGTGTGTGTGTGTGTGTGTTCTTTTAGCTATTTTAGTGCTTTTTATCTTTCTAGTAGTTTTTTTTTTTGTTTCTTTTAGTTATTTTACCTCTGTAAGCGCTTAGAGGTCACAGAGAATAAGCGCAAATAAGTATTCATTATTATTATATCATTATTATTATTAATGCGTCTGAACACCTTGAATCAAAGAGGCAGACGATGCACTTTCTTATCATGTAACCTAGTATCCCCGTTACCTCCCAAATCTAGAGTAAGAGGGACTAAGCAAGTAATTTTTATCTATAAAAAAAACACAAAAGGAAGCAACAACTATAAAAAAGAAAAACTAATAATAAAATCACCAAAAAGACAGGAACACGTTAAAGTCTTTTGTTTCCCATGAGCGTTTGAAACGACGCCGAAAGAACTTGACGTTAAATTTAATGGTTTAATAAGAAGAAGAAGAATGAGTATTGTATAGGCGCTTTACCCAATTTCGTGAATCGGCTCAAAGCGCCGCGAACTGAACGCAACACGCACGCTCACGTGAATCACACGCATTCTCTCACACACTGGACGTAAACACACTACAATCACGTGGTGCGAAGGGTCAGCTCAGCTATTTAAATTTCGGAATTTAGAGTTGCATTTATATTTCATTTTGGCGGGCTGAACATTTCCAAAGCAGAGGGGGAGGAAGCCGGAGTACCCGGAGAGAACCCCCGACGATCGGCCCGAATGAACGGCGCCAATTCAAGTCAAGTCAAAGTTTATTTCAAAACCCCGTTGGGGGTACATGAAACTAGAAATTAACATACATCAAGCTCACCACACCGACCAACATACATCATAGTCACTCGCACACACGTTTTGCAGGACTCATACATACATACATACATACATACATACATACATACATACATACATACATACATACATACATACATACATAGTACTTACAAATATATAAATAGACATAATGAGAAGGAAAAATTCTTTGCCCCGAGTAGGTCTCTAACCCCTGACCTCTCGCATTGGTGACAAGTCTTTTTACCACTAGACCACCGACCGCCCCGTTTGACATGTTAATTCTCACGCAGTGAGTTTCTAGAAGGGTTACTCGCTGTTACCTGTGTAATATCCAGAGTTGTGTCCTTTTCACACCTGCCGCTGCCGGCGTAACGCTGGTCCTTGCACAGCGCGTACTGTGGCGTCCACTTACGGATTTCGTCCACGTTCGGACCGTCAGGCAGACCCTCACAACTCGGGAACCTCACGTAGCATGGGATACAGTGCGACCTGAGGCACTGGTTGAGTGTATAATCACCTGCAATATCAGATACGAGCTATGTTAAACACGGGTGTGTGTTGCTAGTATTACGTGTGAACTGTCCTACGTGTCGGTTATCCCACGTGTAGAGTGTCTTACGCCAAATAGTCCCACGTGTCGATTGTCTTGCGCCAATAGTCCTACGTGTCGATTGTATTACGCCAATAGCCCTACGTGTCGATTGTCATACGCCAATAGTCCTACGTGTCGATAGTCCTACGCCAATAGTCCTACGTGTCGAATGTCATACGCCAATAGTCCTACGTGTCGATAGTTCGATTTCTCGATACTCCTACGGTCGATAGTCCTACGTGTCGATTGTCCTACGCTCCTTTAGATTTTCTTCCAGTAGGACCCTGGACGCGTAAGACTAATATGTGGGACTGAAAAGACTATGAAAAATAGGACTATCGGTTTATAGGACTATCAAAAAATCGGACTATCGATACGAAATGCGTAAAATGGTTGGACTGTCGACACGTAGGACTATGGACGCCCCAGATAAACACTAAGTTCATATATGGAAGTAGACAGACTGTGCTTTGGAACTGGTGGTCACAAACGTACTGTTAAGAACCAGTCCCTCCTCGAAACATGCTTACAGATCTGTAAAAGTTTAAAAGGAGAAGTATTGCATTGGTTCCGTGAAGACAGGCGGCCATCGTCTTTTCATATTACGTCTAAGTTAAAAGTTTGTGAAACTTACATCCATTCACACGTTCCGTTCTCTGGCCACACTGGACCTTTCTGTAATCCTCACACTGCAGTTTCTGGGCGTCAAACAGCTGAGGATAGGGACACTCGTCTTGGTGCTTATCCTGAAAATAGTAGCTGAACTCCCGCACCAGAGAACAGTTGTAGAACTGGTGGCACTCCGTGGGATGCGGAATCACGGCTGTGGGGTCTTGGCTGCAGCGTCCAGGCTCAACACACGGTGTGGTCAGATCTCCGTAGATCTGGCCGTCCGGGCAGAGCTGAATGCCAGTGCGTTGTCCCCCCTGACATGTGAAGTAGAGATTGGGTCTCTGTGTGCCGTCGTCAGGGTGGGCGCCATCTTCACGACCCGTGCAGTTCAACAGATATCCTCCGTGTTCCCGAGGCACCTCATACAGGCTGACACATTTGTTGCTTTCCGGGGAGAAAAACTGCAATGAACGAGAAGAAACTACTGACCATATGATTGGCACCTTAACTCAGTCAAGACAGGAAGATTTTTCCTCAGCCATCCCCTGTAGATGGGTAGACGATTTGTGTGAGGTTCAGAAAAAAAAATCATAAAAAATAACAAAACAAAATACGGACTTGAAATTTTCAGGGTAGTTTACGCAACTATTTATGCAACTATCGCTGAAATTACAACTTTCAAACTTAAATATCTTTGTTGTTAGTCATGTTATACGAAAAAAAAATCAAGATCTGCATTTGCGGTCATTCGTCTGAAACTGATGTGCGCTGTAGGGCTGAATATGCGGCCGGTCGTCCGGAATTAGTTAAATCCAAGGGAAAGAAAAACAAAACATATTTTCTTACTCTCTAACTTCGTATCTCAGATACCTCCATTATCTAGCCTGAACAGAAATTGAGTTTTGTTCAGAAGTACCTAACAAAAGAAAGAAAAGATCAATGACTACTTTGAAACACCAGCAACGGTAGACGATGACGTCATTGTAAGAGATATCTTCTTCTTTACGTGAGCGTAATGTAGAACTGACTTCAAGCAAGAAAATTACTAGTACTAGAATCGCTGTTCCTGTGGCGGTCACAAGGCCTAATCATTATTCGCACTATTCTTTGTTCTTTGATACAGGTGGTGGCGGTAGAACGGTTTGCTAGGAATACATTACGAAACAAGGCCAAACTCTAACGACGGAAACTTGTTGCCCACTACAGGGGTGAGCGGTGGTCTAGGACGTCGGAAACCGCCCGAATTTCCCGGGTGGATGGGTGTTTGGGAGTTTACCGTCCTTTTCCACCACAAAGGGTGATATCAAAGACGGGGCAACGAGAAAAAAGACCAGCACAAATATCTGGCCCCAGCCGGCGGGATTCGAACTCAGGACCCGAGCATTGAAAGTCCAACGCTCTACCATTCGGCCACCCCGGCTCCCCCCGAATTTCCCGAAATGGACAAACAAGTAGTAAAAAAAAAGACATCAGTTATTCATTTTTTTCTCTGCCGCTCTTCTTTTTCAGTATAATTCTCAAGCAGTGTGTTCACATAAGAGGAGTTCTTTGTTACCTGTGTCATACCGAGTGCTGTGTCCGTTTCGCACGTGCCACTGTTCACGAAACGCTGGTCTTTGCACACGGCGTAATATGGCGACCACTCCCGGTTCTCGTACACGTTCTGGCCATCAGGCAGACCCTCACAGCTCGGATACCGCACCCAGCATGGGATGCAGTGGGACACGGGACATGTGTTCAGTGTATAATCACCTGCAATTTCAGACGAGACAGTTCAAGTAAAATAGTGCTTTCATGGTATGGTATGGTATGGTATGGTATGGTATGGTATGGTATGGTATGGTAGACTTCTCCTCGGCGCGCCTATCCATCTCTAATGAGATGCTCTAGGCGCCGCAACGCTGGAGGACGAAGCAGGGAAAGCCTGCTGCCGCTAGGCGCTACTTTGTGTGCAAACCTCCACCCTGCTATTCACTCTGGTGCGTGCGACAGTATTTCTGTTTTACCAAGCCACCGGCCACAGCCTACTCTTCTGCGAAAGATGAACGTTGGATTTTTAGCGTGCACACTTGATATTTGTGCGTGCGCGTGTACACGAAGGCGAGACAGGCACCGCAAACGAGTCTGCACATGGATTTGACTCGATATGGTATGAAAAAATCCAACCATATTCCTGCCCACCGGGGACTCGAACCAGGCAGCTCAGGATCCGAAGTCGGATGCCTTAACCACTAGACCAAATCCCCTGTCATGCATAAAGTGCATATTATGCAGAACGACATAGAACCAGCTGTTACTTTTTACAATATGTAATCCCCCCCCCCCCCACACACACACACACAGATTTTATGTAAGGGCGTTGTAAAGGCTTCGAGAATGTTTAAACATTGCCACTAACTCAGCACGGTTTGGGTTTTTGATAATCTGTAGATTCAAAAGTTTAATGGTTCATTGCTCTTCAGATTGATAGCGAGCCCCAGTGAGGTCTATGACGTACCAGTAGTTCCCAACGAGTAAGCAATAAAGCAGACCCTTGTTTTCCAGTGATGGATAGGTAAGTTTGTGGAACCTTGAATCGTTTAATCAGTCGCCACAGATTTGAAAAGGGGGCGTGTGAAACGAATCTGAGAAAGGAAGACACGGGTCAGTGTGTTTTGTGTGGCTTTACAGGTGGCAACCACGCATACACACACTCTTAAAAAAAAAAAAAAAAAAAAACAGAACATTCTCAATCAGTCTATAATTTGGTTATTAATCCAGTCCAATCCAGTCAATGTCCGCTTGGAAAACACAGAGATATTCAGTGAAAACAGTTTATGCTCATTGTTCCTATAAGCAGAAAAGAGGACTAGGACTATGTTTGGCACCATCAGTAGTTAATCAAATAATGATTTTTTTGTGAGACCACTCGTGCAAAAATCCAATCTCACTTAGCAGGAACTGAGTTAAGTATCTGCACCGACAGAATACTTACATCCATTTACAGGTTCCCTTCTCTGGCCACACTGGACTTTATCGTAATCCTCACACTGCAGTTTCTGGGCGTCGAACAGCTGAGGATAGGGACACTCGTCTTGGTGCTTATCCTGAAAATAGTAGCTGAAACCTCTCTGCACCAGAGAACAGTTGTAGAACTGATGACACTCCGTGGGATGCGGGATCACGGCAGTAGGGTCTTGGCTGCAGCGTTCTTCTACAGAGAGTGTCGTAGCTGTCGTGGTTTCTATTCCATCTGTGGTAACAAAGAGATGACAGAGTTAAACAGAGTTGAAGATCAGTTGGATTTAAGAAAGAAAAACAAAGCTAGACTTTGCGGTGCACGTGCTGCGTGTCACAGTTGCAGCTTTCGGTAACTCTGAAACTGCAACGCAACGCAACGCAATACAACACAACACAACACGACACAAGGCATTACAACACAACACAACGCAATACAACACAACAAAACACAACAGAAAACAACACAACGCAACACAACACAACACAATACAGCACAAAACCAAATTACAACACCATACGACAATACAATACAATACAACATTAGAACACAACGCAACACAATACAACGCTACACAACACAACACCACAACAATCCGATACAATAGAATACAATACAATACAATACAATACAATACAATATCATTTTCATGACTAACACACTAAAAAATATTTACAGTGAGTTTCAATCGGGTGAGTCACCAAGACTTATACTGTAACATTGGATATCACACTCACCTGCTGGAGAAAGAGCATACCGAATTCCACAGTGATACCAGAGTAAATGAACAGTGTTTGTCCGTACAATACAGACAGCTATCACCTAACTTTCACCTCTCTTGATTAGCAAACGCTTTGGCCCACACACAGCCTGCGCAAATGTTTGAATGGACAAACGGAAAGCCGAGCTAAACTTTGAACAAACACCGGAGAGCGAGAGTTAAACCGGCGCCTAATTCGACTAAATAAGCCGCGCTTTTATTTCTCGTTCTTGCGAGTACACATAGAACCTCTCTCTCTCTCTCTCTCTCTCTCTCTCTCTCTCTCTACGCGGCAACCTGTTATTTTGATTTTCTATTTTACATCATTTCAGTATTATATCAGTGATTTGTGTTTACAAAGGTCGTACGTGTGTGTGAATGCGTTTTGACCTGATGGACGATTTTCTCGATGGCTTTGTTTCTTGTAGTTTAGTGCATAATTTTCTGTGTTGAACTTTTTTTTTCTTTTCTTTTTTTTATATTTGGCTCCCTTTTTCCTTAGTAGGCAGTCTCTGTAGTATTACCAACGGCAAGTTTGCAAACTGGCGAATTTCTGTCAAAACTTTTACCGTTGATAAAACAGTTTCATCATCATCATCATCATCATCATCATCATCATCTCTCTCTCTCTCTCTCTCTCTCTCTCTCTCTCTCTCTCTCTCTCTCTCTGGTGGAAGACTCTAACGACACAAAGCGACAGGTGAACGACATCAAATTCACCGGCGCTTCCAAAGTTTTCTAAAGTCAACCTGAAGGGTACATTCCCTGTACACTGTTTGTCTGAACACCTGCCAACTTACAATTACTGCTGCAGTCGTCATGATCGGAATTCTCCCAAACACAACCAGGGAGACGCAGGCTGAACACCGTGGACTGTGGACATTGCAGCTCATGAGGTTTTCCCCAGCTACACTGATAGAAGATTGTACAATCCGTGGGATGTCGGAAGAGAGCGAATGGAGACTCGCAAGTTGGTACAAAGTTTCCCGGCACTCCCCCGGCCTCCACCACAGTCGCGATGAGCAGCACTGCCATCCATTTCAACGCCATGTTTGTTCCGTGTTACTGTTAGGCTTTCTCGGCTGCAAGTAAACGTATATGTTAGCGGAGAGTAAAGTTCACAAAGTTCTGAATGAAAACCTTTCCTGGATTTTTTCCTTCACTCAAACCAAGCGATCTTCTTCCCCTTTTTTTTTTTTTTTTTTTTTTTTTCATGTGCATTTTCTCAGTAACAAAAGTACGTTTCTCGGCTGATTTTATGTGAAAAAGGGCCCAAGCTCCTTGGATTGAACCAGCGATTATAGGTCTTTTTTCAGATGACGGCAGATTTGAGTTGCTGAGACATTATATATCTTTTTTTTTTTTTTTTTTTTTTAGTAGCAACACAATGAAAAACGAAATAACCATTCCCGCGGGCTTTTTAGGTTCTCTGCTGAAATTTAAGGGTTTGGTTACTCTAATGACAGGTTTGAACTAAATTCCTGCAATTTTTCTCTTGTCTTTTTTTAGTGCGGCACTACGTACTGTATTAACACAGAGACTGGAATAAACTTGGCAGATTTCGAACTTTCGTTGTTTTGTTGTTGTTGTTGTTTTGTTTTTCATAGAGTTCTCCTGTGCCCTTGTCTGACATGCTTATCATAATGGACACAGACTCTCAGAATTATGTTTTGCACTTATTTGTTTGTGTGTTTCACACATTTCACCTTAAAAGTATCACAAGTGTCTGGTCGTTACATTTTCTATTTTTCTTTTATATACTGAAGTGAGAAATACGTTCAAGTTTTTTTTTATGAAAAACATGAAATAAGTCTGACCGTGACCGCTGTTTGTAATACAGAGTGGAACGGCTAATCCAGCAGCGGAAATAGACCTAAAGACAGAAGTAAAGCTTACCTCTCTCTTCGAGAACAAAAATTAGTTCAGCAGCGGCGATGAACCGATGCGTCCTGCTTTCAGCCACCAAGCTAATGTATACCCCCTCTTACTGCCTTGTCCCAAAATTTATAGCCACCCGCCGCCAGGCCGTCACGATCTTCCCGTCATTTGAAACTATGTGCGTTATGCAGTAAGTCTATCTATAGCACGTTGTCCCTTGTAGCGTGGGTTGATTCCTGACTCGACCAAATCCGCTTGCGTGCACACCCGGTACGAAGGAGGTTATACATTACGTGCATATAGCCACATCCGGGTTTCTCCCCCACCGTGCTGTAACTCTAGCTCTGAACCCGGACTAACAAAAGACCTTAAGAACCAGAACTGTCGCCCCTAGAAGATTTATATCTTTGGCTTAAGAGTAGGGTGTTATTACCAGTTGGGAAAT
>JACVVK020000091.1:437500-467500 GCA_018292915.2 Batillaria attramentaria
ATTGATTTCTCTACGCAAAGGCCTGTATGTGATGATGATGATGATGATGATGGTGGTGGCACAGAAAGACAGACAGGCAGACAGACAACAGTCACAGAGAGAGAGAGAGCGAGAGAGAGATTCCGTCACCTTCCCGTCCTCACACTGTGAAGCGTTGACGAACCTCTGGTCCTTACACGTGATGTACCAGGACGGGTCATCGCGACCTGGATGCACGTGCAGCCCGTCCGACAGGCCCTCACACCTGGGATTGTCCGCCCAACACGACTCACAGCTGTCGTCCTCAGTACACCACGTGCGGCGGTAGTTGCCTGGGAAAAGTGAGTGAGTGAGTGAGTTTTTAGGGCTTAAAGCCGCGCAAGCCACAAAGACTAATTAGTTGCCTGGGAAACAAAAGCCATTTTATGATGAGAGTTGATAATACCGGCATTTGTTCTGAAACCGCTTATGAACGTGTTCCATAATGGAGGCAACATCTGTTGTACTTTGTTCACCCTTTAACCTGCCAACACTTCATAAACGATTATTGATCTTTTCGTTGTTGTTGTTGTTGTTGCTGCTGCTGTTGTAGTTGCTGTTATTGGTGGTGGTGGTGGTGGTGGTTGTGTTGTTGTTGTCAAGGGTTTTTTTTGTTTGTTGTTTGTTGTTTGTTTTTTGTTGTTGTTTTTTTTTTTGTTTTTTTTTTGTTTTGTTGTTGTTTTTGTTTTGTTGTTGTTTTTGTTTTGTTTTTGTTTTTGTTTTGTTTTTTGGGGGGGCGGGGGATGGGGGGGTAAGCACGATGCCGCTGAAACTGTGCCGATGTGCATATAATTCTAGACGTCTATGCTATACCGCAGCTTACACGCATTCACATACTCCTCCCGAGTGCCACACTCAACGTTGCTGTAGTCGTCACACTTCAGCGAGCGGGCGTTAAAGAGCTGAGGGTAGTGACACTCGTCCATGTAGTCGCGGAAGTACACGGAACCATGGCGGAGCTGGGAGCAGTTGTAGAATAACTGGCACTCGAAGGGATCTTCAAACACGGCTCTGGGGTCGGTACTGCAAGTGTCGTTCAGGTCCAGCAGCGCAAGTGACTGGCTGGCTTGGGGTAGGGGTGGGGCAGCTGCCATAATAATAATAATAATTATTATTATTGATTTATAGCGCCTAATTGTTTTATAGCGCCTAATTGTTTTATAGCGCCTTACCTCCGAAGCCGGGGCCCTAGGCGCTTTACAAATGTATAGATAAGTGATATATAAATACATGAATAATAGATAAATAATCAATTAAATAAATACGAATAAAAGCGTACATAAATAAACTCACAGGCAAAAGAAACGCAAAAGCACAGCTGAGACTTCATGTGGTAAATTCTTGAAAATTCACAAAAGTGAAAATGAAACAAATTCATCCGATACGAAATTCGTCTTTTCGAGTTCTGAAAAACAATATGCGTGAGTCGGTAGCTTTCAAACCTTCTGGTCGTGCTGAAAGTCAGTACCGTGTTGATCCTCCACGGGCAGCAATCACCGCCCTGCACCTCCGGTACATGGAGCGCACCAGATTGTTGGTTTGCTGCTGGGGAACGTGGGCCCACACTTGTGCAATGGCTGCACGCAACTCAGCTGCCGTACGAGGCCTGGGAACGAGAGCATTGAGCTATCTCTGAAGGGCATCAAAAAATGCTCTATTGGGTTAAGATCCGGGGACAGGGCAGGATGGGGCAAGAGACTGATGTTGTTGCGATGCAGGAAGTCCAGGGTAACACATGCTGCGTGGGGGTGAAGTTACGGTGCCTATGGAAAAATGGCACCACGTGGGGCTGGAGGACTTGGGCGATATAGCGGTCAGCATTGACGCCATTCCCACGACCTTGACCCACATTCTGGAAGAACACTAGGCCAACTCGCTGATCCAGGCCGACTGCGCCCCAAACCATGACGCTTACACCTCCCCACCTATTGTGTTGCATGATGCTGGCCTCAGCAAACCGCTCTCTGCGCCTTCTCCAGATCTTTATACGGCCATCCGAGTGATCCACACAAAAACGCTACTCGTCTGAGAATAGGACGTTCCTCCACTCCCTAAGACGCCAGTTAATGTGCTGCTGGGCCAGACGGTGACGGTGATGCTGAACTGTGAGGGCAGGACGTCTTGCGGGAACATGGTTTTCCAGGTGTGCAGCAGCCAGACGCCGGAGCACGGTTCGATCACTGACTGGCCTCCCATGCACACCTATGGCTGTGTTAGCGGCGGTTTCACGGTTGTCCCGGTAGTGCTGGCGCCGAAGTCGGTTATCTTGGGCAGCTGTGGTGACCCTTGGCCTGCCTCTCCTGGGTAAGTCATCAGTACTGTTGGTGGCATTAAAAAAAAAACGGTGCTGAAGGCGATAGATTGTCGTGACATTTACACCAAAAGTCAAGGCAACTTGCTGCAGCGTCTCACCAGCATGCAGACGACCAATACCTTGTTGGCGCTGGGCATCCAACAATCTTGGCATCGTGACTAGGCAAGAACTGTGCGAGTTTTGGCCCGACTGTGGCCAGTTTATAACCAGACTGAGTGCACTGAACAATACTCATGATATGTCCAGTTTCTGCACGTGCAGCAAGTGCCCGACACGGCAGGCCGTATACGCGTAACCCACTTACAGAACTGGAGCCGTGGTCACGACGCGAACGCAAATTTCTTTGCGCAAATAGGTTGCGGATCGTAAGTTCGTATGTGGCTACGTGAAAACTATCTCTTCCGCTAGTTGGCCGGTCACGACGCGCACTTACTGGAAACGGTGTCACGTACGGGTTATTTTTAGATAGGTGTGGGACCCCCGGGATTCCCACGGAAAACACCATCACGTGACCTGCACAAAATTCTCCTTGCAGCGTGAAGAGTGAAAGAGAAGAGGGGGTGTGTTCACTACGCGTTCACTACAGAGTTTTTGATCGAGTCATGTTTATCTGCCGTAGCGTCAGGTTAAATGCGTGGTATGTATGTGGAGAGTGTGATCAGGAGAGCATGCACGTCGCATATAGACCGCTCCCTAGCAGTCTCTATCTCAACATTGGACAGACTACAACCAGTAGAAGCATTTACTGCACGTACAAACCGTATGTAGCAGGCTCACTGGCAAGAAAACCAACGGAATGAACCTCAATCAAAGAACAACGAAAGAGGAGAGAATAACAACAACATCAACAAAACTCTCCACATACATGCCACGCATTTAACCTGACGCCGGTGCTACGGCAGATACACATGACCAGCGGCAAAACTCTGAATTCGGAACCCGCACATTTCGGGTCCACAACACAATGAATGAGACCTGCATTGACAGGCACTGATACGACCAAAACGGTGGTGGCTGATCAGTGAGGACTGACCGAGTGCGTTCAGCACTGAACTAGTCCGAAACACACACAACAAATGTTAACCCACAAAAAAGGAAACAAATAAACCCACGATGTGTGTACGGCTGGCCACACAGGCCTTTGCATTGCAGGGTGCGTAGTGAACTGAACGCGCCCCGTCTACACTCAAGTCGTCCTACAGAAGATCGCACAATTCCTGCAGGTCTCTCCTCCTAAATCTAAACCTTTGAAGCATGTCCACATCGTCGTACAAGTCAAAAGGGTTAGTACGATTGCGGAACACCCTTTCCCGTCGCAATGCTCTTCTCATTTGCAGTTCAAGCGGGCCGCCATTTTTCAGATTTACGCAAAGGCTACGGCACCTTGACGACACCCTCCTAGGTGGTGTACAATACGCAAGGGTTTCCGAGCGGCCGTAACTCTGCGCAAACGTCATGACCACCCAATTTTATCACAAATCGTAAGTTACGGACCCTCGCGTGCGTAAATCGGTGGCGGAAAAGTTACGAACGCGTCGTGACCACGGCCCCTGCTCACCCATGTCCCAGTTCACTCTCAACTCGGCACTGACCAGGCTTATGGACAAGAAAAACGTGTGTTCCGGGCGCTGATAACATTTTCCTGTTTATTGATATGTTGGTTCACTTTTTTCCACAGCGATAAAACTTTTGCGCTTCTTTTGCCTGCGAGTTTATATACATATACTGATATAGTCATGCATACAGTCAGACATACGTACAAGCACTGACGCCTACATATATACCCCCCCCCCCCACCCCCCCAAAAATGCGGCATCGTTCCAATAGTGTAAAGTGGTATTCCTTTCAACACACCTTGTATATCGTATGTGACTGGACTCGCTTCTCCCTAGGGGGAAGCACCCAATTTTCCCGAAAGGGATAATGACGTGAAGTAGTCTAAAAAATAATAATAATAAATAAATAAATTAAAAAAACAACTGGAATACTATTCGACACCAGGAAGGTCTTACTCGGACAATCATCGGTCGCGCTCTCAGGCCAAACGCAAACTTTCGCCCTGAGGCTGTACACGGTCGTATTAGGGCAAATCTTTTGCTGGGGTTTCCCCATGGCACACTGGTAAAACACGGAGCAGTTTTTAGGATCTCTTATCACATCGAAGGCTGAACCACATTCAGGCAGGGAGGCACTATCGGCAGCCAGAATGGTGGTGAGAAACAGCAGGAAATTGCAGAGCTTCATTTTCAGGATGTCTAACAACGCTGAGCCGATGAGCCGACGAAGGCGAGCTTCTGTGGTGCTTGGAATCTGTGACAAGTTAAGCCAAAAATGAAAAAAAAAATGATAATAATGAATGGACTGTCCACAAAATTTGCATAACCAAATCAATTCGCTCAATATCTGAAAACTTGTGGTGAACGATGTTTCCGGTTCGCCACCCCTACAGTCTGGAACTATCTGCCTATGGGGCTGAGACAACAACCATCTTTATCAGCTTTTAGATCTGCACTGAAAACCCACTTATTTCAACAGGCCTTTCAAATGGTTGTCTTTGTATTGTGTGATGTGTAATATGTATTGATTGACGTGTTGGTCTGAATAGTGTGAATGTGTATGAGTGACGTGTTTTAGCGCAATGAGTCACTGTGTCTGAGAAGTGCGCTATATAAATGAAATTTATTATTATTATTATACCTCTTGAAAGCCGGACAGATTGTTTATGACTGTATATTTACATGTCTTCTTTTTTTTATTTAAGTCTGGCGAAGGAACACCTGGTTAGCTGCGAAATAGTCTTTGTTGCTTGCGCGGCGTTAAGCCTTAAATAACTAACTAACTCACCTCTCGAAAGCCTATGCAAAAATCGCTATTCTAATTGAAATCTTCAGATCACTAGAGCCCCTTCAAGCCACTATTACGCAATCTGCAGCGGTCTTGAGCTTAGCGGGGAGGGCCCACGCCTTGCGTAATAGTGGATTGAAGTGGCTCCTACTGGTGTGCAGCGGTGTGTTCTTTTTAACCAGTCAGTGACAATGACAATGAAACTTTATTTTTCTACGGTAGAAATTGTAGCACACGTGCCAGTTTATAATTTGCCGTTGCTAAACTACCACACGTAAAACAAAAGAAGAAGTTCAAGAGCCCCCCCCCCCCAAACACACACACACACACACACACACACACACACACACACACACACACACACACACACACACACACAAAACAACAACAACAACAACAACATCAAAAGCCAAAAAAATTAATAAACCTATAAAACCTTTAAAAAAAAGCCTAAAACAAAGAAAAAAATAGCAAGAAAACTATTAGACTACAACACAGATAATATTAAGTGAGCGTGAGATTAACAGCCTGACATGTATATGGCAAAATTACATGTCATGCTTTAATACCCTCCACTACTTATCATGTAGCGGGCAAGGGGCGGACGGGCTCGGGGTCTTAAGAAATACAGGATCAGGATTATCCCAGCCAATCCACAACTAGCTTTCTCATGTGGTTTTTAGGCTGAGCTGTCTATTAGGTCTAGTTCACAATGACACCGGCATAATTAGCAAAGCAAAGCAATCAGACATTCAGTCCACCGTTACGTTTGGTTATAATCACGGCTACTCAAAACATACCACAGACAAGAAAATTAGGACGGCTTTGCACACTAAAATCATTGTCAAGTTCGACACTTAGCGCTGGTGACGAGAATCAACAGACTTAACATACTGCGGCAGCTGTGAAAAGAAGCAGCTGGTTCTCCTGTGATGGGTAGGTAACTGGACACTGCAAGGGAGACAACTGTGCCTGTATGGGAAGAGTGATAATAATAGTAATAATAATAATACTTATAGGGCGCCTGTCTCCGGGGAATGCGCTCTAAGCGCCTTACAATCTAAAAATGAAGTGGAAAAACATAAACAACACATTCTCTCAAGGTACGCTACGCGACAACAACTAGAAAAGTAATGGAGCACAGATTAAGAAGAGATAACACAAGTAAAATGATAAAGGACAGGCAGAGACAGTTAAAACAGGAATGAATCAAACACCAAGACCGAACACACACAACCTAGGTAACACAAAACACAAATGAGAATAAGAACCAGCGATGAGAACGAAAAACAAAAGCATAGATTGGAATGAGGTGGGGTGGGTGGGTGTTTGGGGGGTTTAACGTTCTTTTCCACCACATAGGGTGATATCAAAGACGGGGCAACGATGAAAAAGCCAGCACAAACATTTGGCCCCAGCCGGGATCGAACTCACGACCCGAGCATTAGAAGTCCAACGCTCTACCATTCGACCACCCCGGCTCCCCACCCGGAATGAGGTGGCAAAAATCTTAAAAAGACAGCAGTGGTGAGCATCTAAAAGTAAGACTGACACTATAAGACTTGCATAATTATGATACCATCCTTGCGCATTTTGAGTGATCACAAGATCTGGCAGATCCCAGCAAAGAAGCCCCCCCCCCCCCCCCCCCCAAGAGGGGCCGTATCAACCAGCATGTCCCTCACAGCTCAATTGCAGCGCCAACTTACCTGATCGTTCCGTTAGGTAGGCTTTTCGCTACTGCAATTGCTACTTGCTAATTAATTTTTTCCTTCAAGGAGCTCTCGATACGTGTAGTTCAGACGTCAGTTAGCACGAGAATGCTTCTCAAGCGCACGTCAGGCAGTCACGTGAAAATTTTGTCACTTTCGAGATTCTTCTCTTACCGAACGAGTTGCAAGGGTAGATTTCAACAAAAGCGTGACATGCAGTCAAAGATCAGCAGGTATGTACTGGCGTGGAAAAACCACTTCATATGACATGTTCGGAAACAGCTGCGCAGACGTAATCTACACACGTTTTTTTTGCTTTAAGAACGAAATTTAAACGACTAAACAAGTCATTTGCCGGTACAGCTGTGCAGACTATTAGGTGTTATTACGGGTTTTGTCTGTCGTGTTATGAATATATTCAACGCGGCGATCTTGTGCTCAGATACCCCTTTTTATACCACTCTACCACTATTGCAAGTCATGGTTTAAAATCCATAATTCACCACGCGTGGTATAACATTGTACCCATGACAATCACACGTGAATTATGGCTGTACCTAAAGAGTGCACATGCACTACTCCTAGCAATGTTCCAGCAGTGTGTTCTGGTTAAAGGATTTGCATCACGAAAAAGCGACTAAAGAGTAATTTACGTCACGACATGACGTGGTTCGACTTCGTACGGGAATGGGGACGAAGGAGCTTTGACAGTCGCTTGACGTGGAATTGTTGATCTTTTGCTGCGTTTTATCCCCAAGCGGTCGTGTTTGCGACAAGCGTAAGCCTAGTTCCAGTTCTCTACTAAGACGGAGGTTTCGAAACGGACCTGCTGACTTCTCAAAGCCTATGGACAAAGCGAAGTGAAGCACCTCAGTCAGAGATACCGCGTGAAAGCATTTGGATTGCAGATGTCAGCTTTCAACTGAAATCAAAGAAATGCAGGTAGGGACGTGGTATGAAGAGTTTTCCCAATTCGGTGCCCCCGATTACGTAAAATACACCACCCTCGTTTCTTGATTTCGACCGTAAAACTGCTCGTTAAAACTCGCAGTTTTACGGTCGAAATCAACAAACTCGTGTGGTGTATTTTCCGTAATCGGGGGCACCTCATTGTTAAAACAATATTGCTGCGTTTTTATCTCCAAGCGAGTGGACATGAGTGTCAGTTGTTTTCACAGCGGTTCCCGTGCGGACAAGTTCAGGGGTCAGGTGCCTAATGGCTGTACGGGAGGTCGAACTGGGTTGCTGAAGGCCTCGGTGTAGCGCCGCAACGCCAGGAAGTTGCCGTCGGACTCTCCTGCTGGCTACGACAGTCTCTACTACACAAACACTGCCCCCGCGTACATGAAGGAACTGATTCCTGTGTACCAGCCAGCGCGCAACTTGCGGTCTGCAAGTTCTCTCCGTCTGCGGCTCCCTTCAACTGACGACACCAGTAAGAAGAGGCACGGTGCACGGTCCTTCAAAATGCGGCGCCAAAATTGTGGAACTGTCTCCCTGAGATAGAGAAGGAGGCAGTCAGCATTACCGCATTCCGGAAGCGCCTGAAGACTTATCTCTTCAGTGCCGCGCGCCAGTAATCACCTGCAGTTTTTTTGTTTTGTTTTTTTTAAAGTATCTTTCCTTTCAAAACCTCTCCCTAAGCGCCGTGAGCACTCAGTTAGGGTGGAGCCGTGCGCTATATCAAGTCTCCATCATCATCATCATCATCATCATCATCTACTTCAGGACAAGTGTCGACAGCCACGAAGAAGGGACTACTTCACCTCTGTCTTCGTGGGACTGCTCGCCTTCTTGGGCCTTGTATACTAGACTCATAAGTATACCCGAACTGTCGTTAGAGCCACATTCATACACAGTCAAGGACTGAAATAGTGTAACAGGAACTAAAGGCTTCATTTTCATACTTTTCTTGACAGCACTGACAGTGTGTTTCATTAGTCGGGTTTCAGTAGCCGTGATAGACGGTTAGGAACCGCGCATCTCTCATTTGTACGTGTATGGTGTAATAAATGTTCGTGTGATCGTATCCTTGTATGCCCCTGTGTAAATGTGCACGTTTGCGTATGGTATGTGCGTGAATGTGACTGCGAGTGTGAATGTGTGAGCACATGGAACGCAAGACAGGGTCGTGACAACATTAAATGAAATTTGCTCTGTTGCTGGCGGGATGCTTACAGTAAATGCATTGTTACACTCACACACACACACACACACACACACACACACACACACACACACACCACGCACGCGCACGCACGCCACACACGCACACACACATACACACGCACTCCACGCACGCACACACACAACACACACACACACACACGTGCACACTTCACTACGGTTTGTTGTAGGACAATCCTGTTCAGTTAGAACTGACACATGATGTCACGGTCACACCGCTCTGACACTACCTGACATAACCTGATCAGACAGTGAGTGGTTTTTTGCATGTCCGCAGTTTGAACTGATCCTTTTGGCGGTTTGTCGCTGTGTTGAAATGGACGTCGCTTTTTTTTTTTTCTTTCTTTCTGTCTTTCTTTTTTCTAAACGAGCCTCAACCACCTGTGATGCCCGTCCTAACTTGAGATTAAACGGTTTTCACTGAATGCGGTGTGGCTTCAGTTTGTCAAGTCTGCCTTTCGGAATCAATATTATTAAGGGCAAGTGTGAAAGATGTAATAGAGTAAATAAAACTGCCCCCTCCCCCCCCCCCTTTCCCTTCCCTTCCCAGGCCCAGCTTATAACTTCTAATAAAATATAAATAAATAAAATGTTCCTTCAATCGCATTTTTAAAACCTGAGTTTCCTAAGTTATAACTACTATAAGCACAAGAGAATCAACTCATGAGTTCTTGCTGAAGGGAGAGTGAGTTGCGTCCCATAGGTCTATTCGTCTCCACGCGTTCTCTTGTTGGTTGGTTGTCAAGGGTTTAACGTCCTGTCTGCGTTTTCTTAGAAGGCGTGAGAAGCATGCATGTCATCAAGATCGTGTGTGTGTATGTGTGTGTGTGTGGGGGGGGGGAGGGGGGAGGTCTCAGTGTGTGGTGTGTGTGTGTGTGTGTAGGGGGGGGGAGGTCTCAGTGTGTGTGTGTGTGTGTGTGTGTGTGTGTGTGTGTGTGTGTGTGTGTGTGTGTCAGTGTGTGTGGTGTGTGTGTGTGTGTGTGTTGGTCTGTGTGTGTGTGTGTGTGTGTGTGTGTGATAATGGAACTTCACCTGCCAAGAGTCGGTATGGCACTATGAACGAGTCCATATTGACCCAACCAAGTGGCAAGCCAGTGACCCCCGTGTAATAAGCTTCGTCACGGTTGACCGAACCAGGACCCTTGACCTGCTTAGGATATGGACTTGAGCAATGCGTGCCCCTTCACGGTCACTGAGTGCACTCACACCAGCCACCCGGCCACCCGGCCACCCACCCTATACAGATCCTTTGGCTTGGGTTTTAGTTCTCTTTTTCGTGTTTTGTTGTTGGTGGCCGGTGGTGGTGATGGTGTCGTTGTTGTACTATTTGTTGTTTATCGTTTTGCGACGATTGCGCTCAGTTCAGTAAAACCACACAATGTCTGATATATGAACATGCATGAACATTTACATTTACACATTTTACATTTACAGATATTTACACTGTAGTGACATGAACATCGTTTTCTGATAGACAAACGCCCTTTTTCAGAAACCGAAATGCAAAGAGTTTGTTTTGTTGTTGTTGTTGTTGTTTTTCTTTCTTTCTTTTTTGCGGGGTGGGGGCCGGTGGGGTGGGGGTGGGGGTTGAGGGCGGTTGCAAACAATCGAAAATGGAAATACCATGTACCACTGCTTATTGGATTTTGAATTGCCTCGTTGAAAGAACGGGCAGACCAAACGATCGGTCGCTGGACAAACGTTGCTTAATCATTAATAGCTTATACCGTGTCTAATAACTTTCTCATGGTCCTTCTCATTTCTTTTTCAGGTCTGTCCGGCATTCGTTCACAGGGTTACAGTCGGTCTGGCCAGTTTAGCATCTAGCTGTTTGTCATGGGGAAACAAAAATTGCATAATCGGCCTCAAGGCTTTTGCTCTGAGAGGTTGACATGGAGCGTGGAGTAGATGAAAATTGCGTATCGAACGTTGCCGTCAGTTTGAAACGTTTACACACACACACACACACACACACACACACACACACACACACACACACACACACACACACACACACACACGGAGAGAGAGAGAGAGAGAGAGAGAGAGAGAGAGAGAGAGAGAGAGAGAGTCTGGTCACGTACGAGCACAGCAAACGAGTCAACACTGCAGAAGCACAGTTTAACGTATCTTGACAGATGCCGCAAAAGTGGTGACATGACTCGATGTGAAAAATTCAATAAGCATATCACACAATTGAACGGAATTTACAATGATCTGAAATGCTTATTACGAGTGAAAAAGAACTTTGGAGTGGTCTTTAAAATTGCACATACCGAAGTTTTCATAGCACATAATCAGTCGCACCCGCCCTCTGTCTTCTACCATTCTTACGAATTAACTACCATAAATTATGATATGTGTTACACACAAACACGACTTACTTCCTAAAAAAAAAAACAAAAAAAAAACAGACTTCATCCCAGTCTTGCACCATGACCTTTGAAATCTGAAGGTAGCACTATGACTAAGCTACAATGCGCATGGTTTTCTGGAGTCGATGTAGGCCTTGACCTTGGCGTCGGCCTCGACCTTGGCCTGGAGTTTCTTGATTTCCGGAAAAGAGGAAACGGCGCCATCGTCCTGGAATTTCACAATGCTCTCCACGATGTCGTAAACACACAGGTCAGCGAAAGACAGCTGCAAAATGTTACAGGCCAGTAATAGCTTCCGGGTCGAAAACCTTTGCCCCTTTTAAACCTTGTGTGCAGAGTAAAAAATGGCAATCTGATGCTTTTTGTTAGCTTTGTAAACAGGTTTCATGCCAGGTACTAGTAAAATTAGGGAAACATGAGGCTGGCTTGTGGACTAAGGAAGCCAAGAAAGGAAGAAAAAATCCTTCTATAACAGCTTAGGCACTGTGACATTGCTGGAATGGGCCCGCTTCTTGATTAAAAAAAAACAAACAAAAAACAAAAAAACTCTAGAGCTAGTTTAGTTTGAGGTTAGACTCTAACCCAGGGCTAAACTCCCTAACCCCGACTATAACATACGGGCCCTGGTGTCTAGCATCACGCCAGTTAGACACCTGCATAGTGACAGCATCGGTCTCTCGGCCCCAAAACCGATGACGTCAATTCCTTTGGTTAACTTTGTTCCGTCTGTGGCTTTTGGTCAAATGTTACAGATATACTTTCCTGTGCTGTGTTGCTTTTCGTGAACAAATGAGGAAACTTGAAGCTGATAACGATGAAGGTCGAACGAAACCGGCACTAACTGTGTGTGTACTTACTGAATCTCCGACGATAAATCCAGTGCTGCCGTTCTCCTTGATAAACCTGTCGAAGTGGCCCAGATACTTCGGAAGCGTCTCTTCTTTTAGCTTTTTGGTGCTCTCTGCCTGAACACACACACACACACACACACACACACACAGTGACAAAGTGTGACCGAATTTTGCCATTACTCAATCAGCATGAAACGACTGGAAGATGTGGGTGTGTGTATTCAGTGGTGTCTCCCTTGCCGTCCTGTTCTTTGTCCGTTTAGTTAAATTTTTACTTCAGTCACACACACACACACACACACACACACACACACACACACACACACAGAGAGAGAGAGAGAGAGAGAGAGAGAGAGAGAGAGGAGATGATGATGACGAAACATTTTTATTCAGGATACAGCATTTAGGCATCGCCGCTTATCTAACAGGCTGCCCTGCTATTCTACATTTAAGGATACTAAAAAAAAAATGTAAAAAGCCAACAACTACAAACTGTTTAAAGGGGGGGGGGGGGGGCTTTCTGAGCGGAAAACGACTGGAGCTGGCAAAAAGTTGGGGTGGTAAAAAAAAAAAAAAAAAATTCTCACCCTGGGTCGTGACGCTCAACACATTAAGCACAAGATCAAAACCACGCACTGAAAGTCCAATTTATAGTCGTACACACGATAGTGGTATTACAAAAAGCCTCTCTCTCTCTCTCTCTCTCTCTCTCTCTCTCTCTCTCTCTCTCTCTCTCTCTCAACAGTTGCTCAGCTGAGTGATATATTTTATTTTGCACTTTGGTTATTTCATGTACAAGTATTGATGTGAATAAGAATGTCTGGATGTCACTCTCAACTTTGAATGGGCCTAAGGCCTATCAATAAACAATTCTCTCTCTCTCTCTCTCTCTCTCTCTCTCTCTCTCGTCTCGAAGCGTCCTTCCGTGTTTACCTCATTGTAAGAAATATCATTGCCATCAATCTAAATCCTTGATAATGATTTATCATAGTGTGGCCTTGGCACTATGTGATACGTATCGAAAGAATTTCGGAATACAATAGCTCCGAGGTGAACATGCGGGCCGCAGGCTGATGGTCGCTACCCTTTGCTTCAGGTTCACCGCGCCGGATAGGAGCAGAAAACCACTCAAGCGTAACAAGTTAGAAAGCCCATTCCATGTATTCGACTAGCTTGGTTCCGTTATAACTGCTCCTAGTGTCTCATTTATTATTCTTCATATCCTGTTCTTTAATTTATTGCTCGTCTTCTTTTTTTCGCGATTTGTTTTCACTATCCCAAATACGACTATAGTCATAACAGCGGTCGGTAGTCTAGTGGTTAAGAGACTTGTCGCCAGTGGGGGAGGGGTTCGAGTCCCACTCGGGGCAAAGAATTTTTCCTTCTCGTATGTGGCACCGTTCATTCGGGCCGATCGTCGGGGGTTCTCTCCGCGTACTCCGGCTTCCTCCCCCTCTGCTTTGGAAATGTTCAGCCCACCAAATTTGAAAAATAAATTAAATTCTAAATTCCGAAATTTAAATAGCTGAGCTGACCCTTCGCACCACATTCGTGATTGTAATGTGTTTATGTTCAGTGTGTGAGAGAATGCGTGTAATTCACGTGAGCGTGCGTGTTGGGTTAAGTTCACGGCGCTTTGAGCCGATTCAAGAAATTGGGTAAAGCGCCTATACAGTACTCATTATTATTATTTACATTTCCCCGTCCTGTCTGCTGTCAGGTTTCCTTGGCAACCCGCCGAAGGTGATGTCAAAGTAAAATATAACATCGTCCCCTAAATATAAAACCATCTGGTCCGCACAGAGCAATGTCAACACGACAGAAGAATTCAAGTAACTTCAAGTTTCGCGCATATAGCCTGCAGACTGAAGGCTGTGTAATGCATTCACAGATATAAATCATGAATATAAAATTAATTCTCTCTCACGCGTTCACTCCGCTAAGCACCCTCCCTTGAAACTTTGAAGAAAAACCTCAAAACCCACCTGTTTCTGCCCATAACACGCGTGTGTGTGTGTGTGTGTGTGTGTGTGTGTGTGTGGTTGCGCCCAGACCTAATGGCTTTGTAAATTTTTGTATACATATTTCTTCCTATTCACCATTTTTTCTCTCTTTTTTTAGCGCTTAGAACTGTTCTTAACTAATGGGTCATAGCGCTATATAAGTACTGTCATTATTATTATTATAAAGAAGTTTGTGCATACAGGCACACTCACACGCGATATTCAACACCTACCCAGTGGTACTAGCAGGCATGGAATATGAGCGCGTAAGTGGACAAGACGGGTGGGGGAAGGGGGCAGGAATGCTATTTGGAAAGAGCAACCCCGCGACCAGCCAGTGATCTGGAGTTCGGCGATGACACTGAAGATCTGTCCACAAAGTAACGACAGTGTTGCGTGAAAGACCGACAGTGACCGTAAATGAACTTGGAACCGAGTCTGCCAGAATGTGGTGTGGAGGTTTGTGGGTGCAGTGGGCAGGACAGCTGCAGTTCGAAACACCACTGAGCTGGTGCACAAGCACCCAGCTGAAGAAAAGAACCTAGCCAAGCTGAATAATATAAGCATTGTTGTGGATGGAATTGCGACACCGCCGCGTGGGTGTCAGAACTTGAGCTGGTGGTGGTGGGAGGGGTGGGGGTTGGTTGTGGGACGAGGGTGGCGGGTGAGGGCCGGGGTGGAGTCAGGCGACTCAACAGGTTGAGCGTTGGACGAGGTCAGAAAGTCCGGGGTTCGAGTCCCGACAGCTCCCTTCGACTGTGACGTCACCACCATCTGGTCAGTTCAGCCACAGTTTGGCGTATTGACGGAAAACGTCATTTGTCTCCAGGAACTTCTGTGTGTGTGTGTGTGTGTGTGTGTGTGTGTGTGTGTGTGTGTGTGTTCTTATTCATGTTTTTCAGTGTTGTTGTGGGTGTTTGTATGTGACTTAGGACATTGACACGAATTTATCAGTAAAATCATGTTTCTTACATCACCAGTTGAAAGCAGACGAGACGATACCCACAAATAATGTTACCCAGCTTCCTCATTCCACACAGACCACACACACGTTCTGCACAAAAGACTTGTTTGTGCACGAAACAAGGCTAGCCCCGTACGCCAGTTTACCAATCGACCACGGGAGTATCATTTCGGCCTTCGAAATACGACTCGGGCCTGACCGCCTGAAATGAAAAGGGCCGGGAGGCAAAGTGCTGACTCACTCAAGCTTTATCTCGTGTTCAATTAGTGGCGTCCCACTCCTGAACACGTTGTGAAAACAGTCCTACGGTCAATGGTTTGTGTTGCCGTCGGTACAAGGACACGTCAGAGCATGGTCAATACAGGTGTCCTTGTACTTGCAGGTTAAGGTTTACACACGAAATGGTCAGCCATGTGAACAGTGCTGACGTCTATAGTATAGCTGTACAGCTTGAACATTGCTGATCAGAGAGAGAGAGAGAGAGAGAAAGAGAGAGATGATGATGATGATGAAACGTTTTTTATTCAGGATAGAGCATTTAGGCATTACTGCCTGTCTTACAAGCTGTCCTGCTAGTCTACGTTAAAGGGTAAAAAGACAACATCAAAACAAGGGGGAAAAAAGGGGGGGGGGGGGGAGAGAAAAAAGACAAACAAAAGTATTAACTATCTAAAAGAAATGAAGAAGAGAAAAGTAGACATGATAAACAATCAAAACACACGTGGCATTTTTGGATGATATTGGCTGTATGCCAAGTAAGAACTTCAAAGTCGTCACTAACATTCGAAAACATGCATATAACACATTTCTACCTACATGGTCAGATGAGCGTGTCGTGTAGAATTTGTTTGAAGTCAGTGAATTTGGAAATGTTTTGGATACTTAGTGGTAAAGAGTTCCATATGGATGCCCCTGAGAAAGACAGGCTACATTTGTAGATATCAACCCTTGGACGAGGCACTGGGAGCAGACTGTTCCTTGTGTTGTGTTGTTTATCGTGTTTGAAATTAAACAGTTGATGAAGATATGTTGGCGC
The DNA here is from genome assembly GCA_018292915.2 of Batillaria attramentaria. Taxonomy (NCBI): domain Eukaryota; kingdom Metazoa; phylum Mollusca; class Gastropoda; family Batillariidae; genus Batillaria; species Batillaria attramentaria. Next base: position 453,805 of record JACVVK020000091.1, read on the forward strand.
TTTGCAGTAGACAATTTTGTGCATTAGTAAGCATTTGTTAAATTCCAGATGCTGTTTTAGGGGAAGAAGTTTGAGGATTTTAAACTTTTGGTCAGTACTAGAATTACCCGAGTGTAAGAGTTTGACAGCGCGAGAGAGAGAGAGAGAGAGAAAGAGAGAGAGAGAGAGAGAGAGAGAGAAAGAGAGAGAGAGAGAGAGAGACACACACACACACACACACACACACACACACACACACACACACACACACACACACACACACACACACACACACGCACACACAGACGGGAAAAGAGTAGACTACGACTGAACCGCTGAAATGATTGCTGACTAGTGTATGCCGGGTTTAGTGAGTGCACCTTGCATTGAATCTGAAATCTGCTCGTGTTCTTCTAGTGTAGACATCACGTCTGTATCATAATATGTAGAGCCTATTTTATATGCAGTCAGAACGTATGTGCGAGTGAGTGTTTATATACTTATTTCCTCATTCTGTTTTGTTCGGTTGTGTGTGTGTGTGTGTGTGTGTGTGTGTGTGTGTGTGTGTGTGTGTGTGTGTGTGTCTGTCTGTCTGTCCGTCTGTGTGTTTTCCTGTTGTTGGGTGTTTTGTTTCTTTGCTTATTTTTCTGTTTTTGTTTTATTTTTGTTTTCCTCTACCCCCAGAGGGTTGGGGGAAAAACTTGACTTGACTTGGTTAATCTTAATCCCACACTGAGTGCTCCAGTAGTATAACAACAATCGTAGAATTTGAATATTTCGGACCGCTCGCGCAAAGTGTAAACAACTGACATGGTTTTGCATTAAGAGCTGTACTAACCATCAAGATAGAGTATTTCAAGCATGCTGGCGAATGAAACTGTTCCGAAACATAAATTGGCTTAGCAAAGATGGATAGCCCGCTAAATGACTTACAGCACGTTGACGAAAAAAAAAAAGTATCATTAAACAGAAGGACAAATACACCACAGAAATAAACCAGAACGAAGGTATTACGTGGTTTTCACGTTTTTAATTCAAGATCATGAGACATAATTTACAGCCAGAAGATAAAGAGGTGTGTAAGAGGTGTGTAAGAGGTGTGTGAGAGGTGTGTAAGAGGTGTGTGAGAGGTGTGTAAGAGGTGTGTAAGAGGTGTGTGAGAGGTGTGTAAGAGGTGTGTGAGAGGTGTGTAAGAGGTGTGTGAGAGGTGTGTAAGAGGTGTGTGGTACGAGTTAAAACTCAGTCTGCGGCCGTTTAGCCAGGTAAGCCTTCATTTTGGGGTTCTCCTCCACTTTGCCTCGCATTTTCGTCACCTCAGGGAAGGCGGACAAGACGTCTGCGTTGATCTTCAGGAGGCTCTCCACGATGTCATAGGCCGCCAGGTCCGCTAGGGTCAACTGTAGACAATTAACGAATTTATGTTACCGGCTTTGTCTGAGCTGTGCACAATTAAGAAATTTGTTACCTGCTTTGCTTGACCTGTACACAATTAACGAATTTATGTTACCTGCTTTGCTTGACCTGTACACAATTAACGAATTTATGTTACCTGCTTTGCCTGACCTGTACACAATTAACGAATTTATGTTACCTGCTTTGCCTGACCTGTACACAATTAACAAATTTATGTTACCTGCTTTGCCTGACCTGTACACAGTTAACGAATTTATGCTACCTACTTTGCCTGATATAACTCGAATGAGAAGGCAGGCCGTTTCACGATGCGCATGCACCAAATATATTCTTTAAAAAAAAAAACAGTTTACGTTAAGAAGTAAAACAATCCAAAGCCAGAAACATGTTTGACAAGAATGATTCAGTTTTATGTAGGAACGGATTGGAAGTTCATAGTTAAATTAACAAGCCCTCCATCCCCCCACCCCCACCAACACCACCACCACCACCACCACCATCAGCATCTTCAATAACGGCCTGATTTCGGAAACAGTGTTTGTGCCGATCTACTTTCTTAATTTATGCTATTTCATCAGCACACACACACATAAAAACCCAAATGGTACACAGGATACAAACGCGATATAAAACTAGAATTACACGATATAAAAAAATATTAAAGCCGAAGGCGCTGATTAATAAGGAAAATAAGGTTCACGTGGAGGTGTGTGTGTGGGGGGGGGGGGGGATCTGGGAATAGACCGTATACTTACAGCACTTCCAATGAAGAATCCACTGCTGCCATTCTCCTTGAGTAGTTTTTCGAAATACCCCATGAATCGGGGAATTGTCTCTGTCACCAGCTGCTTTTGTAATTCAGCCTAAAAAGGGAACATACTACAAGTTAGAACGACCGACGGTAATCGAAAAACAGTCAATCTAACAATCAAACAAGTCAACGTTCAGAAACAATCTGGTGTTCATCCAATTTCCTGTATCGGATTACTACACTCTACAGCAGGACACAGGGGCATGCAGAAAGAGACAGGCAAAGGCACAGACAGAAAGAGACTGACAAAGGCACAGACAGAAAGAGACAGAAGCACAGACAGAGAGAGAGATAGGCAAAGGCACAGACAGAAAGAGAGAGAGAGAGAGAGGGGGGGGAGAAAGAGGCAAAGACAAAATGAGAAAGACAGAGGCAAAGACAGAAGAGAGAGAGAGAGAGAGAGAGAGAGAGAGAGAGAGAGAGAGAGGCAAAGACAGAAACAGAAAGACATAGGCAAAGACAGAATGAGACAGAGGCAAAGACAGAGAGACAAAGGCACAGACAGAAAGAGACAGAGGCAAAGACAGAATGAGACAGAGGCAGAGAGAGAGAGAGGCACAGATTGCGACAGAGGCACAGACAAGCAGAAACAGGCGGGCAGACAGACAGGCAGGCGGACAAGCACAGACAGACACAGACAGACAGACACAGACAGGCAGACACAGACAGATGTCAAATTCAAGAAGGATTTTAGTCCCAACATAACACGGACTGCACGAGACGAGTATGTTCGCACAGCACAGCTGTACAATGCACGTATTCACAACAGACTCATTAATTTGAACTGACAAGTAACTGTAGAATTATATCTACCTTCTTGGCTTCGTCTGTCTCGAACTGTGTCTTGCCCATGTTCGTCATGAGATCTGCGATGAGGCTGCACACCTCCGTAACACGCATAGCGTCCTCCGATGTCTTGCCAGCAAGACCTGTACACACACACACACACACACACACACACACACACACACAGTCATGTTGTTTTCTATTTAAAGAGGATAAATGCTACCGTTTGTTACGCAGGTTGGCTTAGAAAACATGGAATTAGCCATTTAATGCCCGAGTGCCCGGAACTGCACGCCAAGGAAAGGTAGGTCATGATTTCTACACGACTTATTTCTTCAATGTGCCCCACATTTATACAGACAGTCGCCATGTCTAAACGGGGCGTGTATCACTTCGTTCGCGACCAGTTTTAGAACTTGGAAATGATCATTTTCCAGAATTTGTCAGCTGGCATCTAAACGTCTTTGGCACGAGCTCCAAAACATGGGTCAGCATCAAGTATTTTCAGATGGGATAGGGTTTAATATAGCTAATAATAGGGTTTAATATAGCTATCCAGTATTTCAGATGGATAGGGTTTCATAGAGCCACCCGGTATTTCAGATGGGATAAGGTTTAATACAGCCACCCAGTATTTCAGATGGGATAAGGTTCAACATAACCACTCAGTATTTCAGAAGGGATAAGGTTCAACATAACCATCCAGTATTTCAGATGGGATAAGGTTCAACATAACCATCCAGTATTTCAGATGGGATAAGGTTCAACATAACCACCCAGTATTTCAGATGGGATAGGGTTTCATATAGCCATCCAGTATTTCAGATGGGATAGGGTTTCATATAGCCACCCAGTATTTCAGATGGGATAAGGTTCAACATAACCATCCAGTATTTCAGATGGGATAGGGTTTAACATAACCATCCAGTATTTCAGATGGGATAGGGTTTAACATAACCATCCAGTATTTCAGATGGGACAGGGTTTATTTTCGAAATAATGAGACGAACGTACCGCACTCTCTTGCAACATAGCCAGCGAGGGCCAAGCTCTCTCCATATTTCTTCCCCTTCACTACCAGGTACGGCAGCTGGCCGTAGGGCGCATCTGAAACGAAGAAAAATCATTTTAACAGATTTTTTCATTCTAGTGACTGAGCAGTGGGCTCACACAAAGTCACCCAGCCGCCACTTTTGAGAAAATTTTAAAAAAAGAACAAAAAAAAAACCCTTGTAGTAAGACAAATTCAGCGACTTTGAGATTTTGGGTCCAGAAACAAAGAATACAACTTCAAAATTTCAAGGCTGAATGAAGCAAATTCCTCAACATGGCCGCGCTTCAAGAGCAAGTTTGCAACAAACCTCAGGACTGCACTGTGCTATAGAAATGATTTCTACATCAAAAGAAAGCTGATTTTCTGCACTTTTCAGTGATACCAATGTCCATATGAATCATCCTTTGTCTCCCTTTTGTGGGAGCCCCCCACCCCCTCAACACACACATACACACACACACACACACACACACACACACCTCTTTTTTCATTGCCTGTTTTTTGTGCACATAATATGTTTTGTAAACTTCCATGTCAACGTTTTAGTTGGGAAACCATATTTATCCAACCTCGAGGAATACTTGTGTGCTACAGAACCACTGCATCATTTGTAGTGTCTAACTAAATCAAAGTTCTGATTAGTGAGTTTTCTGTGTACAGTAATTTATCAGGACCTATCAATTAATGGTCAGAGCAGAAATGGAAATATACAATGAACAGTTTTATTCATTAGACAAGTCATATAATACTCAAAATAATAATCATAATACTCACTGGCTTTTTCCTCTGCCCACTTCTCGGATGGAATAATTACATTCTCGTATTTTTTGCCGGAGAGCTCAAAAGCCATTCGCAGTGGTTCAGCCCTGGCGCGCACGGGGAAATACACAAGCTTGATATCAGCCATTGTTGAACACTTAGTGGAGGTGTATTGAAAATTAACGTGTCTAGTTTAGCTCCGAGCTCTACGAATGTGGGCCTATGGCCAGTTTCGGCGTTTTATAGCGAGCGAGCGAGCGAGTGCACAGCCACCAAACCTCCACCTCAATGTAGAGAAAGCCGTTTACACCCTGTTCCCAGTGTCAGGGGACTTGTGAGGCGCGCAAGGTCATCTAAGCTCATCTGGAAAAAAAAAAAGGCGTAAGTGCTTTTAACATCTATGGTAGTTAGGCCGTTTTTCCAGAGGGGATAGTCTTGCGACGCGCGCTAGGTCAGTTGTGAGTAGGAGGCTTGGGATCGGTCCGTATCGGAAACCTGCAAAACTGCTGCATCACCTGAGCTAAGTTTAGCGGCCGTGACCGAGCGGGTGGGTGGTCAAGCTCGTCAATGTGCAGGAAGTTATTTGTTTGGCAGCTGGGAATATTCCATTGTGGTCAACCGGGTGGAGAGGATTTTATATATTTTATGCATGACTGAATACAGCTTGTTGTGCCAGAACACAATATCGGATTAGAAGCAGGGGCAGAAGCGAGACTGAGGCGCGGGACGCCTCCAGCCCCCCCCCCCCCCCCCCCCAAAAAAAAAAAAAAAAAAAAAACAACAACAAACAAACAAACAAAAAACAAATAAAAACAAACAAACAAACAAACCAAAAAAACGAGAAGAAAGAAAAGGGCAGAGTCATGGACGGCTGTCGTTTTGCAATCTGCAATGGAGCGGCACACCCACAGTTTGTGCATACAGGCGCACTGGCACGGGATAATTATTGTCCCAAAACATAAAACCCGCACGGTGGTACTGGCAGTCATGGAACATGAGTGTGTAAGTGGACAATACGGGTGGGGAAAGGGCGCAGAGATGTTATGTCGAAAGAGCCCCCCCCCCACCCCCCTCCACCCCGCCACTCCCCCCCCCCCCCTTCATACAAAACTCAAAATAATAACTGATAGCACTCACTGACTTTTTCTTCTGCGCGCCAGGTCAGTTGTGACTTGGAGGCTTGCGGTACGTCAGTACTGGAAAACTGCAAAATTGCTGAATCCCGGCCCTGAGCGAGCTTTAGCGGCCATGATCAAGCGGGTGGGTGGTCTAGCTCGTCAGTGTGCAGAAAGTTATTTGTTTCGCAGCTAGAAATATTCCATTGTGGTCAACCGGGTGGAGAGGGTTTTGTAAATGCATGAATAGTGCTTGTTGTACCAGAGCACAATAACAGATTAGAAGCAGGGCTAGAAACGAGACTGAGGCGCGACCCCCTTCGCCCCCCCCCCCCCCCAAAAAAAAAAAAAAAAAAATGGGCAGTCATGCACTGTCGTTTTGCAATCTGCAAACGAGCACCCCCCCCCCCCCCCCCCACCACCACCACTCACACAGAGTTCCTAACTTGTACAAAAACATTCATGCCTGGAATAAATTTGTTTGTTTTCTGGAAAACACAAGAAGTCCCTGGAAACAAATGACGTTTTCCGTCAATGTGCCACACTGTGGCTGAACTGACCAGATGGTGGTGACGTCACAGTGGAAGCGAGCTGCGTATGGCCCTGTCGGGACTCGAACCCCGGACTTTCTGACCTCGTCCAACGCTCAACTTTGCCGAGAATTAGCCTCTATCGCTTGCGCGGCGTTAAGCCCTAAATAACTAACTAACTAACCAACGCTCAACTTTGCCGCGAATTAACCTCTATTGCTTGCGCGGCGTTAAGCCCTAAATAACTAACTAACTAACCAACGCTCAACTTTGCCGCGAATTAGCCTCTATTGCTTGCGCGGCGTTAAGCCCTAAATAACTAACTAACTAACCAACGCTCAACTTTGCCGCGAATTAGCCTCTATTGCTTGCGCGGCGTTAAGCCCTAAATAACTAACTAACTAACCAACGCTCAACTTTGCCGCGAATTAGCCTCTATTGCTTGCGCGGCGTTAAGCCCTAAATAACTAACTAACTAACCAACGCTCAACTTTGCCGCGAATTAACCTCTATTGCTTGCGCGGCGTTAAGCCCTAAATAACTAACTAACTAACCAACGCTCAACTTTGCCGCGAATTAGCCTCTATTGCTTGCGCGGCGTTAAGCCCTAAATAACTAACTAACTAACCAACGCTCAACTTTGCCGAGAATTAGCCTCTATCGCTTGCGCGGCGTTAAGCCCTAAATAACTAACTAACTAACCAACGCTCAACCTGTTGAGTCGCCTGACTCCACCCCGGCCCTCGCCCGCCACCCCCGTCCCACAACCAACCCCCACCCCTCCCACCACCACCACCAGCTCAAGTTCTGACACCCACGCGGCGGTGTCGCAATTCCATCCACAACAATGCTTATATTATTCAGCTTGGCTAGGTTCTTTTGTCAGCTGGGTGCTTGTGCACCAGCTCAGTGGTGTTTCGAAATGCAGCATAACCCATGCAGTCCTGCCCACTGCACCTACAAACCTCCACACCACATTCGGGCAGACTCGGTTCCAAGTTCATTTACGGTCACTGTCGGTCTTTCACGCAACACTGTCGTTACTTTGTGGACAGATCTTTGGTCTCATCGCCGAACTCCAGATCACTAGCTGGTCGCGGGGTTGCTCTTTCCAAATAGCATTTCTGCCCCCTTCCCCCATCCGTCTTGTCCACTTACGCGCTCATATTCCATGCCTGCTAGTACCACTGGGTAAGTGTTGAATATCGCGTGTGAGTGTGCCTGTATGCACAAACTACTTTATAATAATAATAATAATAATAATAATAATAATAATAATAATGACAGTACTTATAGTGACCCTTTAGTTAATAACAGTTCTAGTCGCTAAAAAAAAAAAAAAAAAAAAAGAGAGAGAGAGAGAAATGGTGAATAGGAAGAAATATGTATACAAAAATTTACAAAGCCATTAGGTCGGGGCGCAACCACGCACACACACACACACACACACACACACACACACACACACACACACACACACACACACACACGCACGCACGCACGCACGCACGCACGCACGCACGCACGTGGTCTGATATTGAAAACGCATCATTTTAATGTTCAGCTTTGATTTTTTATTTTTTATTTTTTTTATTCTCACAATTCTGTACTTAAGCGCAGCTATATTCTGCATAGTAATGAAAATGTCAAGACATGGCACTTTTCGTTAAGCTTAATGAATAAAGCTTTCTACCAGCTGCGACTGTGGCTAGTGACAATCAATGAACCCAAAGTTTAAAAGTCATGATCTACAACTTCATTTCTTATTACAGTCAGCCAAAGATACACAATCAATAGCCTTTTATTTCAATCTATGATAGAAAACCTTTGTCTGGTGTCATTATTCGTGATTTCGGTACGGTCGGTCAAATCTGGGAAGCTAAAATTTGGGTCTTCTTCGGTTTCAAGTAATAAGAAACATTATGGCGTAGACATCAAACTGCCATTTCGGCTGTTACTCAATTTAGCTTGTTTTGTTCTGTGCAGAGAAAGAAACATATGGCTTTAACATCAAACAGTTTTTGTTCTGCACTGACATCAAATCCAAATCTGCATCAGGAGTTTAACCACCCTCTTATTGTTGATCTTTCGTTTTATTCAAAATCCCCTGGAAGTCAGCAGTGTTACAGATGGCCCCAGTATTTCTGAAACGTGTGAATGAAATCCCTTGTGAAAAGGAAACCAGGAGAGAACAGAACAGAAACCGGTTTTAAAACGGAGCCGGTTTTCGGTTGGCCAGGTAGGATTTCAGATTAGGCTGAGCCTCGACCTGGCTTCGAAGTTTGTTGACCTCGGGTGGGAAAGTCGAGGCCGCGTCGGATTTTTCCGCGATAATCGTGTCAAGGACGTTGTAGGTGAAGAGGTCAGCCAGCGTCACCTGCGGACAATGACGTCATATTTAGGATTACGAGATTCTTGCTGGGACAGGGTGGTAGGGTAAGAGTGTAGCAATGAGCAGGCCGACATGTTGTTTCCCTGATTACACATGGCCTGATTAAATACGGAACATTTCGGTTGGGAAAACAACGCTCAGTCTTGCTTACCATTGTGGCTATATATTAATTACACTCGGCAGCTCTCTCTCTCTCTCTCTCTCTCTCTCTCTCTCTCTCTCTCTCTTCGTCTTTCGATATTGATGTCTACCTCTAATGTTGTCACATCTCATAACTTAGCGCAGTATATTTATGAAGCGTTTGAGTTGCGTAATTCCTAAACTCCTGTTTCCAATACTAGTTTTGCTGTGTTTGTCTATACCATTACGGTACGTTAGTGACGCCGCCTCAGGTTCCTGTGTTTATATGCATAACAGTTTTAGGTGCGTGGTGTTTACATGTACGTACTTAGATTGTCTGTTGTAAATATTGTTAAGTCTTGTGTGTACAGCCCTGTGTTTTTGGTGTACGTGCCTGTGTATACGCGTCTAGTATTTGTTTATTCTCTGCATGTACAAGTGCGTGTAGCTATGTGTTTTGTGTATTTTTAAGCACGTGATTGGTAGTCTGCCGTGCATAATCTCCCCTCCTTGAAATGGGCCGCAGGCCTAATCAATAAAGTTCGAGTTCGAGTTCGAGTTCGAGTTCTCTCTCTCTCTCTCTCTCTCTCTCTCTCTCTCTAGTTATGTAGTAGCTGTAGCAACGGCAAGTTCGAAAACTGACCTTTGTGTTAAAGCTTTAACTGTTGATAAAGAATCATTGTAATTGACTCTCTCTCTCTCGCGCGCGAACTTTTACCGTTGATAAATAAAGTTTCATCATCATCATCATCATCATCTCTCTCTCTCTCTCTCTCTCTCTCACACACACACACACACACACACACACACACACACACACACACACACACACACACTTTTTGGCGAAACGGGCCGTGGGTGCGCTCTCCTTGAAAATCACGAAATAAAAATCAACAACAACAACAACAACAACAAGCACAGCGGACATTGACAAGTACATACAATAAACGGACTCACCCCATTCCCTACAAAAAATCCAGTGCCACCATTTTCCTGCAGAAGTTTCTGGTAGAAGCCCAATCCACTGGGAACTGTTTCTTCAAACACCTTCTTGGTCAGTTTTGCCTGTAACAGGTTTTTGAAACTAAATGATTTATTTTCAGTCATAAACATTACTTTGTGACATGCGTCATATTATTAGTATAAGTAGCAGTACTAGTATTATTTAAGCTTATGTGCATTTCGCTTTTATTTTTGTCAGTTTTTGTGTTTGTTTTTCCTTTTCTTTTTTCTTTGCAGTTTTTGAGCCTCGACCTGGGTTGCCTTTTGTTTATTTTTCTTGATTTAGTTTTTTCTCCTCTAAGCCTTTGTGCATTTTGTTTTCGACTGTTGTTGTTGTTTGTTTGTTTGTTTGTTTGTTTGTTTTGATATTTTCTTTATTCAATTTTGTTGCCATGTCTGTTTGTTTTTGTTTTGTTTTTTTTAATTCTCACTTTTTTCATTGTTAACTATTTGCTTATTTGTTTATCTGCTATTGTTTCCTGTTTTCTTCACATGCCCTCTAGGGCTTTTGAAGTAATAAAAATTGAACTTGAACGTGATAAGATTGTTTTGTTTATGTGGTTAATTAGAAGTCTTGACAAATTCCTCGGTTGATTGGTTGGTTAAATGGTTCCTTGTTTATTGGTTCATTTTTTCACTTGATTTTGTTCCTTTCTGGCTTCTTTCTCTCTTCCTTTCTTTCTTTCTTTTCTTCATTCTTTCATTCATTCTTTTCTTCTTGCTTTCATTCATTCTTTCTGTTTTTCTTTCTACGAGACCATAACCGCAAAACAAGATGGCCACCAGCCCAATATGTTGTTTCCATTCAATGACCTGCTGTAGTCACAGTCGTAGTCGTTGTGTCATGTATGCAGCCCGCGCGCACACGCCGGAACGCAAGCTCTCTGACATCAAGCATGCTGACATAAAGAAAGTACTGAAAACCCTTATCGTGCCTCTATGCACTTGCAAAAACCCAAACACATGAGGTCGTGTGAGCTCGCCTAGCTGGTTGACGTCACAACTTGTTGGCGTATGCGAGGTTCTACATGGGTGAATGAATTCTTGTAATAAAGTCGTTCCCCTTTGACAGAGTTACTTCCCGCAGACCTGACTGACAGACGATTGCTTACTGGTATCGGAGAAGAGACCCTCTCTCTCTCTCTCTCGCCTTAGACGCGCGCTTGCGCGCGCACGCACGCACCCCCCCTCCCCCTACACACACACACACACACACACACACACACACATTATGCAAAGACCTTGGAATCAGAAAGACGCGTCACTCCTGCCCTCGTAAGAGTAGACTCCAGAGTGCAGTCCCTTTTCGGCGGGGCGTGAAAATGTGACTGCTTACACCCAGCGCCATTTTTAAAAATGGCGAATTTTTTTTTAGAAAAGCAGAGACTTGTGTGTCATATGATTCGATTTGAAACGAAGTCTTGAATATCCGACCACTTTTCGTTTGGGCAAAATCTTTGCCAGCGGACAATTATTGTTGCGCTTTGATGGCACTGTTTACGTGGTAGACTGATCCAACAGGATGTGAGTAAACGGCAAGGGGGTTGCACTCTGACAGGCAAGGGTGTTGCACTCTACAGGCAAGTATTATTGCACGGTGCAGACGATCACGTACCTGCCTTGTGGTGGAATAAGAGACGATTACAAAAGCATACACACCCGTGCTCTAGGACTGAATGTAATAATAGATCTGTCCATTCAGACAGAGACAGGTTATGTATGTCTCTGATTCAGAAACACGCCTACTTTCACTCTGAAGACAGCCTGCTAATCACTTGCGCCACTGAGGATCCCTCTGGGTTCAAAGCTGGTCAAGGATGACATAGTGCGCGACCTTGTGTTTGAGAGCACCGAGACAATTTAGGCCCGTCACGGTAGCGCAGTGAGCGCCATTTCCCCACTGTGCACAGAGGTACTTTCCACTGAAAGACTCTGTGCTCCAGAGAGTGTCGTAAGAGAGACATATAGCGGGACAACGCGAAGAGTTGTCTGCCCGCATTAGCGCGCATCCTAGATCTGGCCCCTATAGTGACAGCATGGCGGAAAGTGGAAAGCGATCACAAAAGCATGCAATTGTGTTCTGCGCCGAATTGTTCAAATAACAGACAAATATAAACGGGGAAATACTTCTTTTGGTATTCCTGTTGAAAAACAAACATTTTTTTTTCGCTTTCTTGTCCAAAAAAAGAAAAGAAAAAAAAAAGACCTCAAGTGGTACGTGTGCATGCAGTGTAAACTAACAGTAAACACACGCGGCTGACGCAGATACAGCGTACTTTTTTTCCCTGACAACTTTACAAATCACGGTGACTTAAATTGTGCTAGCGTCTACCTGCATCTAAATTCAGAACACACACACACACACACACACACACACACACACACACACACACACACACACACAGAGAGAGAGAACAAAATCATCCGGCTGAACTTCGTTCTAACCATTGTAAAACCATATCACAACATAGAATCTGCTGGATCGTCGGTCGCAGATATGATTAATGCTGAGTTAGCAGGAAGTATTCAGCGGATGCGTCCATCTTTGGATCTCTCGCACATTCGATCTTTCTGTGTTCCGTACTAGTTTTACTTGAACACATCGAACGAAATGCACTGCGTAGCCTACGTACAGCAGTGAAAGCCAAACTAGATCTTTCTTTCGTCCTCCGGAACTTTGAGAGTACTTATGTTTTCCATAGGCCTAAAACACATGCGAAATATATGGGGGGAGACCACCTGGCAGTCGCTGACATCTTCGTTTTTGTTTATTTTCTTAAAATGTTTTACGGCGGCTAGTGTAGGGTTGGGTCAAACAACTGCGTAGATCTGCGGGATGCGCGCTAATGCGCGCAGACAACTCTTACGCGTTGTCCCTCAAAGGGAGGTAAGTGAACTATCTTTATGTTTCCAAGATCTTTGCATTATGCTTCTGAGTGTGAGTCAGTGGCAAAAACGAAACCCACTGAAATTCCCGCATTCCACATGTCAAGTTGTAGAGACTCTTGCGAAAAGATACTGCATTTCGATGCAAAATAATTTCTAGACCATCCCAGAACATGCTGGTGCAGTAACGTCAGTAGATTACGTCACCTTGGAGAGATTTCGAGCCTTCCAGTAAGTTGAGGAATGTTCTAGATCTGACGTAAGCAGCCCCCCTGCACAGCGTTCTGGATTCTTCTTCTTTCATGAATTTGTTCTCCGCGCATATTCTGTTCATAAAGTATTGGAGTTGTAGTCTGTTGTATCCCGTATCATCTCTGCGAGTGCACGATGATGGCGACATAGCATAAGTAAAATACAACACCACGTCTCCAAACAGAGGAATTCCGAAAGAAAGTGGCGAGACACCCCCAAGAAAAAACAGCATCACGTCAATCAAACATGACGCACTTACTTTACGTCAGTGCGCGTGCGTCTCTTCTTCGATGTTTGTGAGGCGTGTGGCTTGCAGAGGAAATGTGCTGTGAGTACAAATTTTCGAGTCAACTGACGATAACGGCTGCAGTGAATTTTTCTAATTTTTTTGTATATTTTTTATGGCACCCCAGGCTCATTATCTATGTATAGTAGGAGCGATTTTGAGATCTAATGTGTGTTCACCAGCACTTTCATCAGGTACGGCTTACGCCAAAAGTATAAAAGCGACAACCTCCAAACTTCACTTAGTTGAGAGTCCGTATTCATGCTATCTATGTCCAAAAAATGGAGTGGTTTAGGTAAATATTACGCCTT
>JACVVK020000091.1:470000-482500 GCA_018292915.2 Batillaria attramentaria
TTGTACCACAGATGCTTGCCTATGAACGTGGAAATTTTAGCCCGTCCTATTATGTTGTTTCCATTACTATGGAAACAACATAAAAACTTGTGTTCGCTAGCCAACTGACGTGTATTATTTGTGGGATTTACCTTTAGCTGATGCATTTTCGTAAAAGAAAAACAAAGTATGTGTACCTTCTTACTCTCGTCATTTTCAAACTTGGCCTTGTAGATGGCGTTTTGAAGGTCAAGGCCCAAGGCCACCACTTCATCCACACGCAGAGCGTCTAAATTGCTTTTCCCGTAAAGACCTGCGTGCAACAAGAGTTGGGCAGAATATTGTAAACAACTGACTGAAAGCATTTACGTCAAAATAATTTGGGCGCCGCAAAACTTCTGTCGCCTTACCAGTCAGCCAGAAAGGAAAAGGCTGAAGCAACCACTACAAACTCCGACCTTATCAGTAATGTGCCAAATGGGGACGACCCCAATAGGAATCGCTAACGCTAACTGATGCTTGCTAAATCCGCTTGAGGCAGAGTCAAAACGTATTTATTCAAATAGTTCTCGACGATGCGCGGGACTTGTTGACAGTCTGTTAAAACTCCTAAAAGTCCATGCAAAAATGTTACTTCAAATCTTCTGATCACAAGGAGCCACTTCAAGCCAGTACTATGCAATCTGCAGGGGTTTCAGGCACGGCGGGAAGGCCCACGCATTGCATGATAGTGGCTTGAAGTGGCTGATACTGTTAGGACTGTCTCTAATCACACCTTGTGGCGTCGGAGGGTGGGTGGGTGTTTGGGAGTTTAACGTCCTTTTCCACCACGTAAGGGTGATATCAAAGACGGGGCAACGAGAAAAAGGCCAGCACAAATAATTATTTGGCCCAAGCCGGGATTCAAACTCACGACCCAAGAATTGAAAGTGCAACTCTCTACCATTCGGCCACCGAAGTCACCATTACAGAGATAACTGGGTACTTGCGTAAACGATGATTTGTTAGGCATTAATATTTGCGCTTTATCCTAAATATTTGGCTCAAAGCGCCGCGAGCTAAACCCAACACGCACGCTCACGCGAATCAAACGCATACTCTCACACACTGGACATGAACACATTACAATCACGTGGTGCGAAGGGCAGGCTCAGCAAGCAATTTATGTTTCTGAATTTTAGGATTACATTTATTTGTGTATTTTGTGAGCTGAACAGTTCCAAAGCAGAGGGGGAGGAAGCCGGAGTACCCGGAGAGAACCCCCTACGGTCGGCCCGAATGAACGGCGCCACATGCGAGAAAAATTCTGAGCCCCGAGTTTGGACTCGAACCTGACCTGTCGCACTGGTGACTACGTCTTAACCACTAGACCACCGACTGCCCCGTTGTTGAGAAGAAAAAATACAAACTGACCAAACTCCCTGCTGAAGAAGTTAGCCATGGCTATGCTTTGTCCGTATATCTTCCCCTTGTACTCCATGTAGGGCAGCTGGCCGTAGGGAGCGTCTGCAGACAAAGGACACACAATGTCATATTCATTTGGGCCCGTATGTAGAACTGGAGGTTAATTTAACCCGCGGCTACGAGCCTAACCCAGACTAGGACAAAAGAAACCCCAAAACAAAATTAAATAAAAAAGGAAGCGAAGAAAGAAAGACAAAAATCCTTGTATAACGGCATAGGCACCTTGCTGGAATGGACCCGCTTCCTGATTAAAAAAAAAACAAATTCAAACCTAGAGCTAGTTTAGTTCGAGGTTAGACTCTAACCCGGGGCTAAACTCCCTAACCCCGACTTTTACATGCGGGCCCTGGTAATCAAGTATCAATTTTAATGAACAGGACTTTCTTTTTATTTTAAAATGTATTCCTATAATGGTGGTGGTGGTGGTGGGTACAATTCAAGTGCGCCTACGACGCCACAGTACAAAGAGTTGATGCTGTGGTACACACTTCTAGAGATACTGACATGACATGCCAAACACTCAGAAAAGGAAACCGGTTTATCATCATCAGGCACGCCTGTTTTCTTGTGATCAGTCTGAATGAGGAGTGAAGGAGTGGGCGAGAAGTGTGTGTGTGTGTGTGTGTGTGTGTGTGTGTGTGTGTGTGTGTGTGTGTGTGTGTGTGTGTGTGTGGAAATTTAATGTATTGTATTGTCATTGTTACGTTTTGAGTAGACATGTAATATCCCCATGATGGATGAATAAAGTATTCTTTTCTTATCTATCTAATCCCGGTTTGTATGTATCGTGTGCTTATCCGTTTCTATACCTGCTTGCTTCTGTATATAAGACTGGGATGATGAAACACAGTCGTCAGAGACAATTCAAGGTTCATTCTCCACCAGTTGGCGCCCGGTCATTTGAACTTCTCTTTTTTTCTCTCTCTCTTTTTTTTTTTTTTTTTTTTTTTGGGGGGGGGGGGGGGGTCTCCCTATGCCTCCTATTCTTTCGCAAGAGAAGACCCAGAAGGCACGAAACTAAACATCCGGTGAGCGTTCTGGTCAAGGTGTTTCAGAGAACCTGATACTCACTTGGTTTCTCAGCGGACCACTGGTCGAAAGAGAGCCTGACATCGTCAAACTCTTTCCCCGCCGCAGCTAGCACCAGTCTCACAGGCTCTCCACGAGCACGTAAATCGAAATACACAAACTTGATTCCAGACATGGTCACAGGCACCTCTTCTGGTCAACTGGAATACTGGTAATGTAACACACGTGCAGTTCTGTGTCCACAGTTGTCTACTCAGGTGCGTTTGCTTGAGCAGGATGTAGTCAGTAGGCTGTCCTTGAAACTGCACGAGTGTTATCAGCGTCGTATGTGGGTCACATTTGCAACGGTTGTATCAGTTCAGGTCGTCTGGCCAAGCCCTTGAAGTTTATCTTGAATTAATGGGACTGTACTGTTTGCTGAATCACGGTGACTGTGATGCTAGTGTGTTGAGGCAGGCATGTAGGGCAAGATAACCTTTCCCTACTTGAGAAAAAATACTGCTGTCTTTGCTGTTTCATATTTTACCGGTGGGTAACTTTCCCACAATGTTAAGGCTTGATGCTGTGATGAGTGCATGTACAACTCCAAGACAGATTTCTGTAACATTTACATGTATATTATCAAATGGCAGAACACTTTTCTGTATCTGTCAGTGACCTTCACAGAAGCCGAGGGTAGGATAATTAGGCTTTTTATATAGGGGAACATAGAACAAATTGTACCTCAAAACAGGAAATAATGAAAATGTCAGACATCTTCTGAGTGCGTTAGAATGTGAAGCGAAATGGTATCTTTAAAAATATTTGGGGGGGGGGGGGGTGCTGGACCACTGATTTCTCTAAAGCCTGATGTACGTCTGCACATGATCTGTCAAGCGTAGCAGCTGCAGCAGCATAATATGTCAGCCCGGTCCCAGTCAGTAAGTGATTTGGCATCTGTACGGAAAATGGAAAATTTGATTTCCGCAGGCCGCCACGGGCAAATCTCTGATCATTTCGTTGGACCACCGCAGGATATTTGGTCTAACATATCCAGTAGTCAAACTTGAAGTGTGTGCACAACACCTGCTGCAGAGGCGTCATTTGTAATCGTTGCTGTGTATAGTCAATATATAAACCCAATCACAGTCCCGTCATTACCACTCACAGCCAAAGGGACATTGTGGGTGGGCTAGTAACACGTAAGTGCCAAGCCTCTCCTCTAAAAGCTGGGAAATAACAACAACAACAACAACAACAACAACCGCTTTGTACATTGTGGCCGTCATATCAGGTTTCTTGGTAACCTACCCCCGTAGCAGTTAATGAAAGGTTATTGAGGTCAAGTCAAGTGGGGCGAAGGGTCAGCCCAGCTACTTAAGTTTCGGAACTTTGAATGTGAACTGATTGAGAATGAAATTCGGAATTTATATGCTTTTTAATTGCAGTGTCCCCCACGCTATATGTGCGCAGGCTGTAGCAGTGGAAACTACACAACCGGAATATGCCTTTACTATAAAAAAAGGTGACTCACGTTGACAAAACACAATCACATGTTTCAGCAAGAATAAGACGAAAACTGACAGACTAGACTAAGTCTTACTTGATTTATTTCACAATCATAACAACAATACTTACATCCGAACACAACACAAGAATTATACCAACAATTACGTCCGGTCTCATTAAGAACAATAACATTGCACATTCGATTTTGACGAAAAACTTGCACTGTAAAACATACTTAAGAAAAAAAAACATTGTAGAAAAGAGATTAATAACAGTTACAACGCAGAGGGAAAACTCTAGCAAAACTAAAAAATATCAAGAAAGAGATTGGCGGATGTGTTAGTGTGTTTTAAGTGAAGTGATAAAACCTTTGCCATAAAATTAACGATGCAGAATTTGCACACAACCTTCAGTTGAAGGATTTGATACAATTTTGTGAATTATGCTTTGACCATGCTAGTGATTTCTTAGTCTGGGCAAACCTCTTCGGCGCTTACTCGTGGGTATGGGCACACACCATTAAAGTGTTTTTGTTTTTGTTTTTAATGGTGGCTTCGTCTTTCTCTTGTTGGCTAATCACCACGAAACGTCGGCTAAACTAAGAAATCTGACGCCGTACATAAGCTTCCTGGTGATGTTCACCAGGTGAACTAGATATAAATGTGCAATGCCACTTGATGGGATCCCCTATGGCTCATGTCGTAGTGTTAGAGTTGAACGTTTTGGACTGACACAATCGTGCATTGTTGCGAGTGAGGGTAAGATGCATATTTTCATGGAGCGTCTATTATTGGCTCGTCTTAATAGTCGTCCAGCCACCAAAAGATATTCACGTTTCGGATATTTTTCTTCCTATGGAGCGAACCCTGACCCTCGAGAAAAAGAAACCGAGAGGGTCGCCCGGACTACTTATTATTTCTAAAAGAAGATTGTGACAGCAGCCTCTTAATTCGGTAAACGAAAATGGGGTTACGAAACATACTGCAATGTAAATGAAGCTATTTAATGTACACACTCTCGGGGGAGAGAGAGAGAGAGAGATTCGATGATTCAATGGAACTTTATTTATCAACGTTTGCGGTGTTGACACAGCCATAAACCTTTCCATTTTGCATTCCTGTCGTTGCTAACTACTACCATCCCTTTAACAGAAAGTCTACAGATAGAGAGAGAGAGAGAGATTCACAAACGACACAAGCTGTTAAACAATATTTTCTATTCACTTGAACAATAAATTGTGATTGTCGTGTGGTAAAGAAACGATATAAAATGTACAACCAATTAATCGACCGGGACTTCTGTCTCTCTCGCGCGCGTGAAAGTGCTTTTACAATAGTCTACAAATACATTTAACATGATTGTGAAAACGACCTATGTGACATATATACACTCACCTTACGTTGCAACATAACTAAGTATAATTTCTATCAAGTGTAACGGCGCCAATGCTATTCAAGCTAATTTCGTCGACAATTTTTTGGCGGCGCAGTAAAGTATCGTTTACCCTTAAATGCCATGCAGCATTTCAAAGGGCCGAGGATGATGTGTTTCTGTCTTTTGCACAGCCTCCGCTCCAGAACATACGTCCTAACCACAACATAAGAGAAAGGCCCCCAACCTCCTAATAACAGGAACACATTTACTAAGTAAACTTCAACACTCTGAAATTTGTCTAACATTTCAATAACAGGATTTAAGTCTTTTGCGATCAGCAATATGGCGCCATGAGCCGTTATCCAGCAAGCGAAAAACTAAAGGTATTTCAGTAATGAACGTTCTTCAAAGAAGCTTGGTGCTTCTCTAAAATAATGAACTCATGCTTAGATATAACAAGATATTTCAGTTACTTTCCCTGTCAAATAACACAAGTCACGACAGAAAAACGACAAACAATGTCCACGTTGTTGTGTGTTTACAGACGCGGTGAAAAATAATACAAAACACAAGACAAAGGCAACAAGGTTCGAGATCATTGTGAATTGTTTCCCCTGAACTTAGCTGACGAAAAGAATGCTGCTACCGTATGCCCAACTGGCGCTGTGTGTGTGTGTGTGTGTGTGTGTGTGTGTGTGTGTGTGTGTGTGTGTGTGTGTGTGTGTGTGTGATTTCAGTCTTGCACATTTTATTTTCAAATGAAAACCTACATTAATTTTATAGTCTGCGCATGTGCCTAAGATTCGTCTACAAACTATAATCTTAAAGCTACTGAACCTGGACAAAGACAAGCTTAAGTCAGTGGACCCGCATAATGGATGACATAATGCCCCCAAATCGATGACGTCATGACGGACGCGTGAACTACGTCACTAGTCCGAGGCGTCCTTGTTGCGGCAGACGAGAACGGGAACGTGTGAATGGTGAAGCACGCTGTCGCTGACGCTGCCCAGAAACGTGCGCCTCAGTTTCCCCTGTCCGCGGCTGCCAATCACTATAAGCCCCGCCCCGACTTTCTCCGCATATTTAATGATCTCGTGCCAGGCCTCCTGTCCGTGGGGGTGTGCAAATTTTGCGTCTTGTACCTGTGACAAATTCAGAGACATACTGGTCTGACGGTATTGATAGATGGCATGCAGTCATTGGATTCGACGGGCTATATTTGCATGGTTACTAAGCCAACCGTTACGTTTTGAAGCAGTTTCGCTCGTGAGTGCGACTGTACGCTCGAAATACTATCAGTGTCCTGGTTATTTGTACAACTCTTAACGCGATACAATGCAAACGCGAACATTCCCTCAGCGTATTAGCCCTGTCATCGAGTACGTTTTTGTTGGTTCAGTGGATTAGAAACGATGTCACGGGGCAGGTGGGTGGGTGGGAGTTTTGGGGGTTTAACGTCCTTTTCCACCACATACGGGTGATATCAGAGACAGGGCAACGATGAAAAAGTCAGCACAAGCATCTGGCCCCAGCCGGGATTCGAACTCACAACCCGAGCACTGGAAGTCCAACGCTCTACCATTCGACCACCCCGGCTCCCCTGTCACGGGGCAGGTGTCTAAGTGGTGTGATGATAGATACCACAAGAACAGCTCAGAACAATCTGCGAGCAGAAAAAAAAAATTATAAACGTCACTGTTGCCTCTTTCAGCAAATATACCATCACGGAGAGGTCGTAAATCAATCAATTATTTACTTACTTATTAGTTTATTTATTTATTTATCTATCACTGCAACCACATTCCCCGAGTTGGCCGAAAGGTAGAGCGTTGGACTTCCAATGCTCGGGTCGTGAGTTCGAATCCCGGCTGGGGCCAAATATTTCTGCTGACTTTTTCTTCGTTCCTTCGTCTTCGATATCACCCGTATGTGGTGGAAAAGGACGTTAAACTCCCAAACACCCGCCCACCCATTCACCCCGTATATACGGCACAATAAAGTACGTATTACTGAATTGAACAAGGGGGACAACTGAAACTCTTCGCCATTTTGGAGGGTGGGTGGGTGTTTGGGAGTTTAACGTCCTTTTCCACGACATAACGTCATGTTGGAGAACCTCCTCACAACAAACATCGACACAACAGAATATATGCAAGTTTAAAGGTGGAAGGTCCTCTGTTCCCCATAGTTCATTCCATGGTCAACTGCAAGGACCAAACGCAAGCACAAATTCAGTTATCATGTAATACAATGGCAAGCACTTAAAGTGTGTTATTTAGTAATATTACCCCGTGCCCGAAAGACCACTCCAAGTAGTTCTCCTTTAGCCGCTCTGTCATGGCGCGTGTGTGCTCGACCATCTCGTGGATTTTTTGTGGAGCTGTGGAACAGAAGAACGATGCATCGTGCAAAACTAGTGCAAAAAAATAAGTATGCAAAACTGTATGCAAAACAGGTGAGATATACACAGAACTGCGTTTGATATCCACAACATAAACTTGTCAGTGCCGGCCTTGTTTTTCAGTCTCCACAGTAATATGTTTTCTAATGTCAGCGTATGTATTTCAATTTGCCGTTGCAAAAGCATTTTTGTCCTCCGAAAGTCCTTTGTGAATATAATATTTCTTTAAAATCTTTCTCTGAATAAAATCTATCGTCAGTCCACTCACTCCCGAGTTATTTGCATTCATCCAAGGGAGGGAAACGTGCTACAGCCGGAACCTTTGGCTGGTTGCCTCCCTTACAGTGCCGAGGGGAGAGAGCCTCTCTCGGAGACGGAAATTTCCGCCAGTACAGACTGGAAGAGCAGCCAGTTTCTTCAGGCTTCCTGTTAATTTTCGTGAAGCCAATAGCTGGAAGAATTACTAACCTCTTCCCTTGCTATAGCCTGTACTCCGATCAACACTTGGTACAAAACAACCGAGCACTGCAACTGAGCAGGAAACCGTCTGTACACCCCCCCCCCCCCTCTCCACCCAGCACCACTCCAAATAAGGAAAAAAATGCACATTGCCACAACACCGAAAGAGGAGCAATACACATCTCCGTCACCACCTTCCCCAACACTCCCCAACATTCGCTCATCCCAAACAGGAAAGCCTTTTCAAGTTGCAACAACACCGAAAGATCAGCAAGACATGAAATGCGACAGGAGAGCAAGAGAAACGAGAGCGACATAAACTTGACTGTGAAAGCCTAATGCGAGCACGTTCATGACTGAAGCAGCACTTGAAATGCTAAGGGAGGGGGGGGGGGGAGAGTACAGACTTAAAATGTGCACCCGTAAATCTTTTGGTTCATGCAAAAGGCTTACTCGATCAGCAAAAGGTACTTTCAGTCAGCACAAGTTGTAGCTATCACTGAAAGCAAAATCAGCAACTACATGCAACCGTCTTACAAGCATTACAAACACACAACGATTTGTGACGGTAAATCACAACGTAAAATGAAGCTTGCGCACTACAAATAAACTGCAACACGGTGCCCGAACTCATGTTAGCGATCATCTATAGAAGTGTATGGCTTTACCTTACGTCACGATGCCCGTGTCAGTTATTTCCAAGGGTGGGTGTTTGAGAGTTTAACGTCTTTTTCCACCACGTAAGGGTGAAATCAAAGACGGGGCATCGAGGAAAAGGCCAGCACAAGTATCTGGCTCCAGCCAGGGTGTTCTTTTCAAAAAGACACTTTCACAAGTTACATGACTCTCATTTCGAAAGGCCAAACAACCCTTGTTTCACTTCCTGAAACGTGCGAAAAATGTCCTGATTTTGTTCAAAAACAATTCTGTTGTAGTAAGTGTGGTGGTGTGTTCTTTTCTTGTTTTCTAGTTTCCTGTTTTTTATGTTGTTTATTGGTTTTTGGTTTTGTTTTTTGTTTTTGGTGTTTTTTTGTTTTGTTTTTTTGGTGTCTTTTTTGTGTTTGTTCCTTTGTATATTGGGGTTTCTTTGTGAAGGTGGCCGTGTTACTGTGGCTGTTTTGGTTGGTATTGTAGTTTAAAAGAAAATCCTATGGGGATGACCCTAAGTAGGTCTATCACCACACTGCACCACGACGACTCCACTTCTGCCAATCGATCCCCCAGAATTCAGCCAATCGCGTCCCGCGGCATAATAAGAACAACGCATGGCATGGTCTGGCAAACGTTCTGCCATACACTACTGACAACAAGGGAAGGGAAGCACGTGTAGTTTGATATGACCGAAACATGGAAATAAAGCAGTAAGTCCATTGACGTCATTTGAGGAAAAAGACCATTACGTCAATCTCTTTCATCTTGAAATAACCCTTTTCCAATACAATCACGTCATGGACGTACTGTGTTTTGCCAATACACGGCAGAGTAAAGGGGCGGGGCCTTAGCGGCCTCGGGGCTTGCCGAGTGGAGTCGTCTATTCTTATCCCGTTCAGGAAATTCTGGTTGCTTCTCCAGAGGCATACCCTTTTGTCTCCCAACCAGGGGAGGCAGCACCCACCTAGTTCAGAAGCTAGGGCCATTCTAAATGTAAATCTGCTTGTTATGGGCACGGTGTTGCAGCTGAGCCAAAAGGGAGCAACAAAAGAGTGATGACGTACACACGACTCGCCCACCATGTACATCACCCCAGTGTTCCGGCACGTGGATAATGTGCAGCTGATAGTGAGGCTTGTGCACGTGGTTCAGGTACCCTGTAATCAAAGAAAAAGATGAATATTAGTAATTCATAATTATGAGAGTAGTGGGTATTAATAGAGAGGGTTTTTTTTTTTAAAAACGATATAGCATCAGCGTGGCAAAAGGCGCCGTAAGCTGACAACAGGCATTCGTGCGTGCGTGCGTGCGTGCGTGCGTGCGTGCGTGTGTGTGTGTGTGTGTGTGTGTGTGTGTGTGTGTGTGTGTGTGTGTGTGTGTGTGTGTGTGTGTGTGTGTGTGTGTTAGTTATATCTTATATTTTGTTAGGTATGTTTTTATTTTTCAGTGCTACTGGTTGGTTGTATTGGGATGATGGTGATATAGATACATGTGATTTGTTAATGATACGTGTGTTAGAAATCTTAAGCTGGGTAAATCATTAATGTTGATGTTTATCATTAGTCACTGCCCGTCCGGTTACCGGCTACCTTTTAGCACGAATCAATTGCCCGAAAGGGACAAATAAAGTATTTTGAATTGAATTGAACTGAATCAAGTCAAGTCAAGTCAAGTCAGGTTTATTTGTCCCAGAATTGAGAAAATCGCTTTGCAACACGCGTAAAACATACACATAAAATCACGCGCATTTATTGAAATCAGGCAGTGCAAACATCTGTTTTATCAACAACGGGCTGCAGTTAATGTGCAAAAGGAAAAAGTGAATGAATAAGGGAAACACCAGCTCTAATCATGTTTAGCACCGACAAGTCTGTCGCAGTTACACACATTTTCCATCACCTCTGTTCTGAAACCGCAGCAAAACACTGGCGTGAATCTTCCCTCACTTCAGTCTGAGAATGGTCACAGACGGAGAGACATCGCTAATATAGGAACATCAGGTGGGTCAGCCATACGTCAGAACGGTAAAACCCTAGATATAGCGGTATTTCCCCATCGGTTTCAGCACGCCAACAGACTCCGGTATTAAAAATGCCAAAGTACACTGTAGCGTGTTGTTTAGAAAATAAACTGCCCTAGAGGAGAAACACCTGTGGGTGTACTCTCATTTTGCCACCGTCACATTTCTACCGCAATCTTTATTCCCGCGGTTGTTTAACTTTGGTTGGACTTATCCTGTCCTCTCTGCTAGCCATGTCGCTTTTGTCACTGCGAAAGTACCCCTGCTGCTGTTTGTTTGTTTGTTTGTTTGTTTGTTTGTTTGTTTGTTTGTTTGTTTGGCTATCTGGTTGGTTAGTTGGCTGGTCGATCGGTTGGTTGTGGTACCACTGTTTTTAAACCACTAAAACATTGGTGTCTTTCTGTTCTGTAACGTCTGTGTAAGTTACCATTTTCGTTGTGTTCACAATCATTCACACGCTACATAACCCCTAACCCGTACCGCAAGAGATATAAATGATTACCGTTGTAATTTGAAAACAGATTGGGCTTTTTTTTTTCTTTTTTTTTTTTGGGGGGGGGGGCGAAGGGGAGGGAATTTTGTCTTTTTGCCAAATGTCTATCACCAGAAAAACAATAGACAAATTGTATTGTTGTATACACAATGAACCAACGAAGAAGGTACGCTCAGCCAAGTTAAAAAAGAAAAAAAATATAAAAATAAATTTAAAAGAAAACCAGAAGCATTTAATTTTTTTGTGACTTGCAGCGGGATTACAACTGAGGTTCAAATAAAAATAAAAAAAGGTGTAGGCGTAGTTTACATGAAAAAGCCTCGGTCACCACACCATATCTAGACAGTCTGCAGCGCAGAGCCGCACAAAGAGACAGAGGTCAATGATCGGCTCAAAAGGGCGTGGCAGTGCCTTTGTGAACCAAACCAACGTAAGAACAGCCACACAGACGACACTGTCGAGACTTCTGAGAAACAGGGAGGAGCGCGTGTGGGTTTTCCCGTGTGCAGAGATGCCACCTTGACTTGGACTGAACTGAACCTCACGTTCCCCGAAGTATATGGATTTATCGTGCACAAAAAAAGATAAAAAGACGCCCTTACTATGCATCGAGGAACGAGAAAACTGAATGCTTGGCGGTTTCCTGGTAAGGCCAATGAAGGCTCAACTCTGGACCATTGGGTTTCACGACGCTTACCCTCTGCAATAACCCGAAACAAGCTAACCGAGACCTGAGCCGAGACAACGAATCACTAAGAAGGAAAAAAACAAACACGCTCGGTGACAAGGAAAGTGGACAGTTCTGAACAACTCTGTGGTCAACGTGGTCAGAGTGTGCACAGAAGCGGTGAGATCTGTCGCATTCACCAGCACAATACATTTACAGCCTGTTTCAGAGATTATTGTCTGCATGAGGTGTCTCCTTTGAGGCAACAAGCACGCATGTTTCGTCGCAGAGCACAAAGTTGCCACACACACAAAAAAAAAATTAAAAAAATGCATGCATGCTGCGGTTCTGTGTGTGCACGGGGGACAACTCCCAGATCGACTGAATATACTCCGTGCAAACCCGTTACTCTTGGGTTTTCACCGGGCGCAGTTATATGCCGTGAACCAAGACCTTCACAACCATACGTCGT
>JACVVK020000091.1:487500-490000 GCA_018292915.2 Batillaria attramentaria
GTTGGACTTCTAATGCTCGGGTCGTGAGTTCGTATCCCGGCTGGGGCCAAATATTTGTGCTGGCCTTTTCATCGTTGTCCCATCTTTGATGTCACCCGTATGTGGTGGAAAAGGACGTTAAACCCCCAAACACACACACACACCCCACCCTTGTCTGTCTGTGTATTCGCTATGAAACCTCAGTAATTCACAGTTCTCATATCACCATGAAACTTGGTGACTGTATTCAGGGGAGCCCCTGAAAGAACCTGGCGGGGGAAAAAATCTCGGAAAATCATCAAATTTTTTTTAGAATACACCTTTTCCACTTATTTTCGTACCACTTAATGTAATCCCACGGGTTACTGGTCCACGGAAAAAAAAACCTCCATTGTTCAGTTCGGCGACTTCGCATCGCAAATTCTTATTACCTCCCATCGCGCAATTTCTCGGCACAGCCGGATACATCTGCTAGTCAACTGGCCGGTAAACTGGTCCCGTACTGGCGAAAACCCCGGTACCAAGAAGATGAAAAAAAAGAAACGAGAGAGTGGAAAATATACACTGACATGAGGACTGTTTATCGCAAGTGGTACCGAAGGATACATTGCTCGTTCCAAGTGTTTGCAGGACTGCTGTGTTCAGAATTACGCGTAATGAAACAGATGTGAAGCCCTTAGAAACAGGTGCAAGGAGAAGGAGGGGCCTGTGTTTGGTGTAGGTGGTCTGGGGTTCCATTCTGGGTAGGAGCTGATTTATTTTTATGACTGTCCTGGAATTTTCGACATGTTCCTAAGACCTAGAACCAGACGAGGCAGTGCGTATGGTATGGTATGGTATGGTATGGTAGACTTCTTCTCGGCGCACATTTCCATCTCTTCTGAAATCCTTTTAGCGCCGCTGGGCTGGAGGACGAAGCAGTGAAAGCCTGCTGCTGCCGCTACGCTCTATTTTACGTGCAAAGGTGCGTGTAACAGTATTTCTGTTTTCCACGCCACCGGCCACAGCCTACTCTTCTTCGGAAGATGGACGTGGGATTTTTAGCGTGCACACTTGATAGTTGTGCGTGCGTGTGTGTGTGTGTGTGTGTGTGTGTGTGTGTGTGTGTGTGTGTGTGTGTGTGTGTGTGTGTGTGTGTGTGTGTGTGTGTGTGTGTGTGTGTGTGTGTGTGCGCGCGCGCGCGCGTGTGTGCGAGAGAGAGAGAGAGAGAGAGAGAGAAGAGAGAGAGAGCAAATGTGTGTGTGTGTGTGTGTGTGTGTGTGTGTGTGTGTGTGTGTGTGTGTGTGTGTGTGTGTGTGTGTGTGTGTGTGTGTTCGGTCAAAGATGGCTTGCTGTGGCTTTTGCTGGGTGTTCGTTTGATTACAGGAACAAGAAAAGCAGCTCAGTCCCTTTAATATTTCATAATATTATGTATGGTCTTTCCTCCTCTTTGATCCATAAGGGATCATGTTTTTCTCCCCCAGAAAGTCTCATTGCACGGTCTGCGAGGCTTCCGGCGTGCTCACGGATGGAGAGATGGGTGTTTGGCGCCGCTTGCTACATAACTGTAGAACTATATACGCGCGTCAGTGAGGCTAGGTATTCAGATTCGGACAGCGCACACTGTAAGTGTAACAAAATAATAAATATTCCTGCGGTATACGCACATACGCACATACGCAGCCATACGCACATCGCTACTGGAAAGTCGAACAAACACGAGCGTCCAGTCCAAATGCGCAGAGCAGTTGAAAGGAAGCTGTTTACATACAACTGGGAATGGAATACATTGTATCCAAAACATATATCTTCTGTGCTGTGTCTTCTGCATAAAGTCTGTAGAAGACTGATCATAAATTTCTTGCATTCTAGGTGTGTATTGGATGTTGGTATGCATGTAGGTGTCAGTGCTTGTATGTATGTCTTACTGTATGTCTGACTATATGTATGCGTGTATGCTTTTATTCGTATTTATTTAACTGATTATTTGTCTGTTATTCATGTATTCATTTATCACCTTTTATATACATTTGTAAAGCGCTTAGAGCCCCGGCTTCGGAGATTAGGCGATATAAAAATCCACATTTTTATTATTATTATTACATGTTCCTGCAAGCAGGGAAATCGAAAACAGACGGGTAGAAAAGTCTGACGCCAAGCCGACAATCTTTTCTCTTCCAGAAATAAACTTTTCCATCTGTCTGTCTCCCAGACAAATCGAAGTCCGTTATTGCATTACAATTGTTGTAAATTTACTGTTGAGTGCATAGAGATGACTTCGTTGATAACTCTCAGGCACTCGGCATAGAATCAGTCAACGGTGCACAAAAAAAAAACAGCGAGAGATGGAGGCGGTAACTCGTGTGTTGATGATCTTCTAGACATCCTTTTAGCACAAAGACAAGATCCAGATGTGCAGGGCAACAGCGACATTTTATTGGACAAAAGTTTGAGGGAGACGTGCCTCTCTCTCTCTCTCTCTCCGCAGAATGTGGTGAGCATCGCTTGTAAGAAAGGCAGCGGTGCCTACATGTACTATCCT
>JACVVK020000091.1:495000-505000 GCA_018292915.2 Batillaria attramentaria
ATGTTTCAGACTTGCCCTACTCTCCGTTTATGAATCTCGCACTAATCGTTTGGTCAAGCTAGTCTCAGACTTACGTCGTAATTTCTCTCCGTGCATCAGACTCCTGATATCTCCAGTGTGCAGGAAAGCGGACACGGCCAGATACGATGCTACGGGTGCCTGTGTTAGAGAGAGACCAGAGCAAGATGAGCCGTATCTTTGGGGGGTGATCATTGCAGTCACGATCTTTGGCTCCTGCTGTCTTGGAGATCGCACGTTCAGCACACACACAGGGCGAATGTGATCGGAATAATCTTCCAGGATCTCGATCTGGAAGCGCCGAGAGATGCACAGTTGGTACTGTGAAGTTTTCTACAACGGTTTCTTGTATCTTGCTGATAATTTCAGTAGCCTAAGCGGAACCGGTAACTGACCGAAGTGGGCAGGAAAGCCAGTGCTGTCTTAGACAACATGAAAGTATGTGTAGCCATTCTGCGTGCTATGCATCCCCATCCATTGACCACGTATAAACCGCAGAGTTAGTGCATGGGAAAATGTATGCTCGTTGGGGTCAGAAACGTAGCAGAGAAGGGAAAAAAAAAACCAAGAAAAGTGAGTTTTTAAAGCTTCTATATTATGAAGGACGCAGATGCGTTTACACGACCACTGCTCACAAATAACATGTTTCTCAGTGTGGGAATAATAATAATAATAATAATGAGTATTGTATAGGCGCTTTACCCAATTTCATGAATCGGCTCAAAGCGCCGCGAACTGAACCCAACACACACGCTCACGTGAATCACACGCATTCTCTCACACACTGGACATAAACACATTACAATCACGTGGTGCGAAGGTTCAGCTCAGCTATTTAAGTTTCGGAATTTAGAATTGGATTTGTTTTTTCAAATTTGATGGGCTGAACATTTCCAAAGCTGAGCATAGGGGGTGGAAGCCGGAGTACCCGGAGATAACCCCCGACGATCGGCCCGAATGAACGGTGCCACGTACGAGAAAGAAAATTCTTTGCCCCGAGTGGGACTCGAACTACTGACCTCTCGCATTGGTGACAAGTCCTTAACCACTAGACCACCGACCGCCCCAGTCTTTGCTTACTCGGGCCAGAGTGCTATCCTCTGTTTCACGCCCGTACACTTTGGTTTCCTGACCTAATTACCGCGGCACCTGGCGGCAGGTCAGGGTCGGGGGGGGGGGGGGGGGGGTGGGGGGGCTCCGCTGGCCTGGGTTCACTAGGGTATTGTTTCAGCGACACGGTAAGCCTGCGGTCAATAGCTACATAATGAGGTTCCTAGCAAGCATACAACATAGATGAACAATAACGTTGGAAACTCTTCTATAGCGTATCTACTGCTCTTTGGCATTTTCTGATAGGAATGTACGTCCAATGGCCAGGACATGACTCATCAGGTTTACGCGAAACGTTCGACTGATAAACATAAGGGTGGGGTGGGTGGGTGTTTGGGGATTTAACGTCCTTTTCCACCACGTGGGGTGATATCAAAGACGGGGCAACGATGAAAAAGCCAGCACAAGTATTTGGCCCCAGCCGGGATCGAACTCACAACCCGAGCATTAGGAGTCCAACGCTCTACCATTCGACCACCTTGGCTCCCCCTGATAAACATAACTTTGTACCCACATTTTGACAAACCCCAAAGGCTACCAGCAGCATAAATCATGCTCTAAAAATACGAACAGTGCGAGTAAACTGTAGTATATGGTAAACTGTCAGTTTCTGACATTTACCAGCACCGAGGCTCTCAGTCACAAACGCTCGATATATCATCATCCTGAAAGCAGTGCCTGCGGCGAAAGTTGGGCAAATATGATGTTCCATAGAAAACACTTCTGCTCGTGTCAACAGCTTCCGACACACTCTGGCATTTTGCAAATATCGTGTCATTCATGACCGGTGAGAAAAGATCACAACTGCTGGTCATAGTCAGTATGGGATATTCCCCAGGGCCCGCATGCAGAAGTCGGGGTTAGGAAGTTTAGCCCCGGGTTAGAGTCTAACCTCGAACTAAACTAGCTCTAGGGTTAAATTTTTTGTTGTTTCAAATCAGGAAGCGGGTCCATTCCAGCAAGGTGCCTATGCCGTTATAGAAGGATTTTTGTCTATCTTTCTTTGCTTTTTTTAATTTAATTTTGTTTTGGGGTTTCTTTTGTCCTAGTCTGGGTTAGGCCCGTAGCCGTGGGTTAAATTAACCTTGAGTTTTACATACGGGCCCTGTATAACAGCAAAGAGACACATTGCCAAAGGCTAAAAGCAAGCCTACAAAACACTGATACCCCAAAGCTCAGGAACTACTGATGAGGGTTGTGCAGCGTAATGATTGTTTGGCGAATGGCTGCTGTTACAATGGCATAAAACCGTCATGATCCTGCCAAGCACTCGATGGCTGACATAAGGGCAAATCTGCCACAGGCGAGAGTGGTACTTTCCACGGATCTGCAATATACAACGCTCCAACAATAATAAGCAGCTGGCAAAACCCGTGATATCTCCTCCATCATCAGACTCCTTTCCATCCCCCCACCCCCCACCATTTGCCTTTCTTGTTTCGCCACCCCCCTCACCCCTTTTCCCACTGCTCCCCGTTTTGTTTTGTTTTTAAACTCAATAGCAGTCATCAGAGGAAATTTAACAGTGGCAACAATTGTATAGCCATGGATCTGCAATAAAAAGGCTTTAAAGAGGAGCAGCTGGCAACCACAATTGACATTTGCCCATCCACCCGTCTGTACCATCACAGCCCCAAGCCCCCTCTCCCTACCCCCTCCTCATGAAACCGTCTGTACCGTCCATCACGCCCCCCCCCCCCCACACACACACATACACCCTCCCCAGTACCCTATGTCCGAACCCCAGCCACCTCCACTTTACCCTTCTTGTCCTCCCAAACCTGACCCTTTACACGTCGCCTCCAGTTTTACCATGACCCCCTTACAGCCGTGCGGTTTTTTTTCCAACCTCGCTCCTCTCCCAACCTCACAACTCCAGCAACGCATCGATCCAGTTGGCCACAAGGGACAGTTGGTCTTTCGTCTCATTGATCACAAGCAATTCGTTCAGTGAATGAATCGACGGAAACGGCGTTAACATCCTTCGTGAAAGACTAACAGGAGGTAGTGAAAGGATTTCAGGATTAGAATATCAGAGCCTGAGGTCTTTCCTGTTGTTTTTATTGGCAGCGTTAGCAATAGTTTCGGGCCAGAGTAACGCTGCACTCTCGTCGATTCTCTTGTGTTTTTTTCAGGCTGTAGTGCGAACGAGATTAAAACGCTTTGAGACCTTTTCCGGCGAAAAGAGAAAAACCTAAAAAGAAGCTAATTTTCTCTAGAAAGAAAAAAAAAAACGCAGAAGAAAAAAAAAATAAACCAAGCATATCGTGGGGGAAATTTCCCTTTATGTCCTTAGTCCTCTGTGCAATGGGTCAGCCACTTTTTTTTCGTTTTCGGGGGTTTCTTGTTTGTTTGGTTTGTTTGTTTGTTTGTTTGTTTGGGCGGGGGGGGGGGATAGGGGAAAGGGGGAGGGCAGTCGTTTCTTCTTCTTTTTTTTTTTTTCTTTTCTTTTTTTTTCTTTTTTTTTGGGGGGGGGGGGGGAGGAGAGGAGAGTTAGTGTACTGCTGGCTTCGCTCCACATTTGAAACAGTGGATTTCAGCAAACAACAGAAGCAGTTCTTTCATTCATCACACAAGTAAAGGTGGGTGGGTGTTTGGGGGTTTAACGTCCTTTTCCACCACATACGGGTGATATAAAGGACGGGGCAACGATGAAAAAGCCAGCACAAATATTTGGCCCCAGCCGGGATACGAACTCACGACCCGAGCATTAGAAGTCCAACGCTCTACCATTCGGCCACCCCGGCTCCCACAAGTCAAGACCTAATCCGGATGTACTGGTTTTTGCGTAGCCCAGCTACATGAACAAATGAAACGCAAATGCAGCTCCTAGCAACAGCTTCACAAGAGATTTTACTACCAGCACACAAAAATGGCTCGTGGATAAATACGTAAATAGGTTTTTAAAAAAGGGAGAAGCAGCGTGTGCAAGAAGCCCCTACAGGGAAGTAATTTACAAAACCGAGGAGCCTGAACTACATAATGGTTATCATATCGAGTGGAAAATGACGTGCAAGTTTTTACTGGCCCGTGGGCTGATGGGTTCATCATCAGAGACGTGCACACGGTCCACATGAGTGGATGATATGGTATCAGAGATGACAACGGCCTTGTGTTCAGTCCACGCACATGACATGCACTTCTTCCTCTGTCTGGGTGTGGTTTGATGTGGAATGGTGAACGTGGTGTGGGTTGGGTCGTCTTGGGTTTTTTCTTCCCCGCTGGGGCGTCGTCCCTCATCCGTATTTTCAGAAAGGACGCCAAGTGTATCGGGGAGTCTAAGCGTGCGTCACGTGGTGCGTTAATAACTGCTGATATTCAACTCAGTCACGTGATAATAATAATAATAATAATAATAAGGGCGACTTATAAGGCGCCTATCCATGAAATGAAAACAGGCTCTAAGCGCCGTACATCATAACTACATACACCACTTTCATACACACAGACTCACAGGTGATCTCTATCCAACAAACGAGGGATTAAAACACAACCTGTCGGCTGAGGGTGAGGTGGGTGTTAGGGGGTTTAACGTCCTTTTCCACCACATACGGCTGATATCAAAGACGGGGCAACGATGAAAAACCCAGCACAAATATTTGGCCCCAGCCGGGATACGAACTCACGACCCGATCATTATTTAAAAGTCCAACGCTCTACCATTGGGCCACCCCGGCTCCCCCCATGTCTGCTGAAAAGCCCGTCCCAGAAAGTGCACCTGTAAAAAAGTGTTGGTCGGTTGTTTTAGTGGTTTAACGCCCTTTTCCACCTCATAAGGGTGATATCACAAACAGGGCAACGAGGACAAAGCCTGTACATTCTAGCTCCAGAAGGGATTCTAACTAACGACCCGAATACTGCCAGAGACAACAGGGACGACATAATTATTCCACACTCGCCTACTCACATGCCATACTTCATACACTCGTATGATCGACCGGCCAGAGTCTGCTAGAATTGCTGGGGGGATACCAGGGGGTGTGAGGAGTGAGGCAGGATTTCGTCTGCTACCACTGATCCCCTGATTGTGGCCTCGGATCGATCTGTCAGATCTGCTGGCAGCTCACGAGTCCAGTTTTCCGAGGTCGCCAAATTCAAGATTTGGGGCAAACAGTGTCAGCACTAGACCCACATTCGGTTCGAAAGAGTCAAAGGGTTGCGTGGACCCTTACACGCACAGGAGCCAAAATTCGAGATTTGCTGTCAGCTCACGCAACCAATGATGCGAGGTCGCCAAAATTCGAGATTGGGCAAAAGACAGAGTTTCGGCTAAAAGTCTCTGATTAGATGTACTCCACACGCATGGTCGTCAAAAATTGGAGGTTGGGGAACAGACAGAATCCACGGCCTGGCAAAGAGTATATGGGTTACATGTGCCTCACGTGCAAAGTCGCCAAAAATTAATGGAAGAATCAGGGACAGACAGAACCTCGGCATATGTATGAGGTTTACGTGTACCCCCCCCCCCCACACACACACACACACACACACCCCCTCCCCCAACACACAGTCGCCAAACTTCGAGACAGGGGTAAACGCAGAACCCCGGCGTCTCAGGGTTACGTGTACCTTACACGTACAGATGAAGCGGCGGAGACTGGCAGGAAGGTTCCTTCGTTGTCAGTCTGTCCAGATCGAGTTCTCGTGGGCAGTACTGACTGTAGCAAAGATGCGTCAAGGGAACAGATGCAGTAACTATACTGCGAGTGGGTGGGTGTTAATAAAGCTTTATCCTGCTATCATCTCTTTCCACTACGTATGGGTGATTTTTTTTAAAAAGCGTGTTACAACGTCTCAATGTTATGTTGAATCCGTTGAAACAAGTGGTTTATTTCTAGCGAATAACCAATTATCACAGATGCACAGAGTCCCTTTGAAATGTGTTTTGACGATGAATATGTACACAGTTGTCTGTTGACCCTCGTATTTCTAAAAAACCTTTCATACATTGCGGATATTTATTCACTGGCCTGACCAGAACTTCGTTCATTTATTTTTGTGCTTGTATCTCTCCAGTGTATCTCGTATTTATCTCGTGCCTGAACGTATCTGTAGCTTAAAATCGGATGCAGCAAAGTTTAACGCGCATTTCAAGCGGAGGACATTTTGCCCTGAGACACACACAACGAAGGCTTCTTCCTTCTCCGCTGGATCTGCACAATTACTTCACTCTCTCCAGGGGATGTTTCACTTGTATCATAGCAACAAGACTTTGCGTGGAAACACCTGGCCAGCTGTGCAGACTTGGGAAGAACGAGGAAAATATTTAAGTTTGCGTGGCGTGATCCAAATTCCTTGCTATGCCGTCGGTGTGTTCAGCTCAGAACGCCTTTGGGTGAAACGATAACATATTTCGCAAGGCAAGCAATATTTAGAATGTGTGAGTGAGCTAAGGCGCCAAGACAGATGAGAGCACGCGCGCGCGCGCGCGCGCGCACACACACACACACACACACACACACACACAAAGAGAGAGAGGTGGGTGGGTAGGTGTTTGTGGGTTTAACGTCCTTTTCCGCCACATCGGGTGATTTCAAAGACCGGGCAACGAGAAAAAGGCAAACACAAACATTTCGGGATTCGACCCGACGACCTGAGCATCGACAATTCCATGCGGCTAATTCAACTCTCCCACGAGAGAGAGAGAGAGAGAGAGAGACAGACAGACAGACAGACAGACACGCAACGACACGTACTTTGTGAATTGTGTCAGTTTTGCGGTTCAGTGGTAATATTACACTCTAGGGACTGTGTTATTGAGCGATTATCATGTCCCCTCATTCTGTTTATGACCGATTATCGCCTGCCCATTGACACCGGTTATGCATGCTGTGAATTATGCATGATTGTAAAAATGTGCGGCGGACACGGATCACCTTTCAGCTTCATCTAAAATAACAGTCGATGGCCATTTTCACCCCCTAGCACTGGCGGCTAAACGAGATGGCTGTGGAGAAACGAAGTGCCACTATCGATTAAAAAGTTGCGACGGTAATTCCTTTCAAGTGAAGTCATAATTCTGAAATACGAGGATACAGTTTTCTATAGAGAGCACTCCGCTTTACAAAGCCAGAGAGAGAGAGAGAGTTTTAAATGTGTTGAAAAGAAATCAGGAAACACTCCGCTATGCATCACTGACTTCGCTTCTCATTACAGATCTAGAACAAGCAGGAAGACAGAACATACATGCTTTCAGCTTTACAATAAACTGCCCACACTGTCACTGTATGAAAGATCTAAATTCAGTCATGCATCGAAGCAATATTACTCTAGGCTCGCGTACTTGTCAATACAAGAACACACCGAATCAATCAAAATCAACGTACGCTCATGCATCTTGCATCCTTGGCTACGGCATTGACAATACAATCAGACTCCCCACAACCCGCAGGCCGAGCAGGAAAGCATTAGGAGTGCCTCTAGTTCTAATGTAACAGTACGTGTTATGTCGTTGGTTAACTTTTAATGCACAATTATCCAGATGTGTGGTGAGTTGGCAAAAAATCAATGTCGCTTCGTCACTGCTAGCAGTGGTAGCCAGCAATGGGAACTGGTGCTACAAGGAAAGGTGTATTTCCTTATAGGAAAGTCAAGCCCCAAGAGCACTCGCCGATTTAAAACAGTGACAGACAATTCGCGAAAATCTACCTCAGCCCTGAGGGAGCCTGCGCACTGTCCATAACCAGTGCTATGCACAAGAGAGCACGTGACTTTTCGGCTTAGTCCCAAAACTGAAAAGACGAAAATCGATTATTCATGAGTAAGTAACACGTCTTTTTTGTTGGGAGGGGGAGCATTGGCGTACCATTGGGAAACAGTTCCGCAGAGCGTTGCCACAAGACTATGAAAAAGCAACACGACAGTACGTACGTTTGTAAAAAAAAAAATAAAAAAGGAGGGGTGGGGGGAGGGGGAGGGGGTGGGGGGATGCATCAACGCATCGCTGCGGAGAATTATCAGCAGGATTGTTGATCATGTGAAGTCAGAGCCGCCCTCTTTAGCAATGAGGTTTTCATTCGGACAAAACCTCGCAAGTGGCCTAAACTGTTAACTGTTGGGTTGCTGTTGTTGTTCTGTCGTTTGTTGGTGTGTTGTTGTTGTTGTTGTAGTTGCTGCTGTTCTTGTCCGCGAAAGGTACCCCTCCTCCTCCGAAGCCCATAACTTCACTATGCTGCGGGTTGTGGTCGGGTCTCTTCAATACCCGTACGTGACTTATGCGGTATTGCAAATGAAAACCAGACCAATCCCGCGTCTTAATGACACAAAGCCAAACCCTCGCCTCTTTTGTATCCGCCTCTAGTGCAAAGTGCTTGGGAATATATTATCATTTCTTGGCAAAGGCGTTTCAGACGTAAGCATTTGCAGGTGCATCCTGTCTTCATTTATTTCAGTTGCTAGACGTCTACGCAAGCAAGGGCTGAGATATTTTAACCATCTAATTTTTTTTTTTTCTCGGAACAAACACAGTCTCCCCCTCTTTACTCCCAGTTTATTTCCGAGTGAATTTGGAACTGCAGCGGATCTCATCACACTTCAAGAACATCCCATGTCTCAATAGTCTCCCCATCGTCGTCTTTTGGACTGTTTTAATTAATGGTTTGTTTGTTTGTTTGTTTCCAAATGCCCTGGCATGTTTTTTTAGGGCCGACCGTCGAGAACTCCCTTTTTCATGAGTTTGGTATGCATGTTGCCTATGGTATGATGGTCGAGGCTTTGTTCCTACAAGTACGTCTCAGATCCCTCACGACGTCTTATCTTGCTAGGCGCAGACCATCCACAATGCTTGCCTGGCCGGTAAAGATGTCTGGTCTCTTGTTTAATCTCATCCCTGCATGGCCCGGAGTTGACAATGATTTTTTTTAACTTTGCAGGCGGACGCTCTCTATTGAAACATATCTGAGCACTCCATGCTACCTTTTTACCTTTTATAAACCAAACAAACATTGGAACAGTCCCAAAATCTGTACGGACCCATGGCATGGCTGCTTTGAGCGGACGCTAGCCACTGTCTAGGATACGCAGGCGGGACATCAATCAGAGAGAGGCCAACCAAGACCGTAACCTTCACCGCAGACTGGCTCCATCTTACCCGGGTCAAGTGAGGAACGTCGCGGACACTCCTGACAATCTCATTACACGCCACACGGACAGAATGGCGGGCTCTGGAAGTGGTCCTCAGAGAACCCAGATCATGGACCTCGAGGTGTTGTGCAAATTAAGTTGACGAGTTTCCCCCAGCCCAGTACGGAGTGATGTGGAGGGCAGAATGTCTCCCTAGGGTTGTGGCCTCTCAGCCTTGTGTCACAAAGACACCAGTTGTGGCACGTTGGAATAAAATAGTGTATGTGAACGTGTCTGATGCAGGGTGTCCCCGAAAACTGAAATGAGTATTGTTCATTGTTGTTCCCGTTACAGTTTTATATTTATTGCATTGACTGACAGCCTTCATCGTATCGCATTGTATCTTATCGTATTGTATCTTGTCATATATTTTTTTCTTATCGTGTTTTTAACGTGTGTCTTTTCACGTGTCTTGGCTTGTCTTGTCTTGTGGCTTGTCTTGTCTTGTGGCTTGTTTTGTCTCGTGTCCAGTCTTGTGTCCTGTCTTGTGTCTTAAAAATTGTTTTGTCTTGTCTTGTGTAGCGTCTTGTCTTGTGTCTTGTCTTGCTTTGTCTTGTGTCTTGTCTTGTCTTCTCTTGCCTTGTCTTGTCTTGTGTCCCGTCTCGCCTCGTTACGCCTCGCCTTGTCTCGGCGTGTCTCGTCTCGTCTCGTTTTATTATCTCGTCTCGTGTGGCCTTGTCTTGCCTTATCTTGTCTTGTCTTGTTTTGCTGGGGATTTGTTGAGGTTTTTTGTCGTTGTTGTTGTTGGTCT
>JACVVK020000091.1:507500-510000 GCA_018292915.2 Batillaria attramentaria
TCGCAGATGAAAGTCTGCAGTTGTTGTTGTTGTTGTTGTTTTCAGGGAAACAACAGTGGGGTATAGCTGCAGAGGGAATCCAGTAGTAACGATGTTGTTCCTTCAGTCACTTTGCGTGAAAAACAACGACATACTTCATCTACCCGACCAAAAAAAAAACCAATCAAATCACGCACAACTTTTTTTTTCCACAAACAGATTTGTTTCGCTGAATTTTCAGTCTTCAAACAGCAGCAGAAAATATCTACCGGCAGCGGCACTACAAGGTTTCTTTCAAATGTCAAACAAACTCAAGTTGATTTACCGCTCGCTGCTAATGGGACTTTTTTTTAATTCTTCAGGCTCTGCATCTCAACAGAATTAATCTATTGATTCAGGATACTACTTCACAGGGAGTTCTAAATGTCACACACAGGGAAAAGGTCGCGGAGAAATATATCATTTCGTTCCGCGTTATTTGTTTTGAGTATGATGGTCATAACTCAGAAAGAACCGGCTGAAACATACTTGAATTTCTTCTTTTATTTTCTTTTTTGTCATCGAATTTGAACACAATTATCCGTCCACAAAGAAAGCTCCCTGCATGCTTTCCGGTGATTCCTGATGATTGAAATGTTCCTAGCAGCCTTCTCCCAATTCTTTTGCTGTAGTTGTTGTTGATTCTTCTGCTTTTGTCGTTAATGGGGGAGCCGGGGTGGCCGAATGGTAGAGCATTGGACTCTCAATGCTCGGGTCGTGAGTTCGAATCCCGGCTGGGGCCAAATATTTGTGCTGGCCTTTTTCTCGTTGCCCCGTCTTTGATATCACCCTTACGTGGTGGAAAAGGACGTTAAACTCCCAAACACCCACCCACCCACCACCCTTTTGTCGTCACTGGGTGATGGATGGGTGAGGGTAGTTTGTGGTGGTTTAGAGGGACTAATGCTACCATTTTCATACGCACAGATCGTTCAGAGTTGTTTTCGTGCTTTTCTATCATCATATTACTTAGATACATGTATCTGGACAGTGACATCGTCTGTAGTGCTGGAACTGAGCAAACAGAAGCGTACTCGATGACGCGGCGACCTCAATGACCGCTCCGGCAGTGCAACAACAGTAGTAGAATGTCCAACCGCTCGCACAAAGTGTAAACAACATTGTATCGCATTAGGAGCTGTACTACCAAGATAGAGTATTTCGAGTGTACAGGCGCGCTCACGAGCTAAACTGTTCCAAAACATAAACTGGCTGAGCAAAGATTGAATTATTTGAATCAGCCCGTTTCATGTTGTATAAGTGATGGTGGGAAAGAGGGATGATGATGATGATGATGATGATGATGATGATGATGATGATGATGATGATGAAGATGATGATGACGACGACGACGATGATGATGATGATGATAATGATGATGATGATGATGATGACGGACGACGATGATGATGATTACGATAATGAAGACGACGACGACGATGATGGTGACAAATTTCAAGTTGCACAAACACAGTACTGTTGTTGCTAAGCCCGACAACCACTATAAAGACCTAGAGGTATTAGCGGTGTAATAGGGAAGGAAGGCACCCAAGTCAGGTCTAATTAGGATCTACTGCAATCCCATTTTCCACTTCTACTGGCGCAGTTTTCCCACCAGCAGAGCAACGACGTAAACTGTCGCTTCCAGTTTCTGTTTAATGTCCACATCTTACGTTTATGTCCCCATCACTGGCCGTGCTGAGTAAAGAGGATTCACGCAGAGACTGACTGACTGACTGACTGACTGGCTGTATGGCTGGCTGACTGACTGACTGACTGGCTGTATGGCTGGCTGGCTGACTGACTGACTGACTGACTGACTGACGAAAACGCTTACTCAAAGGTAGAGGGGGCGCTGGACTAGCCGAATGGTAGAGCGTTAGACTTTCAATGCTCGGGTCGTGAGTTCGGATCCCGACAGGGGACAAACCTTTTTCTCCTTGCCCCGTCCATGACATCGCCCATACGCGGCGGAATAGGACGTTTAACTCCCAAACACTCCCCCCCCCCCTCCCCGCACAAAGACAGAGCTTTTAGGCAGTGCTGCCTATCTTTCAGAGAGAGAGAGAGAGAGGGGAGGAATAGGAAAGAAGAACTTCCGAAGGTGCTCCAGTGTTTCTCGGGGCCATAAGAGCAATAGGGTTCCAGTTGCGAGTTAAGTACCTTCGTTAGAATAATAATAAGGCAATAAAAATGTATAGCAAGCTCCTAAATGCTGGGCTGTAAAAACGTACTGCATCACTACTGGGAAGGGGAAAAAACAGTCTACGTGAGAGTGTGCCGTGCAGAATGATCGCCGTTCAACACACACACACACACACACACACACACACACACACACACACACACACACACACACACACACACACACACACACACACACAGGCACGCGCACAGAGAGAGAGAGAGAGAGAGAGAGAGAGAGAGAGAGCGTTTTCTCTACGCGTATTAATGAAGTCATCACATAAAAACACAGGCACTA
>JACVVK020000091.1:515000-647500 GCA_018292915.2 Batillaria attramentaria
TAACCACAGTAAAATCAGACTAATCCACTACAACATTCCGTGAAAGATGGCCGGACAGCCTCGAATCTGATTTCTTTCTGTTGGTGAAAATAATAATATGTGGATCTTCTGGTTTATCAAGCCTGTATCTTGCTCATGAAGACAAGCACAGCAGTCCAAAGACCTATTAGTGAGAATCAGTCATTGTCAGAGCAGGGCGTGGTTCCCTGAGCACCAACATCGTAGATTGTTGGACAGAGCTCTGCATCTACCACGCCCAGGCTGTATCTAGTAATTTTCTTGTATTTCGGCTTGGCTGCTTCCAATACGACAAACGTTCTGGCTTTATGGGCTCGCCCAGTTGATGAGATAACATCAGTGCCGTGTCTGCACTGGAGTCTCTCGATGCTGCACCTGAAGGATTCGATACGGATCCTTTGAAACATGTATATCCCAGAGGCTTTTTAGAAATAAAATCTGTGTTTATCGCAAAAAAGCTCTTGGGTCATCAAAGAACACATTTTATTGAAGTGTTCTGTTTGTATCCAGCCGTATTAGAAGCAAATTATGCACTTTCTCTACTTAACTTCTTTTTAAAAAACATCTCAGTTTCTTTTATTCCTTTGTGTGTGTGTGGGTGTGTGGGTGGGTGTGAGGGGGGGAGGGGTCTCTTGATATCAGGCATCAACGCAGTGTGTAAAAAATGAAATCCGAAATAATTATTTACATCGGCTACTTTAACATGGGCGCTGCTCATTACGACTTTACCACATGGTCCTCCCAAAGGACCAACTAACGAACTTCCGTTCGGTTGCCTCTTATTTCCTGCACCACCACAGACAGGAAGCAAGCCTCGTTCTCGTACAGACTACCCTAGTTTTTCATGCCGGTGATGACATCTCCCCGGGCGAACATCGTCTACCTTCGACTGGATTTCTCTCATTGTCTGTCTGACCCGACTGGCCATTTGGAAAGCAAAGTGCATTAGGAACGTTTCGACTACACTGGCCACCGGGCTGGACCCGGGTATAACATAAAGCCCAACCCCCGGACCCCTTAAGGACATCACATATTCCCCCGCCACCCTTTAAGCTGGAAACAAAATGGCAGCGGTGAGAGTCCGTTGTCTGTCTGATGGGTATTCAGAATTGATGGCGTGTCTGTGACGATGATGAGTCTATCAGAAAGTCGGTATGAAGGTCAGACGGGATAGAAATTGGAGTGTTGGCTGATCTGCTGGTAAGTGATGTGAACTGTCCCCTGTAAGGCACTATTTATGGGTATTTGTCCCATTTGCAGAACTCATTCGGAGAAAAGTATTGAGTTCAAACTGGTGGAAAGGCATAGATCAAGGATGGTCTGCAGACTCCACTCGACACTTCGTAAATAGTAGGTGTTTATTGACTCTGCAGCGACAAGCAGGGAGTCTATCGTTTTAAGAAAAAGAGAAACAAATACATTCTTTTTAAAGTCTCGTTTCTTAATGACCAGGAAAATGTTGCCTAAAGTAACAAGTGCGTTTGCAACGACGTTTTCAAGTCAGCCAGAGCTTTTTTTCTTTTTTCTTTTAACCTCAGTTACATGCAGGTTCGCTTCAAGCCAAAACAATTGAAAGTTTTTGCTTTTCTTTTCTTTTTGCTTTTTTTTTTTTTTACTGGGCAGAGCGTTTCTTCTTCATTGTTTTTTTTTTTATTGTTTTTTTTTTTTTTATTGATCACTACAGCAGAGCCAGAGCTTCGAAAGTGGCATTTTCGCCACACTGTCAGCTCGCATTTACTTCAGATTTAATGGAGCTCTCCAATGTTATCCAGAACGGTACTTAGAAGCGTTTTTGTTTTGTTTTAGTTATTTTGTCAGGTCGAGACCTGAGGGTAAATTACATTTGTTTTACACCCCCTCCCCCTCCCCCTCCCCCCCACATCAATGTATCAATGACTGAGTGTGTGAATGTGTATATGTATTTATATGGTATGTTTGTGTATATCAAGTGTGTTTTATTATCAAGAGGAGCAAAGCAAATTCTTCTTAATTGTAACTAAGAAGCAATAAATCTATCTTATCTTATCTTATCTTATCTTATCTTATCTTATCCCCCGCTCTTCCTCACCCTGGTTTCGGCCTATGGTTCTAGAGAGGTTCTCTGTCCCACTACCTCCCTCCTCCCGTCTGTCCTTTCTGCCTCTGTCCCTTTTGCGGCCTTCATCAGGACAAACGAAAACCAATTTTTGTGGCCTCTAGTTATTTCAAGAAAGTTTTATCGAACGAACCAGCCTCTCTCTCTCATCTCTCTCTCTCTCATCTCTCTGCTCTCATCTCTCTCTCTCTCTCTCTCTCTCCAAACAGCCCATCGGAAGAATTAAATCCTTCGAAAAAAGAAACGTTTGTATCTGGAAGCTCATCCGATCCATCCAGCTGTGTAAACAATATGGGGAGTCGGTGCTGCACGATAAAACTTTCTGATGCGCAGTTAAAATATTCTCCGCAGCTTTTGCCAAGTTGACCCTACCCCTCCCCATCCCTTGCTCTCTGACATTTAGGACGAATCGACAGTTCTAGAACATTTCCCATCTTCCAGGGGCTGTAAAATATAATTCGCAGAATGGAGGTTTCGATTGACAGTATGTGCGTGACGCAAATTCTACTCTTACTTCTTTATTAAAGATCAGGTTTTCGGTACTGCGTGACTGACTGAAACAATATGTTATGGCATATGCGTGGCAAAGGATCGAAAGGGTAGGGGAGAACGGAAGGAAGAGGGAGGGGGGGGGGATGATGAAGGTAAATGGCTTATATGCAGAATATGACGAACACCCTCTTCTTAAAAGCTGACCAGGAAGTTTCGAACAGTTTCGTCACGATAATCACCTTTAGACTACTTAATCGACAAACCGTAAACCATTTGGCATCTCCACTCTCCCCTCCTCACTCCAGCCCATCCCTCCCTATAATTATATGGGTAAGCAGAATGTTGACGCAGAAAATATCCAACACAAACCCAAACGAAAAAAACAACCAACAATCTAACATCATCGGTTGAGCTGCATTGCGAACTTGCGTAACAGTGCTTGCGAGATGACAATCAGCTTTGACGCAAATATTGCAGAAACCACGTTGCGTTTTTCTAACGTAGCTGACATTTCCTTGTTCGTCACGCTTGGCTGGGTGAGATCGAAAATCAGGTCTATTCTTCCTTGCTGAAGCTAGGTCGATTTTAAGGCCACAGGTGGACAAAGACTCCTTTATCAGTAAGCCATCAAATGCAGCAGGAGGCGCCTGTACATTCCTGTGTGAATAAAGATACGGCCAGGGAACGTTTGTGAATGGTTACAATACACAAAAAAAGCTTGAGAACAAACTGTCAGCATTGTTCAGGGCGAAATACATTGCAGTATTAGTAGTCGCTTTGTATTGAATAGATCAAAAAGCATTTTTTTTTTTTTTTGTATTGCGGTGGGGGTTGGGGTTGGGGTAT
Organism: Batillaria attramentaria; assembly: GCA_018292915.2. NCBI lineage: Eukaryota > Metazoa > Mollusca > Gastropoda > Batillariidae > Batillaria > Batillaria attramentaria. Next base: position 518,452 of record JACVVK020000091.1, read on the forward strand.
AAAAAGGACACTATTCGATTCTCTGTTGTTGAGATACATACATGTTCCATGTATATTTGCTCTCTCTCTCTCTCTCTCTCTCTCTCTCTCTCTCGTCGTAGTTTAGCAGGGACAAGATCTAAAAAAAGGTCTGCGCACCTAATCTTTTATCCTTGTAAAATAAAAATTTCGTTCGTTCATTCGTTCGTTCGCTCTCTCTCTCTCTCTCTCTCTCTCTCTCTCTCTCCTCTCAAACTAGAAGGAAACTAGAATTGTCGCGTGGGTACAGTGGGGTAGAGTCAATGCTTGGATAGTGGGTTCGATTCCCGTCTAGAAGAAAAAAAGATTGCTCTGAGTTTTTTCTTTGTTGTCCTGTCTTTGATATCAATGCTTACACGGTGGGAACTGTTGCCCTCGGTCTGCCTCTCTTCCCAGGGTGGCATCTGCTTCTCTACAAATTTCATCAATTGTTCTTATGTGGGTTTCCCTATATTGCATTACAGCTGTGAAAGTGGTTTTGTCTTTCTTTCTTTTTTTTAAATCGGCAGCCCAACAATTTATAAAACGAAAAGAACAAAAACGAACTTCTAAAGCGGAAAAAAAAAAACCAGAATAGAAGGAGCATGAAAGTTTCTTATCTTCCTTCCAGAGGTGGCCTAGAACGAGTCAGGTTCTTACAGTAAACTTGAACTAGGCCAGCCTCAGTTGAATACAGCCTGGATTAGTGTTCACGGACTCAGGAGAGGCTCTGGCAAACTTAATTTAAATGTCAGTGAAACAGACCACATCTGCCGTGCAAAGATACCAAGAGCCTCTGTCAAACTGAAGGTGATTTTGTTAACGAAGGCCTTGCGTTTTGCTCTTTCTGGTGAGAACACTTTATCTAATGAATATGGCTCAAGCTGACAAAACAAGGCAAGAAAGAGATACAGAAACGGACAGAGAAGGAGGAAGAGATAGGGAGACAGACAGACAGAGACAGGAGGAGAGGGGGGAAGGTGTTTAACTTCCTTTTCCACCATGAAAGAGTCGTAATTATCAAAGACTGGGCAACGAGGGTGAACTATGAGCCTGATTCTGTAACTCTGTGTGTGTGTGTGTGTGTGTGTGTGTGTGTGTGTGTGTGTGTGTGTGTGTGTGTGTGTGTGTGTGTGTGTGTGTGTGTGTGTGTTTCCCTGCTACTGTGTCAGTTTAAAAAAGATATTTTTTTTCACATTTATGCAAATGACCTATGATGCATACGACTTCCGCCATGCCCCAAAGGGGATACAGGAATACAGAATCTGAATTTAATGTTGGACCGCTCGCGCAAAGTATAATGAACATCGTATCGCATATACACTAATCATCAAGATAGAGTATTTCGAGCGTACAGGCGCAGCCATGAGCGAAACTGTTCCAAAACATAAGTTGGCTTAGCAAAGATGGAATTATCCCGTTTAAGACAGGACATTTCGAGCGTACAGGCGCATACTCACAACGCGTTCTACCATGAGAGACAGAGAGGAGAGAGAGACTCAATGAATCAATGAATCTTATTTTACCAGTTTTCAACCTTGCCGTTGCTAATACTACTCAAGAAATGTAAAAACAACTACTTTGGAATGAGAGAGAGAAAGGGTGTCCGCGTCTCTTCCAAGAACTGAAATAAATGGAAAGACATGTGGAAGCTTTCCCGAGTTTTTCCCCTGAAAAGCCCTCCAGGGATTTTCCTCAGACATTCTGGGAGACGACTAAAAGAAAAATACGGCAAGGTCTCCGTTTCTCGCTTTTCACACGTTTTCCTCAAAAATCTGAATTAATGGACTTCCCCTATGGATTCGGGCATGCCGGAGAAAAAAATCTCGAAGGAATCGTCTGCTCTGACACCAATGGTGATCAGAAATGTTGTTACCAGGGTTACGAAAGCGGTGAAGACAAGAAGGTGGTGATGGGGGGAAGTGGTGGGGGTAATCTCCGTCTCCCAGAGCTTGTTTCATACCGCTGGAAGGGTGGGTGGGGTAACAGACTCTGTGCGCCGGAGAACTGGTGAGGCTTTTATGAGGTTTTAATGTATATCACTACCTCATCTTGCTTCGTGAATGCTGTCCACAACTGCTCCCCAAGGAGGCAGTATTTTTTTCATGAGTGGTGATGCTGACTTTTATGGACACTCGACACTGCTTTATGTGATGATACGAACAGGCCAAAAGGACTAATACATTTATACGCCATCGTGGTACAAACTGTGTCTGTTGCGTAGTTTAAACTGTGTGTCTTGTCGGTGCTTCTGCTCGACCAGTTATGCATTTATATATATGTGTCAACATCCGCAGAACGAAATCTTTTAGGCTGCCAACCGTGTACTGTAAATCCTGAGAAAGTGCTAACATTTATATACACCTGTATTTTACAGAGTTCAAACTGGTACGGTTCGCCATGCTTGATGCCATGGTGGTGTTTTGCGTGCGTGCGTGCGTGCGTGCGTGCTTGTGTGTCTTGTGGGTGGGCGGGTGGGGAGGGGGAAAATCTCACTTACGAACTGAAGCTCTCGGGTTGTCAGCCGAAAGATGTGATGCACCATTTGTGCATGGAGAACAATACATTTTCCACCTGAACGTGCGTTGCTCTTACCGTATCAGTACGGCCGTGATTGTTTCTATAAACAGACCAACCCAGCCAGCGCCTTCGCTTCAAAGGTTTACCCTAAAGCAATATTGCCGCGACAAGAGTCTCTGCGGTTATCTGTAATATTTTATATATATGCTTGACATAAGTGACTGTTTTTGAAGCACTTCGATGAAAAGTTTTCCGCAAAGTTGTTTTATGCCTGACAGGTGTATTGAGGCTTTAACCACGGGACTGGAGCGTCAGTTTCCTGATATGCAGTCACTCACACGCACAGATCCTGGATTCGAACCCTGCAGTAGTAACACTAAATGCATAGACCTGTCCACTTTTGCTTGATATCAGTACTGCATAGAGAAACAGAAACTTCAACTTCAACCCACGACCTGTCCCTTCTCAAATCCAGTTCTCAGCCAGCTGTGCTATCGAGGATCCCGACTCCGTTAATAAAGGCGAGCATGGGCCATCTATTCTACTCTAAGCGTGTATCTAGAATATTTCACGATGGTTCGTTTCACCGAACAGAAGCGTAGCACCAGGTGCTGGTGCTGACAGATAATAGAGGTACAAGTGATTGCAACAGGCGGACTGTGCCATCTTGTGAATCTCATTCACTCTGGCTAGTGTAGCGGCGGTTTCACTGATTGGATATCTCGATATTCCTACAATGCACACTTGAGAACCTGGACGATGAATCAAAAGCGGTTGCGGACGGAGACCTGGAGGAGGGCCCTGAGGCGGGGGGGGGGGGGGGAGGGGGGGGGGGGCTAAAGGAAAGGTGTTTGGAGGGAGGAGGGGAGAGGAGGGTTATATTTAATTGTGGGGCAAATAAGCACTTACACCATTCTGTTATGGAAATCTGATTTTTTTTATTTTTTTTTTTTAAAGAGAGAGAGAGAGGAACTGAAAAAGTTATCCCAGTATTCCTAGAAACAGGCAGCGGCTCCAACAATAAAGCATTCGTCATCGTCGTACGGTTGTTTGCCGAGTTCGAGTAGCCTCCCTGTTACCCAGCCACTAATGATGATGAGCAACTATACATGTCACGCATCTATAGACGTGCTCCAGGAAACCTGCCTACTCGATCATCGCTACCAACATCGCAAGTACGCTGATTATCGTGATGAAGACGAAATGCTTGGGCAGACATCGCTGTCACTCTGTCAACACTGGACTTCAACACGTGAAGCGCGTACGTCAGATGAGAAACACGCCTGGCATTGTGTGCTAATTGTGTGTGACCAGAGAATGATGACTCTCTCTCTCTCTCTCTCTCTCTCTCTCTCTCTCTCTCTCTCTCTCTCTCTCTCTCTCGGTTTATATTTTATTTTATTTTTTATTTTTTTTATTTTTTTTTTGCTTTTTTGTTTTAAAACTGTAAAAACATCGCCTCAAGATTTATTTGCATTGCTCACCTATCACATCCTTTGTTCCCCCCCCCCTTTTTTTTTTTTTCTTAGTATTGCTTGATTTATGTATGTAGTAGCATGGTCGTGTGTGTGTGTGTGTGTGTGTGTGTGTGTGTGTGTGTGTGTGTATGTGTGTGTGTGTATGTGTGTGTGTGTGTGTGTGTGTGTATGTGTGTGTGTGTATGTGTGTGTGTGTGTGTGTGTGTGTGTGTGTGTATGTGTGTGTGTGTGTGTGTGTGTGTATGTGTGTGTGTGTGTGTGTGTGTATGTGTGTATGTGTGTGTGTGTGTGTGTGTTGTGTGTATGCGTATGCTCTACCTAGTTAGAGCTTACTTTGCTTACTTTGTATATATATCAGTAGCCTAGCAAGGACAAGGTGTAAGACAGGTCTGCGTACCTAATCTTTTATCCTTGTAAAATAAAGTTTCGTTCGTTCATTCGTTCTCTCTCTCTCTCTTCTGTTGTTGTTTGTAGCAACGACTGATTGAAAATTAATCATTGTTTGGTTAAATCACTTCCGTTGGAAAAAATAAAGCTCTCTCTCTCTCTCTCTCTCTCTCTCTCTCTCTCTCTCTCTCTCTCTCTCTCTCCCCCCCCCCTTTTTTCCCCCTTGTTTTGATGTTGTATTTTTACCCTTTAACGTAGAATAGCAGGACAGCATGTAAGATAGGCAGTAATGCCTAAATGCTCTATCCTGAATAAAAAACGTTTCATCATCATCATCATCATCTGTGTGTGTGTGTGTGTGTGTGTGTGTGTGTGTGTGTGTGTGTGTGTGTGTGTGTGTGTGTTTTGGCCTAAATGTTAAATTATTACTTCAGTTCTTCCCTACTTAGCCGGACAGTGAACTGATGAATCACATTCACACGCGGAAAGAATGAAATATCTCACACCAGAGTCTTATCCGCAGCAGCAATGAAAGTCTATTTCTGTACATGTAGTTTCTTGGCGTGACGGATACTGCCAGGCACAACATGCCGATTACGTCGACTCCTCGACACGTTCATGCTCTCCATTTACGCATTAATAAGTTATAAGTATACGGCAAGATATAGGTGTGATCTAAGGAGCTGACAAGAGTACACAACAGCTGGGGAAATCCATAGCTAATGTGTTATACATGAGACCAGTGGCCTTGGGGACAATGTTCATTGTCCGTGGTCGTTACGATCAATTTGGGATCAATGCCCTTTTTGCACTCGCGGGAAAGAGAGCAATAGGCGTGTCTTAGGCGGTTTCGGGTGCGTGTTTGTGAAATTGTCTAACACTGAGAGTCGCTGGGGTGAACGTTTGGTGTTAGAAATCTGGCTTTCATCCCCCCCCCCACCCCCAACCTCACGCCCTCTCTCCCTCTCCCTACTCTCCTCGGAAAATACAAGCTTCATTTAATTTCCTCTCTCTCTCTCTCTCTCTCTCACACACACACACACACACACACACACACACCACACACACACACGACAAACCAAAACAAGTAACAACAAGCGCACGTAATCTCTTACTTCAACACAAACAGTGCACATTATCCGTTAAATACTATTGTTCGGCACGGTTCAAAATCTACCTGACGTTCAGTAAACAAACTAATCCTTAGTGATTAGGCCGTGACGGCTAACCACGCGCAATTGCTGACGTGACCTCAGACCCTCAGGACACCTAAAGTAGAACCCTTCTGATATTTGGACACTTGACTGACCAGGCTCAGAGATTATCACGTCAGTCAGTGGTGTCACTGAAAAACAGTGCGACTGAGAAAATGAACGAACAGCAAAGACAGCAAAACCTTATGTCCAGTACTTACATTTGAAGGTGAATTCGCTGTACTCGCTCTGATCGACAGCTAGCACAACAATGAACGGGTCAGCAGAGCTGGACGACATGATGTAAACTGACGTACACGTCACGGTGTCTCAATAGCCACTTCAGCTGTTGTAATTCAGTGTTGTTCTTGGCGCGCCTTCGCTGAACACTCTCAATGCAGTAACAGTTACTCGTGAGTTTGAACACTCTCAATGACTACCAACACTTTATGCCGTAAGCTCGTAAGCGACTGGAACGGTAGCGTGAAAAAGTTTTCCACCGCCGTAAACGAAACTTCAGCCACACAACGTTCAGCTCTCACGCTTGGCAAAGTACGCCACAGTGTGAAAGCAGCAGCTTGGCCGGAGGCCCCGCCTTCCAGTCACACGAGAACTGCCGCGGCAGCCGCACGGTGTTACGAGATCGATGAGGGTCCGCCAGGAGAAGGGATTAGACCGTGAGTACTAGCAGGAATCGTCCGTTACTCAAAGACCATTTCCACTAGCCTGCCGCTCTGGAAGCAAACTTTCGGTGTGTTGACAAAACCCACCGACCGCTTCCGTCCTCGGAATCAGGTTCGATTTAGTCTCAGTCCGCTGAGCGTGCACTGGAATAAGCCGCGGCTTGACGCTCTAGCTGGTGCGAGAAACTCAGCTTGACGCTCTAGCTGGTGCGAGAAACTCAGCTGTACCTTGAACAGTGCTGTTGTAAGAGCTCTCTCAGTCGTGTTTACGCCGGTCTACTGGTTGTTGTTAGAGTTCTGTCGTGTTTACGCCGGTCTACTGGTTGTTGTTAGAGTTCTGTCGTGTTTACGCCCGTATGCTAGCCGTTAGTAGAGCTCTGTCGTAAACACGACGGTCTAACAGAACCGTCTGTCGTGTGTGGTAGCACTATCGTTAAATAGCTACTATCTGTACGCTGGCAGTGGGGTCGGTGCTAGATAATAACACCTCCCTGCGCGGGAAATGCAGCAAACAATGTAGCGGAAATGTAGCAAACAATGTAGCAATCTAATTCACTGCAGTACCGTATTTGCACGCAGTTGTAAAGGAACCTACACCACTGGCACCCACCTTGCACGAGTAAAGGCCGTGGCCGTATATTATGTTGCAGATGCTTATGTTTATAGTGAAAGCCTGGTCAGTGCACCAAATTAGGGCGAGTTAAACAGCTGTCAATAGCAAGGCTTAGCGTATCAAGCTGCCATCAGTGGTTATTGTTTACTCTCTCTCTCTCTCTCTCTCTCTCTCTCTCTCATTAGTCTTTGTGGCTTGCGCGGCTTAAAGCCCTAAAAACTCTCTCTCTCTCTCTCTCTCTCTCTCTCTCTCAGTCGCTCGCTCGCTCGTTCTCTCTCTCTCCGGTGGTACCCCCATCTCGGGGAGCATCGCGTATTCTATGAATTTTTCATAATGCCCCCTTTTCCCTTTCTTTTCTACTTTAGTCAACTCCAGGAATGTAAACTGTTGTAGAGATCGCGAAAAGTCACTGCATTTCGATGGAAATTTCTAGACCATCCCAGAACATGCGAGTGCAGTAACGTCAGTAGATTACGTAACCCAGGAAAGATTCCGTACTTGCCAGTATGTTGCAGAATGTTCTAGATCTGACCTGTTAGTATATAAGCAGCACTGCACAGCGTTCTGGGTTCTTCCTCTTTCATGAGTTTGTTCTTGCGCATCTTCTGTTAATAAAGTATTGGAGTTCCAGCCTGTTGTATCCCGTGTCTTCTCTGCGAGTGTACCGAGAGAGCGACATAGCAGGAGAAAAATACAACAGAAATATTTGGCGTCGCCGACAGGATTCGACATTGATCTACCTACGAAGGGACAGTACTCTCCAGTACTCAAGAAACTCCAACTACAGAAGTTGCACCCCTTCAACTGTTGCAGCAGCGAAAATTGACGACTGACCATGGCAGAGACAGCGGAGCTGATAAAATTGCTTAGAGAGCAATTAGAACAGCAGAAGGAACAGATGAAGATTCAAATGGAACAGCAGAAGGAACAAATGGAACAGCAGAAGGAACAGATGAAGGAACAGATGAGAATTCAAGCAAAGCAGCATGAAGAAGAAGTAGCAGTCCAAAGAGAGCAGATGGGTGCGTTGATGAAGATGATTCAAGTTCAGACACCGACTGGGGATTCCAGCGCAAGTACCGTCCTCACACTTCTACTGCTTCGACCGCCGCTATTCCACCTTTCGCTGCCTTTGATTCCACTTCAGAACTGTGGCCTGACTACTGGTCAAGGTTCTGCACATTTCTTGTCGCCAACGCCGTTCCTGACGACCGCAAGGCTCAAGTCTTCCTCACTAATCAGACTCCGGCTATCTACAAACAACTGGCAAATCTGGCTGCTCAACAAAATCCAAGAATGAATATCAACAATCTGACGATGGACCAAATCGTCGAGTTCATGAAAGAACAATTTGACCCAAAACTGTTCATAGTGCGAGAACGTTTCAAGTTCTGGAGCAACATGGAACGGAAGCCAGGCGAAACACTCCAGGAGCTGGCAGCCCGTATACGTCAAGACGCGGCTACCTGTGACTTTCCTTCGATCCAAGATCCACAAGATGAAGCTCTTAGGCAGAGATTCATATGTTCTGTCAACAACGAAGCTGTCTTGAAGGCTCTTTTCAAGGTCAAGGATACCGAGTTGGATTTTGCCAAGGCTGTCAAGATCGCCATAGAGACTGAAGACGCGGCAAAGGTGGCCAAGGAAACTGTCTACGGTTCCAAGCCCAGACCGGTCAACAAAGTCAAGATGAACAACAAAGGGGGTCAACCAAAGAACCACCAGCAGTCTAACTCCACGACCAGCAATTCAGCAAAGTGCTACAGGTGTGGAAAGGCTCATAAAGCAACAGACTGCTTCTACAAAGAATCCAAATGCAACTTCTGTCAGAAGATAGGTCATTTGGAGGCTGTCTGCAGGAAAAAACTGCATCAACAGCAACAAGGGGGACGACAATCTGCAAAATCTTCAGTGAAAAGTATCACAAAAGCAGAGCTCGTCAAAGCCATCCTCGGCGAAGTTCCCCAAGATACTCCTAGGTTGGACGTTCCAGTCACAATCCAGGATCAACAGTTCACGATGGAGCTGGACACCGCAACCACGGGAAATTTTGTTTCTGTGCCAGTCTGGAAAAAACTGGGAAAACCGAAGCTGGATGACGTCACACATCGGTACGAGTCTGCCAGCAAGCATGACCTACCCGTGCTGGGCACCTTCATGGGCCAGACTACGGACCCAGTGACTGGTAAACAGAGCTCCATTCCCTACATCGTCACCAAGATCCCTGATCTCAACCTACTTGGACGAAACGCGATCCAGGCTCTGGGAATTTCAGTGGACAATGCCCTTGGACTGAAGAGCATAGAGAGTCAAGTCAAGAGCGAGGGTGCAAAAGAATCGCATCCGAAGACCTCCAGCACAGCTTATGCTTCTCTTCAAAAGGATTGCCACACTCTCTGCGACAAGTTCCCAGATCTCTTCAAGGAAGAATTGGGATGTCTGAAGGATTTTGAGCTGGAAGTAAAGTTCAAGTCCGACGCGAAGCCGGTTTTTCACAAGGCAAGGCCGGTTCCGTTCGCTCTTCGTGATGACCTGACGAAAGGCTACGAAGAAGGCATCGCCAAAGGAGTCTGGAAGCCAGTCCAGTTCAACGACTATGGAACACCAGTTGTTCCAATTCGTAAGACAAACAGTACAGGCGCCCTGAAGCCAAAACTGCGGATCTGTGGTGACTACTCAGTTGGGATCAACGATCAACTTGCTGATCACCGTCACCCAATGCCTCTCCCAGAGGAACTGATGCAAAAGCTGGGAGGAGGATTTGGTTACACAAAGATCGACCTCGCTGATGCCTACAACCAGATCAAGCTGGCACCAGAAAGTCAACGCAGACTAGCCCTCAGCACTCACCGCGGGGTACTTCTGCAACAACGACTACCTTTCGGAATCAAGTCAGCACCTGGTTATTTTCAGGAGATCATGGAAAATCTGACCAGTGATCTGCCTGGAGTTGCCGTCTTCCAAGATGACATACTCACCAGCGGGAAGGATGCCAAAGATCATCTGAGCAACCTGGAGCGACTACTCACGCGTCTGAACGACAAAGGACTCAGATTGCCGTCGTGAAAAATGCCTGTTTGCTCAACCCAGTGTGGAATACCTTGGACACACTCTATCGGCTGAAGGAATCTCCAAAGGATCCAAAGTCGAGGCAGTCTTGAAGATGCCACCACCTACGGATGTCTCAAGCTTGAAGTCTTTTCTGGGCTCAGTACAATTCTACGGGAAATTCATCCCAAACCTGGCTACTATGGCAGAGCCGCTCTACCGCCTGACAAAGAAGGCAAGTTCCTGGAAGTGGGGAGAAGAGGAACAAGCAGCTTTTGAACAGCTGAAGAATGTGCTTTCCTCTGATCAAGTCCTTGTACACTTCGACCCAGATAAGCCTGTGGGGCTGGCTTGTGACGCATCCAACGTTGGAATTGGAGCAGTACTGTTTCATCGCTATCCGGATGGAAGCGAGCGCCCAATTGCCAATGTGTCCAAGACTCTTACAGCTGCAGAAAGAAACTACAGCCAAATCCACAAGGAAGCCCTAGCCATCATCTATGGTTTGCGGAAATTCTACCAGTATCTGTACGGACGACAGTTCATACTGGTGACTGATCACAAGCCCCTGACGGCGCTGTTCGGACCAAAGAAAGGGACACCACTTCTTGCAGCTAACAGACTAGCTCGGTGGGCCCTATGGCTGAACCAGTTCGACTACACGATCGAGTACCGGAAAACTGCAGATCACGGCAATGCAGATGCCCTCAGTCGCTTGCCTTCTGGAGACGACATCGACTTTGACAGGGAGGAGAGTGGGGGAAGACACGGACATGGTGTGCGCCATCCGAGTTCTCAGTCTTCAAGTCAAACCTTTCGACTCCAACATCCTTCGTCAAGAGTCAGGCAAAGATCCAGTGATAGCTACAGTGATGCGCTACGTGCGCGAAGGGTGGCCGCTGAAGCACGCTGAGATCAACGAAGAAGTCAGAAAGTTCCAGAAGTTGTCAGATTCTCTCAGTACCTGCCACGGATGCCTCATCTATGGTACAAGAGTTGTGATTCCACAAAGCCTGCAGCCCAAGATCCTTGATCTTCTGCACATCGGACACTTCGGCATGGAACGCATGAAGCAGTTGGCAAGAACTGCAGTATACTGGCCCGGTATCGACGCTGCAATAGAGATGACGAGTCGACGATGTGACTCATGCGGCGAACATCAAAACAAGCCATCCAAACCGCCAGTTCATCCCTGGATGTTACCAGAGAAGCCATGGAGCCGAGTTCACGTGGACCACGCCATCAACTTCATGGGCACCAACTGGCTGGTGATCACGGATGCTTACTCAAAGTACCCATGCATCCACCCAACGTCATCCACGTCCACTAGAGCTACTCTAGACCTGCTGGAAGAAGACTTCGCTCACTTCGGATACCCACACACGTTGGTCTCCGACAATGCAACCACCTTTGTTTCTGAAGAGTTCCAGAGCTGGTGCAAGGAACGTGGGATCACGCACCTAACAGGAGCGCCCTATCATCCTGCTACCAATGGAGCTGCAGAACGGCTGGTGCAGACTTTCAAGCAAGCTCTCAGGAAGTCTTCTCTGCCCCCGAAGCGAGCACTTCAAGAGTTTCTTATGCAGTACCGGAGAATGCCGACATCCTGCGGATTCTCTCCGAGTGAACTCTTGATGTCCAGGCAGATTCGGACAAGGATCGACACTTTGCTTCCCTCGCCAGCACACATAGCTCAGGGCAAGCAATCCAAGGAGGCATCTAAAACTCAGGTGACTCCAGACTCTGGAGGTGTCACCAAGGTGACCAGGCAATACAAGGCTGGAGATCCAGTATACGCACTGTACTATGGACCTCACCATGCCAAGCAGCCCAGATGGGTACCAGCAGTGGTCAAGAAGTCTACGGGTACTCGCTGCTTCAACGTCAAGGTAGTTCCTCGTGGCCCAGTTTGGAGACGACACTGGGAACAGTTGCGTCCACGTTACGCTTCTGAAGAGGACAACGAACCTGGTGATTCAGCAGATGCCTCTGAGCTCCCGATCGACCATCCCATGGAGATTTTGGAGAATGTGCCACCGACACAGAACCAGAGCAGACCACGACTGCCCAGGACCAAGCCACCTGTTCCAGAGTATGGTCCAGACAACCCCAGACGATCCAAAAGAACACCAAAACCCAGAGACAGACTTTGTTGTTGAAGTTTGTTGTGAAACAACAATTTTGGTAGGGAGGTGTTGTAGAGATCGCGAAAAGTCACTGCATTTCGATGGAAATTTCTAGACCATCCCAGAACATGCGAGTGCAGTAACGTCAGTAGATTACGTAACCCAGGAAAGATTCCGTACTTGCCAGTATGTTGCAGAATGTTCTAGATCTGACCTGTTAGTATATAAGCAGCACTGCACAGCGTTCTGGGTTCTTCCTCTTTCATGAGTTTGTTCTTGCGCATCTTCTGTTAATAAAGTATTGGAGTTCCAGCCTGTTGTATCCCGTGTCTTCTCTGCGAGTGTACCGAGAGAGCGACATAGCAGGAGAAAAATACAACATAAACACAGTACCGATAGTGTTAACCAACTGCGTACCATTCCATAATACCCTTCTCACTTAGGATGTGTAGCAGATAAGACTCATTATACAGATAGGAGCAGTGCGTACAGCTAGGAAGACCAGCGTCGTGTTTAGGGCGGACGGTCTGTCGGTGTTGTAGAGATCGCGAAAAGTCACTGCATTTCGATGGAAATTTCTAGACTATCCCAGAACATGCTGCTGCAGTAACGTCAGTAGACTGATTACATAACCTTGGAAAGATTCCGTACCGCCCCAGTAAGTTGAGGAATGTTCTAGATCTGACCTGTTAGTATATAAGCAGCCCTGCACAGCGTTCTGGGTTCTTCCTCTTTCATGAGTTTGTTCTCCACGCATCTTCTGTTAATAAAGTATTGGAGTTGTATCCTGTTGTATCCCGTGTCTTCTCTGCGAGTGCACCGTCGGAGAGAGCGACATAGCAGGAGAAAAATACAACAGTCGGCCGTTAGGAGAGCTCTGTCGTGTTTACGCCGATCTACTGGTTGTTGTTAGAGCTTTGTTGAGTTTACGACGGTCTACTGGCCGTTAGGAGAGCTCTGTCGTGTTTACTACGGTCTACTGGCCGTTGAGAGAGCTCTGTCTTGTTTGGGGCGGTCTGCCGGCCGTTAGGAGAGCTCTGTCGTGTTTAAGACGGTCTGTCGGCCGTTAGGAGAGCTCTGTCGTGTTTAGGACGGTCTGCCGGCCGTTAAGAGAGCTCTGTCTTGTTTAGGGCGGTCTGCCGGCCGTTAGGAGAGCTCAGTCGTGCTTAGGGCGGTCTACCGGCCGTTAGGAGAGCTCAGTCGTGCTTAGGGCGGTCTACCGGCCGTTAGGAGAGCTCTGTCGTGCTTAGGGCGGTCTACCGGCCGTTAGGAGAGCTCTTCCGTGCTTGCGATGGTCTACCGGCCGTTAGGAGAGCTCTGTCGTGCTTAGGGCGGTCTACCGGCCGTTAGGAGAGCTCTGTCGTGCTTAGGGCGGTCTACCGGCCGTTAGGAGAGCTCTGTCGTGCTTAGGGCGGTCTACCGGCCGTTAGGAGAGCTCTTTTGTGCTTGCGATGGTCTACCGGCCGTTAGGAGAGCTCTGTCGTGCTTGCGATGGTCTACCGGCCGTTAGGAGAGCTCTGCCGTGCTTGCGATGGTCTACCGGCCGTTAGGAGAGCTCTGTCGTGCTTGCGATGGTCTACCGGCCGTTATCAGAACTCTGGCACGTTTACAACGATCTGCTGGTCGTTTACGTGTTTATTACGATCTACTGGTTTCCACTTGCTCGCCTGTGTGTGTTTAAGACTACTATTGATGTTACCCTGAAGTGGGCGGAGTTTTTTTGCTGTGTAACTGCTGGCCTGCTTGTCGGTCGATTTGCTACTAATTGTAGTACTGGCTCATTCGGTCTACTGGATAGAGTGGCAGATATGATTCTGCTTACATTAATTGATGATGATGATGATGGTGGTGGTGGTGGGTGGTGATGGTGATGATGATGATGATGCCGAAAAAACGAGACTGACTCCGAGTCCATGCACAGTATGCTCGTAGCGCAGGGGAAGTGGGAAGGATAAGTTTTTGTGTAACACGGGGAATGGGGGGCTGGTGGGGGGGGGGGGTTGCGGGGACCTGGGGGATGGGGGGAAAGGGGGCGGAGTCAGCATCAGAACTCGAGATGAGGAACGAAGAGTGCGGGATGGAGTATAAATTATGAAGGCCGGATGCGCTCAGAGAGATACTGCGGGAATTAATTTTGTAGACTTGTAGATGTCCAGGATGACGTGTTCCATCTGAACCTTCCACCCCACAATTCCTTACTGATAATGATACATAATAGACAGTTGTCACAGGAGCTGCTGTGAAGCGCACGCAGGAAGATTCGTACCTACTGGGAAACGATCAATCATTCATGCATGCCTTGTCATACGGCACCAAACAGAGGAGAACAGTCAATGCTTGTTATGCTATCGATTTTTCGCTCCTATCGTCATCTTTACCTTGTTTGCTCTCGGCTTGTCCACTGACTGTCTTCCACACGGTGCTAATTAGTTGGGCGTATCCATCGCTCCACGGCTGGGCTATAGGCTGGTGCTTCTTGTATTATCAAGATTCTGCACACTGTTGAAGGTGCATGTTATTGAACACATCTCTCGGAGGCATGTTTTCAGTATACATACATCTGTGTATCTTCTGCTGAGTTGACCCTGCTGGAAACTGATGTTTGTGAGTCAGGGTCAGGCTCATTCTAATTGTCATCAAGTACCCTATATCCGTCGGCTGGGGCCAAATATTTGTGCTGGCCTTTTTCTTGTTGCCCTGTCTTTGATATCATATCACCCGTGCTTGGCGGAAAAGGACGTTAAACTCCCAACCCCCCCCCCCCCCCCCCCCCCCCCAGATCCGTATCTAAGGCTTTACTGTGCCAGTGACGTCGGACCTCCGGATTCAATTTTGAAATGTCCGATCACATCTGTCCTGTCAGTCGCGATCTGTGCCACAGTCTTTATGACTGCTGCAGGACAAATGACCCATACTTTTCAAGTTTCGGTCAGCCAGAACATTTTTTTTTTTTTTTTTTACCGTTATATAGTTCACACGGTGACTGATGAAGTCCTGCACTGATCAGTATGTACAGGGTATCTAAGCGGCCGAATACTAAACACTGGGGAGATATACTAGTAATGGGCGAAGCGCGTATGTTTTGTTTTGCAACGGTCCCTGTCACGACCGTGTGTGCTGTAATGTATGGGCGTAAGAGGTGCGTGCTCTTTCTTTACTCTCACTCACACGCAGTCGCACAACAGAAACTGATACTGAGACGTGCGGGGATTCACACCACCACAATATTATTGACAAGACGAACAGTCATTGCATAACACGTCACAGTACAGCTACAATACCAATCAAGAACAGGCAAGGTAATCAATCAAGGCAATAAATACTATGCCTAAATACAAATGATATAAGTAACTGTATCTAAGAGCGCTCAGAGCTTTTTAACGTGCACGGGATGGTACCTCCAACGATGGCCAAGCGCGCAGACGTGCAGATGTGCAGATGTGCAGTTCAAGCCGCAGACAAAACCACAGGCGGCGGAAAATAGAGCTGGCTCGGCAGCTCTACAAAAGCATCACGGCAACCGCTGATGCTCTAGTGGACCAGCACCCACGCTGAATCCCACATACGGGCAGTCAAGCTCCCTCCCCTTCAGTCGTCGCAGGGCCAAGAAATCCTCCACGGGACAAGGGACTACAGGGCAGCTTCTGGCTCCCGAAAACAGCCACTCGGGCTAGAACCCCTGTGCAACAATACACTATTGTAAGTCCTTGGGCTCAACTAGCACATACTGCCTATCTATGGGATAATATTAACCCATGGCACAAACCAGCGAACGCTCCTATGTTACGAACGCTAAAGGAAACTGCACATACTAAACGCTAAAGGTAGAAACCTGCAGCTGTCACATCGGACAAGTCAGCAGAATATACAGACAGGTCAGTGTTAAACTCACTGGTAAAACGGCTAATAATCAAACATACTTAGCCCACATAACACTTCGGCCACAATAGTCAAGTTTCATACTAACTTCCTGACCGTTGGTAATACATGTATCTACACAAGAGAAAATAGCTGACCTGCAACGCAATACGGGAAATAACAGATAGGAACTATTTACCTCCATATGCAAGATGCGAGGGGTTATGACGGTAGACCGTAAAGACAGCGGACGAGAAGAAGTGCCAGACTCTTGAACGGACGTGTCGGTACTACCGGTGTAGCATCCGGTCCGGTCCCCCCTCTGAAGTAGTCCCCCGGGGGACCAATTCGTGGCAAAAACTGCTCTATAATGGTCCCCCCCTTAGACATCCAGCCTCGTTTTCGACTGGTCCCCCTGGGCGATTTTGGTCCCCCCTCGCATCCAAAATAGGCCCCCTCTCGAACTGGTCCCCCTCTTTTCTAACCAATGTAGAGCTATGTCAGTATTTATTTTTAACTTTATTGTTACAAAACTTTATTGTCCCCAAAAGCACAGGGCCATAGGAACATTTTTTTTTCTTTTTTTTTCCCGATTTATGTGCTTGTTGTTATTTTTGTGTGTGTGAGATATATTTGTTTGGTTGTTGGTTCTTGTTTCTTTCAGTTGTTTTTTTTGCATTGGTTCTTTTTGTTTTTGTTTTTGTTTATGAGATGGTTGTACCGAATACTAAACATTATTACTAGAATTTCAAACAATAAATAAATAAGTCAATCAATATTCTCTCTCTCTCTCTCTCTCTCTCCCCCCCCCCCCCCCACTCTCTATCTCTCTCTCTCTAGCAAAACCTGAAATAGACATTTACGTTCTTTGACAAGAAAAACTTTATTTCAAAAGGTATGTCCAGTCAAACTGTGTCAAAGAAACAAGAAATGAAACAAGAAACAGTTAATGAATAGCAAAGAGTTGCAACAGAAATTGTTAACCAGAGCGCTGTGCACTTTATAACGCAACATAAATGTAAATTAATAAATTGTTAATCGCACATCTTGTCCTGAAATGAGCAAAATAATAACAATAGCAAAGTACAAAACAAACTTCTACCGTACTGTCTTTGCATGAAACGTCATCGAATGCATGAAAGTCCACATTTCCTGTCAATTTTTTTAAACTGGAAATAGCATTTAGAGAATAACATCAAAGACCAAGTATCTAATATTTTCTATACAACGCCATAGAAAAATATTTCTTCAAAATTAAGTAAGTGTCCATGACATGAAAACTAGTTGCCACCTTTGGCTTTCAGCGTACTTCAAGTAGACAGTCAAGACTGAGTACCAGTGTCTCAAATCATGACGCTTGAAACAACAAAAACAGCAGAAGACTAACAGTTCTGGTCTAAGGAGTGACACAAAAAACAGGAGCAAAGTGATGTCCAAGATTCATTATATAAATTGCTCTGTCTGTTTTCAATGGGGCCGATTGCCAAACTGGCCCGTATTTCAGCCACCTAGGTTGTCGGCCTGGAGCCTCTCTTGTGAACACATACACGGGCGTGTCCAAGAGGGTGGCTGCAGCAAATATCTCAACCTCGGTGGCCCAAGTACGGTCGTTTCTCATGTTTGATGTCGCGACGTAATTTTCACGTGCGCTCGTTCCGTAGAAGCGTTTGTCATTCTTTTCAATCCAATCGCAAATGATATTTCGGAATTCCTTATATTTCGACTCAGTCCCCAAAACAACAAAGCTCACAGACCGGAAAAAACAATTCCCATCTCCTTTTACGCTAACGCTATCGAGAGGTGTAGCCGTAATGTCAACTTCAACACTTTCCCTTGAGGGGTGCCGCCTGAAAAGTCTGGGGAAATTCAAACTGGAGGCCCGATCCTTTTGCCAGGCACCATCAACGGGGTGGAACTTCATTCTCAATGGCGGCTGGCAAGAGGGGTCAGCCTGTGGATGATAGGAGGGGTCAGCCTGTGGAGCATGGGAGGGGTCAGCCTGTGGATGATAGGAGGGGTCAGCCTGTGGATGATAGGAGGGGTCAGCCTGTGGAGCATGGGAGGGGTCAGCCTGTGGAGTATGGGAGGGGTCAGCCTGTGGATGATAGGAGGGGTCAGCCTGTGGAGCATGGGAGGGGTCAGCCTGTGGATGATAGGAGGGGTCAGCCTGTGGAGCATGGGAGGGGTCAGCCTGTGGATGATAGGAGGGGTCAGCCTGTGGAGCATGGGAGGGGTCAGCGTTGTCCTGTGTACGATCATGGAACAATTTGACGTTGCTGATATTGTAGAGATTCTTCAGTATTTTCCCACTTTTAGTGTTCTTCAGTTGAAGTCGACCCTTCGGCAACACACTTATGACCTCATATGGCCCGACGAATCTTGGTGCCATCTTGCCTCCCATTCTGTGTACTCGTGCAGCATTGATGATTAAGACTTTGTCTCCGATGCGGAACCCGTGGTCATATGCACGCCTGCTGTCATAGTACTCTTTCTGCTTCTTCTGCGCCCTTGAAATGTTTTCACCAATTTTGTTCTTGACTTCCTCGTGAATCCCCTTCATAGTGTCCATGATTTCTTCGTTCAGATCTTGCTCGTTGGCATCACCAGTGACGTCAAATGGTAGTTTTGCCTGCTCACCATACAATGCCAAAAAGGGTGAAAACTGTGTAGACTTGTGAACGGATGTTCGGTAGGCGAACAGGGCTGCTGGCAAGAGTTCATCCCAATCATCATTGTCTGTGATCTTTACCAAAGTGTCTTTGAGTGTCCTATTGTCCCTCTCCCGTTGGCCGTTCGTCTCAGGGTGGTAGGCCGAAGAAATGCGATGGTTGATATTGAAACGGTCGGTGAGAATATCAAGCGCAAAGTTAATGAACTCACGGCCTTGGTCAGTTATGAGGGAATCAAACGCGCCAAAGATGCAGATGGTTTCGTACATGAATCTGGCAACTTCCTCTGAACTCTTGCACGGGATGGCCTTGGCAACGGGAAACTTTGTAAAGTGGTCTGTGAGGGCAACAATGTACTGGTTACCTCTGTCAGTGACCTGCAAAGGTCCTATGATGTCCATTCCAACGAGGCTCCACTTCTTTTTGGGCACTGGGATGGGGTGAAGCGGTGCTGCTGGCTTCTTTCTGCAAGCGTTCATGTTCTGGCACACACAGCATGATCTGCAGTAGTCTTCAACCTCCTGTTTCATTCCATGCCAGAAGTAACGCTCCAAGACCTAGAGAGAAAAAAGAGTAATGAAATATTTATAAATACTATGTCTTAAAGATAACTGGTAGATAACAGTGTGTGTGTGTGGGGGGGGGGGGGGGTGTGAGTGAGAGAGAGAGAGAGAGAGAGAGAGCCAGCAAAGGAAATGTCTTCAATCCGGAAAATGTCCGTTATATACCGAAGACATCGGCTATACCGGAAAATTTACGTTATATACGGAGTCATCGGATATAACGTCCACCAGGACAAAAGTGGCCGCTATATCCGATGTGTTGGTTATACCAGACATACCAGAAACACACAAAACCTCGTTCCCATTCTAAAGCCTGTTAAAACTGGGAGTACAAAAACGGGTGCTCACCTTCTTATAAGTCTTGTTCATCCCCAAATGTCCTCCGCTCACATAGTTGTCATGAAACTCTTGCAATATCTCTGGAACCTGGTTCCTCTTTGCCACGAGGATTCCGTCGTGGTAGAGCACATCCTCTCGAATTGTGTATTTTGCAGCAGTCTTTCTCAACTGTCTCTTTTTAACTTTAGTCACATCACGGTTTTCCCCTTTCGCGGTCAGAGGGTAAGTGCCATTTTTCAAATAGTTCAACACGTTGTCATACAGAGTGTCGTCCATGATGATAGTCAATGAAAAACGAAGACTGGTTGACGGAATGAATTGTCGTGTACTTATAATTATAGGCATGTTTGACACGAGTCACGTGACGTGTCAAGAAGCGTGGCGATGTTTGACACGAGTCACGTGACGTGTCAAGAAGCGTGGCGACCGTTTTTCCTCATCCCACAAAAAAAAAAAAAAAGAGAAAACAAATCTAAACTTTTAAAAGTGATTTAACTTCGTAGATTTGCCGTTCTATGTAGCCTATACTTTTGTTTTTTAGTGGCGACCGTTTTCTCATCCCACAAAAAAAAGAGAAAATAAAAAACAAAAGTATAGGCTACATAGAACGGCAAATCTACGAAGTTAAATCACTTTTAAAAGTTTAGATTTGACACTGTAACCTTGACCCAGTTCAAGATCATCTTGAATAACATCTCTGTACAAAAATGAAAATAATTATACATATAACGAAAGAGGGGTGTGTGTGTGTGTGTGTGTGTGTGTGTGTGTGTGTGTGTGTGTGTGTGTGTGTGTGTGTGTGTGTGTGTTTGCGTGCGTGCGTGCGTGCGTGAGTGTGCACGCGTGCGTGAGTGCGTGCATAATGTGTGTGTGTGTGTGTGTTTGAGAGATGGGGGGAGGAGAGAAAGTGTGGGGGGCGAGAGAGAGAGAGAGAGAGAGAGAGAGAGTGAGAGAGATCCAGAGTCACGTTTTCTACTGAGTTGACACACACTATAACAATAAAGTTAAAAATAAATACTGACTACATTGGTTAGAAAAGAGGGGGACCACTTCGAGAGGGGGCCTATTTTGGATGCGAGGGGGGACCAAAATCGCCCAGGGGGACCAGTCGAAAACGAGGCTGGATGTCTAAGGGGGGACCATTATAGAGCAGTTTTTGCCACGAATTGGTCCCCCGGGGGACTACTTCAGAGGGGGGACCGGACCGGATCCTACACCGGGCCAAATGCGAATAGCAAGTGAATAGCAATGGTTTTTATACTGTTAGGGCGAATAGGGTGAGTATCGCACAGGATACACCTGCATCACGTGTAAAACGGGTTACCTGTATCGACTTAAACAAGGGAAACGGACAGGTCAGCATATTATACACAAATGTCCCGTGTAAAACCTTCACCAAGGGATACATGCGTGGCCCGTGCAGAAAACAAGGCACGTGTGCCACACAGAACATAATTACGATGCATACAGAAATCATACCAACCCGTCATGCGGAAATCATAACAGCACATGATTTACCCTAAGTCACGCATCCGTGACAGTCCCCCCCCCCCCCCCCCCCGAACGCAGAGATACCACCCAGAACTGACTAAAACTGAACTGAACTACTGAACTCATGCAGTGAAGTGAAAACATTTCATACTTTCACATGTAAACTGTTGAGGCTATTATTGTTGTCGTTGTTGTTGTTGTTTCTGTTTGTTCGTTTGTTTGTTGTTGTTGTTTCTGTTGGCTTGTTTGGTTGGTTGGTTGGTTGGTTGGTTGGTTGGTCAGTTGCTTCACTGAGTCAGTCAGTGTCGCTACGCTCGGTGATACTGTGACATGAAGTTGTCGGTCGTTGTCACAGTAATCTGGTCCGGGTGGTGCTCATTCCGTCGTGGTATTCTACAATGGTTGCTTGGTTGGTATTATTTGGTTTTGTTAAAATCAATGGTACCTGCCAAAAGCACGGACTGTATCATGCCTTACCTGATAGTGCTCACACCTCTATTGGTAAGCCAGGAAAGTTCACAGGGGCTATAACCCATGTTTTCTTGAATCAGCTTTTCCGTCGCGGGCTACGTCCCCTTAGCTGTTTTCTTTTCCTCCGTTGATAAATACGTGAGCACTGTGGAAGTATCTCTGTTTAACACCATGGTAGTTCCAACGTATGTCTTCATGTTGAAAACTCACTCAATTCATATTACAAAATTTTGCAACATCAAAGCAGACGTCACCCCATCGATGAGTGCATCCTTGCCGTTGGAGATGGGGCTTGCGTGTCTCCATGACCCCGAGAGCTATGCCGGCGGGAGATTCGTCTCCTGGTAGGGCCACCCATGCTGGACAGGTCGAAGGGTAGAGGCCAGACGAAGCGCACTCACTGGTCCTCCGGGTTGGGGGTTTGAGTAGGGCTAACAACCCAACTCTTTAAAAAGAAAACCTGTTACAGAAACTACAACCACAGATCTACAACGCAACTTGGTCCAGGAAGAGTCCTCTCTAGTAGAGCCCATGACGCGAGCTGGTGAAAGCCCTCGGGAAGCCAGTGCGCCGACTACTCTTCTGACGGCCAAGACCAAAGCCAGGATAGGGACCTGGAACATCCGAACCCTATACGAAACAGGAAAGACAGCACAAGTGAGTCAAGAAATGCATAGATACAATCTGAAGCTGCTCGGCCTATGTGAGACAAGATGGACAGGAACAGGACGCACACGACTCACCTCCGGAGACACCATCCTCTACTCCGGACACGAAGACGGCCAACCACACATGCACGGAGTAGCGTTGCTGATGACACCTGAAGCAACACAAGCACTATTGTCCTGGGAACCAGTGTCACCAAGGATCCTGAGCGCCAGATTCAACTCGAAGGGCAGGAAAGTCACCATCCTCCAGTGCTACGCTCCCACCAACGTGGCGGACGAGGAAGAAAAGGAGAACTTCTATGAGCAGCTCCAAGCCGTCCTCGACAAAGCACCGAGAAGAGACCTGAAGATCCTCATGGGAGACCTCAACGCCAAAGTGGGCACCGACAACACAGACAGAGAACTCATCATGGGCAAACACGGAACAGGGACACAGAACGAGAACGGAGAGCTCTTCACAGAATTCTGCACCACCAACGACCTGGTCATCGGAGGCACCATATTCCCCCACAAGACCATCCACAAAACCACCTGGACATCTCCGGACGGAAGAACTGTAAACCAGATCGACCACATCACCATCGGCAGGAAGTGGCGAAGAAGCTTGCTGGACGTCCGAGCAAAACGGGGAGCTGATGCAGCCTCAGACCATCACCTCGTCATTGCAGCGATCAAGATCAAGCTGAAGGCCTACAGAGACCAGGCGGACAGACCATCCCACAAGTACAACGTGCACAGTCTGAAGGAGAGCGTCAAGACCAACGCCTTCAGATGTGAGCTGAGGAACAGATTCAGCGCTCTCGACACACTACCTGAAGAGACAATCGAGGAGCACTGGCACGACCTGCAAGAAACCTGGACAGCAACATGCAGGGAAGTGCTGGGAAAGAAGACGAGACAACACAAAGAGTGGCTTACATCTGACACCTGGGACCTCATCACAGAGAGGAAACGCCTGAAAGACCTGATCAACCACTCTGACGACCAAGACCACAAGCGCGACCTGCAGGCTCAATACTGGGACGTCAACCGGCAGGTCAAGAGGAGCGCAAGGAACGACAAGAGGAACTTCATCAACGACCTCACAGAAGAAGCAGAAACAGCAGCAGGACAACGGAACATGAAACGGCTCTACGAAATAACAAGGACACTCTCTGGGAAAAATAACAACCCCACCAGACCAGTCAAAGACAAGAACGGACAAATCATCACCAAAGAGGAAGACCAAAGGACAAGGTGGGCTGAACACTTTAAGGAAACGCTCAACAGGCCTCCACCACCAGTCCCACCAGACATACCACCGGCAGCCCAGCTACTCGACATCAGCACCAACCCCCCTACCAAGACCGAGATCATCAAAGCCATCAAGTCCCTCAAGTCTGGCAAAGCAGCAGGCCCCGACGGCATACCACCAGAAGCCCTCAAGGCCGACATCCAGACCTCCACCGACATGCTTCACCCGCTCCTGAGGAAGATCTGGGAGAGCGAGAGCGTGCCACAAGACTGGAAGAAGGGACACCTGGTAAAGCTGCCGAAGAAAGGGGACCTCTCATCCTGTAGCAACTGGCGAGGCATCATGCTCCTGTCCATACCAGGGAAGGTTCTCACCAGGATCATCCTGGAGAGGCTGAAGACCGCGCTGGACAAGACACTCCGGGAGGAACAGGCAGGATTCCGCAACGACCGATCCTGCACTGATCACATAGCCACGATGAGGATCATCATCGAGCAGTCCCTGGAGTGGCAGACCCCCCTGTACAGCACCTTCGTTGACTTCCAGAAGGCGTTCGACAGTGTTGACACGGAGGTCATCTGGAAGCTGATGTCTCACTACGGTTTTCCACCAAAGTTTGTCAACATCATCCGACAGCTGTACGAAGATGCCACCTGCCAGGTAATCCACGACGGGAAACTGACAGAACCATTCACAGTACGGACCGGCGTTCGTCAAGGCTGCATCCTCTCACCCACAATCTTCCTGATGGTGGTCGACTGGGTCATGAGGCAAGCCACCGACGGCAAGAGGACAGGGATCCAGTGGACCTTCAGCAAACAGCTCGAGGACCTGGATTTCGCGGACGACATCGCCCTCCTCTCCCACAAGCAACAAGATGCGCAGGAGAAGCTGAACAGAGTCGCCGAAGAAGCTGAGAAGACCGGCCTCAAGATCAACATCAGCAAGACCGAAGTCATGAGAGTCAACCACAAACAGCACGACCCCATCCAGCTGCACCAGGAAGACATCAAAGAGGTGGACAAGTTCATCTACCTCGGCAGCGTTGTCAGCAAGGATGGAGGAACAGACGAAGACATCAAGAGCCGCACCAACAAAGCCAGACATGCCTTTCGCACTCTGCGCCCCATCTGGAGATCCACAGCCCTATCCCTGCGAAACAAGATCCGGATTTTCAACTCAAATGTGAAGTCGGTCCTACTCTATGGCTCGGAGACATGGCGCACCACCAAGACAGACTCCCACAGGCTGCAAACCTTCATCAACAGATGCCTCCGCAACATTCTCAACATCAGATACCCACTGGTGATCACCAGCCAAGACCTCTGGGAGCGAACAAGACAGGTCCCCATCGAGCAGGAGATCAGGAAAAGGAAATGGGGATGGATCGGACACACTCTGCGAAAGTCAACATCAAATGTCACCAGGCAGTCCCTTGATTGGAACCCCCAGGGAAAGCGCAAAGTGGGCCGACCGAAGCAGACCTGGCGGAGGAGTACGGACGCTGAAGCCAAGGCCGCCGGAACGACGTGGGCCGAACTAAAGAGGGCGTCCCAGAACCGAGTGCGCTGGCGGAGTGTGGTTGCAGCCCTATGTTCCCCAGGGAATAAAGAGGACTAAACTAAACTAAACTAAAGCAGACGTCAACGATTGGCGGAAACACGAAAACTGTATATAACCCTCCCCATACATCGTGGGTGCAAACGTCCTTGTACTGTACTTTCAAAGAAGGAAAAACACGGTAACCCACACCGTACATCGCCGGTGGGTGCAAAACCTCCTACACTTTTTAAGAAGGATTCTCGAGGGGTGTACTCAGTTGGACATAAGTGTAAAGTTGGGCATAAGTGTAAATGCAGATAAAACACACAACACTGAAAGAAAGAAACTACCAAAACTATCAGCAGCCTCAGTGATACCAACTGTGTGACCAAAAGCCGGAATGTTGTCATAGATGGAATCTGCGCATATTACTGAAATGACGGGCTGATACAGTGACTTTTCTCGCCAGGAGATAGCCACTTGTTGCTTGCAGGACATTGAACATAATTATACAAGTCCATATAATACATCTCCATAGAATACATATGCACCCTGTTATATCCTCCTCAAACGGAGTACAAGTACGTCAACCTGTTTCTGAGCTGTTGATTCCAAGATGTCTGGGAACTGTGCTAAAATAGTATACTCATCCTATATCATCTTCTAAGCATATGCTGTTTCATCATTTTAAAATATCTTCATGTTATTTTATCTTGAAGTGGCTTGTTGCTGGCGCATGTTTCGAGTAATGTCATGTGTGGTGTTTGTTATGGTATGTATAGTCATGTGTTGCAGTTTAATTTGTCCTTCATGTTTGTCATTGTTGTATTGTTGAGTAGTTTATAGCCTTGGGTGTTGTGGTATGCTTGTAAGTCTTATATGCGGTGTAGTAGTGTGCTTTTGATTCTTGCATTGATGTCTGCCATTTGGTTTTGCATGTATTGTGATGCTGCTTCTGGTAAGGGGAGTCGTGGGAATGCGAGTTATTGAATGAGAAGTTGACTTTGAACGTAGAAAAATCAACCCGTCTTATAATGTTGTTTCCATTACTATGGAAACAACACTGATAAAAATGAAACACTTCATTCTGTCAATCGAAGGTAGTGGTATTCGCGCGACTCTGCTAACACCAGACAAAGAACTGCATTGGCCCTATGAATCACTGCTTCAGGAAAAGTAGGAGAGACGACTTTGTCTGTGGTGGTGCTAAGCTGAAGTGGGAGTTCAGTCAACAAAATCCATCAGCACTGTCTCTGCCCGCAGTCTCGCCATGGCGAAATCAAGAGTTCAGCCTTACTCCTTGGTGTGCCCGCTGGTGTGAGATGTGTACTTGATACCAATATTTGGATAGTACTAGCAGTAAAAGTGAATCCGTACTGGCGCTTCCTGATGCAGGAAAAAAAATCAGTGGCGTGATACAGAAGACGTCAAGCTTGCCTTTATCAAGGGCTGGCACCGATGAGAGGCAAGGTGTTTAATATTTTCAACGGTTGTTTCCCTTGAAAGTACACCCCGCAGTACATGATGGCCAATACAACAAGTCTTACAAGAATGCATGGGAATGTTTCAGGCCGGCTTGTTTGTTTGTTTGTTTGTTTTTTTGTCTTTTTGGATCTTTTTTGACAAACTGACATGACAAACATAATATACATGCATAAAGACATCGCAATACATCTCTTCTCCCCCCCCCCCCATACACACACACATAAAACCAAGAACACACACACACACACACACACACACACACACACACACAAAACAAGAATAAACAAACAAAGAAACCCACACATATAAACTAAACTGAATAAATAGATAAATAAGTTAAGCCGGTTAGTTTTGGTGTGTGTGTTGATAGCTGGTTGATTTTTTGTGGTTGGTTGTATGTTTCTTTGGCCACTCACTAAAAGACTGATATGGTAACTGCGCTGCACACACACACACACACACACACACACACACACACACACAATCTTCGAAGTACATTTGAATCACTTTATAATTGATCTGGTTTTTTGCTACATGACATCAAACAGTTACAGTCGTGATCTTTCTAACCACTAGCCAGCAACAAAACAAAGTGAGGGGGGAAGGTCTTAAGATTGGACATAAATCCATGTGCTATTCAAGAACTGAATACACTTACTTTAACCAACCGTTTTACTGTGTATGCATTCTCGCTTTTCGTAACTGATGAACACAATGTGTTCTCTCTTATGTTAGTACGCTTTCAAACATTCATGTGGTTGGTATTAGCAAAGAAATGTAAATCAATGTGTTAAAGTTAACAACAGTCCTAAACTCTATCACAAAAGAACTAAGTCGAAGTCACCGTGCGTGAGATTCGTCAACAGTGCCGTTGTGGATGACGTATGTAGCGCTGAACACTAATGCGTTCAGTCTGTACCGGTGACCCTTACTTAATACTCAGCACTACAGAGCCTCTCTACAATGACACTACAGCTATTTCAATGAACTATGACAGACAGACGCTACAGTTTGAGCTGAAGAACCGTTGCCGAGTCTATTGCTTGATCGCCTAGTGCTGGCCCTGGACGTGGGGGTGACGACAGATAAGCACGGGACAGTCGGCGTGATGCAGCACCGAGTCGGACACGCTACCCATGAACGTGCGGCGCACTTTGCCCATACCACGTGACCCGATGACGATGAGCGTGGCGTTGACCTTCCTGGCAAAGTCCAGTACCGTCTCCCAGGGTTCCATGCCCTGTAGGGCCTCGAACTTGGCCTGAACCTGCACGTGATACACGCAACGTGAATTTAGGACACCGGGCTCCGGACAATGCAAACTAGGTCAGTTTAAGGAGTACAGCGTGGTTAATGTGTTAATCAGTGTGTGGGAGTGTGCATGTTTGGAGACACTGAAAAGTGGTATGTACGAACTGGGACCCTCTCCTATCGATTGCCTAGCACGGTGGTCAATTCGGCTTTTCCTAATCCCCCCCCCCCCTTCACCACCATCTCCCCCACCCACCCCCTTCCTCCTCTGCCCTCAATCCGCGTGGGACACGTTGCGAATTGACAAGGCAATATGAGAGCGCAAGCTCCGAGATTCAGCAACAACCCCCCAAACCTTGTTTTTCTCTCTGATCCTGTATACTAATTGCCAGCGTGTTCAAATATTATACCCAGAACGCCAAAAGGCTCAACACACGCGTAGAAAGCAAAAGACATCACAGATAAATTAATTCCTAAATTCTTGGCCACGGAGCCGGCCTTCTGCAAAATTAATTTTCACCGTAGGTCGTTTCATTTAAACGTCCGTTTCCATGCTAGAACCAGGAAGCCATGACTTAGTCAGTAAGGATTTTGGTGGAGTGCTCACCAAAACTTGTGTAATGTTGATTGTAAATCAACAAGTAAATACACAACAAAAACGTTTTGTGACACTCCCCTCATGTCGCGGGCACAAAACCACCCGTGCTTTGAAAGAAGGAACCTCGCGCACAGTACAACATCGGTGCAAAACTACCCATACTTGTAAAGACGGGGGGGGGGGGGGGGGGGCCTCTTCACAAGCAAGAAGTTCTAGCGCACTTACTCCAGCCGCAGTGAGGATGTTTGTCACTTTGTCCCGCAAGGCGGCCGTGGTCTGAGCTGTCTCCTGTCTCAGCTCCCGCAGCCGCCCGGGGCTCGGGCCTGCCAGCACACAACACGCATGATGAACACAGATCACATTCATTATTTAGTGAACTTTGAGAAGCAGGAATCCGACAGCAACTGTCGGCAGAATTTTTCTTAATCGATGGAGCGCCAGGTTCAAAATCAGTCCCGACCGTCTCGACTACCCCCTCTCAGTTCAGCAAAACTTACGAGACAAATTTCAGTTTTCGAAAGGATTTCATGTTTATTCAATTTCATTACACAAAACTGAAACACTGCAACTAAGAAACACGAAGAACGTCCCTGACCTTCCATGGGTCCATAGCAGTCCCAGAACTCCGGCACGTGCACCACCTCCACGACGTTTCCCTCCTTATGCACGTGCTTCAGGTAATCTGAAACACAATAACCATTATCATTAATATCACGGCCACTCTATCACCTACTTGGATGCATCATTCATATTAATTTTAGTGTTGGTGAGTAAGTTGTTGTCATGGTATACAGTACCACGGAATTCATTCACTGGTCTGAGGTTGTTGCTGCACTAAGTAGTAGTTGTTAAAAATGGTGGTGTTCACGATACTAACAAAACCAAATTCTCTGTCTCTACAGACCAAATTTTCACCATCCCCCTTCCCCAACGTTTTCTTCTTGTCCCCGCTCTCCACCCCCAAACCTGTACTGTTTTATTTCAGCTAAGCCGTTTTCTGCCTTGCCTATGAAGCAGTGTTGACAGATCTTGCATAAACAATTATCACTTTTACACGACGTGCGTATTTCTGTGTAAATACGTAACACAGGCATCTTCAGCACCTTAAATTAATTCTCAGCACGTTCTCGCCGTATCTGGCGACACACGTACATGTATTAATTCATTCCGTCCTCGGTTACAGTGTCAATATTCGGACGTGTCAGCACCTCCATGCATTACCATTCAGCAAACTGTTACAAGTCATTTACCCCCTGCACAACTTGTAATGACCCGGTATGCAGACCTGGCTGGCGTGATGTACAATGTGAAATTGAGACAAGCAAACACAAATGTATGTCTACGACAGTGGAATTGAAACCACAAGGCTGAAGTCTTCATATGATTCAAACATCACAATATCTAGTAATTTACTTTGCAAGTAGGTCAACGCAGAACGATATCGAGGTGGTTGATGTTACCTTTGTTGGTACAAGTGATACTGCGTGCGTGCGTGCGTGCGTGCGTGCGTGCGTGTGTGTGTGTGTGTGTGTGTGTGTGTGTGTGTGTGTGTGTGTGTGTGTGTGGGTTATTACCCTTCCTCAAATTTGGGCCCTCGAGCATGGGAAAGTTGTCTCACGGGGTTCCAATTTCAGGTAACCATGTATTTCGGATCTGATATGGGGGCAAAACTACCCACCGCATACCAATACACGGCCAACTTACAGGGATATGGATAATATTATGCAACATCAGGCACTAAGCGGTTACTGACTTGTGAGGGTGAAAATTATGACGCTACAATATCGTACATTCTCGCTATCATATATATACAGACCAACTAACCAGTACATAACTGAAACAGGTGGGTTTGTCAACGAAAACTGACAGAATGCATACGCTGGTGAAAATGAACGCAATGCTGTCACCTAAAGAAATCAATATTGTCACAAAATGAACGCAGTGAGCACGCAGTTAACACATGGCAAACACATCTGTCCAAACTGATACCTCTGCGCATAAGTTATGTGCCATCGTCAATACATGAACGAACAGTAGCATTAACTCAATTCCTACAAAGTAAGTTGGGGGTTACTCAGATGCAAAGAATGTTTTTATACATTTCTAGTTCAACGCGAAATGATACTATGTATATATATATATATAAAACACTAATGAGTACTATAACTAATGTTATTAAAACAATTGGGGGTGGTCGGTGGTCTAGTGGTCACCACGTCGTCACCAATGCGCGAGGTCAGGTTCGAGTCTCACTCGGGGCAAAGAATTTTTCTTTCTCGTATCAGTGGCACTGTTCATTCGGGCCGACCGTCGGGGAGGTTCTCTCCGGGTACTCCGGCTTCCTCCCTCTCTGTTTTGGAAATGTTCAGCCCATAAAATTCGAAAAATGAATGCAATTCAAATATTCCGAAACTCAAATTGATGTGCTGGCCCTTCGCAACACGTGACTGTTCTGCGGTACTAGCACGCATCACGGGCTGCTGATAGTAGCCAATCTACTATCTACGTCGCAACAACAACATGGTAACGCGGATGAAAAACACGTGTGCTAAACTTAGGCATCGGTTCACATTTGCGACCGACAAAGCCAATACTCACAATCAAGCGCGTAATCGCTGTGTTTGCTGGGATCAACGCAGATCAGGACAACACTCTGTTCCATTTTGTGTCTCGGCAAAGATGTACCAGTCGTGAAAAGAACAAGCGTCTAAAATCTCGTCTGCAGCGACTTGCGAAAATAGTTCAGTTTCATTCAGTACTGCTTTGGTTTTACAGTCGCACACTGACTGACCCGCCGCTCTGTCCCCGCGTCGAGTCTACGCCGCTGTCAGTGCTGGAATGACAGTCCGGTCAGTTGAATTCCTTGCCGGCAGCTAAATCAGTCCATTTCTTCAAAATGCCACTACCCCGGTCCGTGTCAGTGATATAACTATGATATAATTATATGACGCAACTGAGTAGGGCGGCTCTCCCTGTCCACCCAGTATTGCTGAAGCGTGATGACCGCCGGCTGTGTCCAGTAATACCCGGTCACCCACAGCCGGCACAGAAAACTGATTTGCATAACGTTAGAACTGATTGTTGTACTGAAAGGCGTCACCGAGGCGTAACTAACCCGGCTGACTGTTGTGTAATGCTCGTAACTTCTTACAGGAAAATGGCCTTGATGTTTACAAGCGGACACCAAGGTGGCATGTAGTCCTCAAACGGACATGAACCAGCGTGTGGTGCGGTCAGTTGGGCTGTGCTGGTGACTAGTGTGAGTATAGTACAATAGTTGAGTTGGTTGGTTGTGGGTTCAACGTCTTTTTTTTTTCATCACACAAAGATGGAAAAGGAAAAGGTCAGAACAAATGTTGGTTTCCAGCTCAGTGAGATTCGAACTCACGGCCCCGACATTTGAAGTCCAACGCTTTAACTGCTCGGCTATCTCCGAGTCGACTCCCCCGGCAACGAGAGAGAGAGGCCGGGTGGGTTTCTATCTGAGGGTTAAACGTCCCTTTCCACCACAAACGGGTGATATCAATGCCGTGGCACTAGTAGCTGCAGGCCCGGTCCAGCCGAGACCACAGATTGGGAATGTCGGCATTAAATGTGGTGTGTGTGTGTGTGTGTGTGTGTGTGTGTGTGTGTGTGTGTGTGTGTGTGTGTGTGTATGTGTGTGTGTGCAGTTAATGAGCATATATCATTTACGTCAGGTGTGCGCAGTTAATGAGCATATAATTATGTGGTGGTGCTAAGCTGAAGTGGGAGTTCAGTCAACAAAATCCACCAGCACTGTCGTCTCTGCCAGTCTGGCCATGGCGAAATCAAGAGTTAGCCTTACTCCTTGGAGTGCCCGCTGGTGTGAGATGTGTACGTGATACCAATGACTATATGGATAGTACTAGCAGTAAAAGTGAATCCGTACTGGCGCTTCCTGATGCAGGAAAAAAAAATCAGTGGCGTGATACAGAAGACGTCAAGCTTGCCTTTATCAAGGGCTGGCACCGATGAGAGGCAAGGTGTTTAATATTTTCAACGGTTGTTTCCCTTGACAGTACACCCCGCAGTACATGATGGCCAATACAACAAGTCTTACAAAAATGCATGGGAATGTTTCAGGCCGGCTTGTTTGTTTGTTTGTTTGTTTGTTTGTTTGTTTTGTTTGTCTTTTTGGATCTTTTTTGACAAACTGACATGACAAACATAATTATACATGCATAAAGACATCGTAATACATCTCTTCTCCCCCCCCCCCATACACACACATAAAACCAAGAACACACACACACACACACACACACACACACACACACACACACACACACACACTGACAAAACAAGAATAAACAAACAAAGAAACCCACACATATAAACTAAACTGAATAAATAGATAAATAAGTTAAGCCGGTTACTTTTGGTGTGTGTGTTGATAGCTGGTTGATTTTTTGTGGTTGGTTGTATGTTTCTTTGGCCACTCACTAAAAGACTGATATGGTCACTGCGCTGCACACACACACACACACACACACACACACACACACACACACACACACACACACACACACAATCTTCGAAGTACATGTGAATCACTTTATAATTGATCTGGTTTTTTGCTACATGACATCAAACAGTTACAGTCGTGATCTTTCTAACCTCTAGCCAGCAACAAAACAAAGTGAGGGGGGAAGGTCTTAAGATTGGACATAAATCCATGTGCTATTCAACAACTGAATACACTTACTTTAACCAACTGTTTGACTGTGTATGCATTCTCGCTTTTCGTAACTGATGAACACAACGTGTTCTTTCTTATGTTAGTACGCTTTCAAACATTCATGTGGTTGGTATTAGCAAAGAAATGTAAATCAATGTGTTAAAGTTAACAACAGTCCTAAACTCTATCACAAAAGAACTAAGTCGAAGTCACCGTGCGTGAGATTCGTCAACAGTGCCGTTGTGGATGACGTATGTAGCGCTGAACACTAATGCGTTCAGTCTGTACCGGTGACCCTTACTTGATACTCAGCACTACAGAGCCTCTCTACAATGACACTACAGCTATTTCAATGAACTATGACAAACAGACGCTACAGTTTGAGCTGAAGAACCGTTGCCGAGTCTATTGCTTGATCGCCTAGTGCTGGCCCTGGACGTGGGGGTGACGACAGATAAGCACGGGACAGTCGGCGTGATGCAGCACCGAGTCGGACACGCTACCCAAGAACGTGCGGCGCACTTTGCCCATACCACGTGACCCGATGACGATGAGCGTGGCGTTGACCTTCCTGGCAAAGTCCAGTACCGTCTCCCAGGGTTCCATGCCCTGTAGGGCCTCGAACTTGGCCTGAACCTGCACGTGATACACGCAACGTGAATTTAGGACACCGGGCTCCGGACAATGCAAACTAGGTCAGTTTAAGGAGTACAGCGTGGTTAATGTGTTAATCAGTGTGTGGGAGTGTGCATGTTTGGAGACACTGAAAAGTGGTATGTACGAACTGGGACCCTCTCCTATCGATTGCCTAGCACGGTGGTCAATTCGGCTTTTCCTAATCCCCCTCCCTTCACCACCATCTCCCCCCACCCACCCCCTTCCTCCTCTGCCCTCAATCCGCGTGGGACACGTTGCGAATTGACAAGGCAATATGGGAGCGCAAGCTCCGAGATTCAGCAACAACCCCCCAAACCTTGTTTTTCTCTCTGATCCTGTATACTAATTGCCAGCGTGTTCAAATATTATACCCAGAACGCCAAAAAGGCTCAACACACGCGTAGAAAGCAAAAGACATCACAGATAAATTAATTCCTAAATTCTTGGCCACGGAGCCGGCCTTCTGCAAAATTAATTTTCACCGTAGGTCGTTTCATTTAAACGTCCGTTCCCAAACTAGAAGCAGGAAGCCATGACTTAGTCAGTAAGGATATTGGTGGAGTGCTCACCAAAACTTGTGTAATGTTGATTGTAAATCAACAAGTAAATACACAACAAAAACGTTTTGTGACACTCCCCTCATGTCGTGGGCACAAAACCACCCGTGCTTTAAAAGAAGGAACCTCGCGCGCAGTACAACATCGGTGCAAAACTACCCATACTTGTAAAGACGGGGGGGGGGGGGAACCTCTTCTCACAAGCAAGAAGTTCTAGCGCACTTACTCCAGCCGCAGTGAGGATGTTTGTCACTTTGTCCCGCAAGGCGGCCGTGGTCTGAGCTGTCTCCTGTCTCAGCTCCCGCAGCCGCCCGGGGCTCGGGCCTGCCAGCACACAACACGCATGATGAACACAGATCACATTCATTATTTAGTGAACTTTGAGAAGCAGGAATCCGACAGCAACTGTCGGCAGAATTTTTTTAATCGATGGAGCGCCAGGTTCAAAATCAGTCCCGACCGTCTCGACTACCCCCTCTCAGTTCAGCAAAACTTACGAGTCAAACTTCACTTCAAGGAATTCACCTTATGCATGTTTATTTATTACACAAAACTGAAACGCTGTAACAAAGAAACACGAAGAACGTCCCTGACCTTCCATGGGTCCATAGCAGTCCCAGAATTCCGGCACGTGCACCACCTCCACGACGTTTCCGTCCTTATGCACGTGCTTCAGGTAATCTGAAACACAATAGCCATTATCATTAATATCATGGCCACTCTATCACCTACTTGGATGCATCATTCATATTAATTTTAGTGTTGGTGAGTACGTTGTTGTCATGGTATACAGTACCACGGAATTCATTCACTGGTCTGGGCTTGTGGCTACACTGAGTAGTAGTTGTTGTTCAGTAAAAAAAATGGTGGTGTTCACGATACTAACAAGACTTAATTCACTGTCTCTACAGACCAAATTTTCACCATCCCCCTTCCCCAACGGTTTCCTCTTGTCCCCGCTCTCCACCCCCAAACCTGTCCTGTTTTATTTCAGCTAAGCCGTTTTCTGCCTTGCCTATGAAGCAGTGTTGACAGACCTTGCATAAACAATTGTCACTTTTACACGACGTGCGTTTTTCAGGCTATGTAAATACGCAACACAGGCATCTTCAGCACCTTAAGTTAATTCTCAGCACGTTTTCGTCGTATCTGGCGACACATGTACATGTATTAATTCATTCCGTTCTCGGTTACAGTGTCAATATTCGGACGTGTCAGCACCTCCATGGATTACCATTCAGCAAACTGTTACAAGTCATTTACCCCCTGCACAACTTGTAATGACCCGGTATGCAGACCTGGCTGGCGTGATGTACAATGTGAAATTGAGACAAGCAAACACAAATGTATGTCTACGACAGTGGAATTGAAACCACAAGGCTGAAGTCTTCAGATGATTCAAACATCACAATATCTAGTAATTTACTTTGCAAGTAGGTCAACGCAGAATGATATCGAGGTGGTTGATGTTACCTTTGTTGGTACAAGTGATACTGCGTGCGTGCGTGCGTGCGTGCGTGCGTGCGTGCGTGTGTGTGTGTGTGTGTGTGTGTGTGTGTGTGTGTGTGTGTGTGTGTGTGTGTGTGTGTGTGTGTGTGTGTGTGTGTGTGTGTGTGCGAGCGCTCGGTTTTTACGGCAAATTCCCTCTAGACTGTGTGTTGAAGATGGCAGTGCACATTACCGCATGTTAATTGTATCAGTTGTCGTTGCTATTTTCGTCCTACTTTTATTGTTAAGCCACCACGGGTGAGTGATCTGTACAGACTTACAAAGTTCCTGGCGAGCTGGCTGAAGTAAGTGAAACTCAAACAGCTTTAGTCAGCATCTAAAGTACAGCCCACAAGGTCGTAAACACACGCTGGGCCATCGTATTCTACGCAAGACTGATTCTCAATGGCTGCATACCATAGGGTGTTGTGGCAACTGTGGCAACTGTGGCACATTCAGAACATTCTCCCGCTGGGAAGAAGCATAGTCCCCGTTTCACTGTCACCGCGGACACGACCAGTTTCTATACAACGAGAGAATGGGTTATTACCCTTCAGGCTCAAATTTGGGCCCTCGAGCATGGGAAAGTTGTCTCGGGGTTCCAATTTCAGGGAACCGTGTATTTCGGATCTGATATGGGGGCAAAACTACCCACCGCATACCAATACACGGCCAACTTACAGGGATAAGGGTAATATTATGCAACATCAGGCACTAAGCGGTTACTGACTTGTGAGGGTGAAAATTATCACGCTACAATATCGTACATTCTCGCTATCATATATATACAGACCAACTAACCAGTACATAACTGAAACAGGTGGGTTTGTCAGCGAAAACTGACAGAATGCATACGCTGGTGAAAATGAACGCAATGCTGTCACCTAAAGAAATCAATATTGTCACAAAATGATCGCAGTGAGCACGCAGTTAACACATGGCAAACACATCTGTCCAAACTGATACCTATGCGCATAAGTTATGTGCCATCGCCAATACATGAACGAACAGTAGCATTAACTCAATTCCTACAAAGTAAGTTGGGGGTTACTCAGATGCAAAGAATGTTTTTATGCATTTCTAGTTCAACGCGAAATGATACTATGTATATATATATATATAAAACACTAATGAGTACTATAACTAATGTTATTAAAACAATTGGGGGTGGTCGGTGGTCTAGTGGTCACCACGTCGTCACCAATGCTCGAGGTCAGGTTCGAGTCCCACTCGGGGCAAAGAATTTTTCTTTCTCGTATCAGTGGAACTGTTCATTCGGGCCGACCGTCGGGGAGGTTCTCCCCGGGTACTCCGGCTTCCTCCCTCTCTGTTTTGGAAATGTTCAGCCCATAAAATTCGAAAAATGAATGCAATTCAAATATTCCGAAACTCAAATTGATGTGCTGGCCCTTCGCAACACGTGACTGTTCTGCGGTACTAGCACGCATCACGGGCTGCTGATAGTAGCCAATCTACTATCTA
The DNA here is from genome assembly GCA_018292915.2 of Batillaria attramentaria. Taxonomy (NCBI): domain Eukaryota; kingdom Metazoa; phylum Mollusca; class Gastropoda; family Batillariidae; genus Batillaria; species Batillaria attramentaria. The sequence goes on from JACVVK020000091.1 coordinate 555,549, forward strand.
CGTCGCAACAACAACATGGTAACGCGGATGAAAAACACGTGTGCTAAACTTAGGCATCGGTTCACATTTGCGACCGACAAAGCCAATACTCACAATCAAGCGCGTAATCGCTGTGTTTGCTGGGATCAACGCAGATCAGGACAACACTCTGTTCCATTTTGTGTCTCGGCAAAGATGTACCAGTCGTGAAAAGAACAAGCGTCTAAAATCTCGTCTGCAGCGACTTGCGAAAATAGTTCAGTTTCATTCAGTACTGCTTTGGTTTTACAGTCGCACACTGACTGACCCGCCGCTCTGTCCCCGCGTCGAGTCTACGCCGCTGTCAGTGCTGGAATGACAGTCCGGTCAGTTGAATTCCTTGCCGGCAGCTAAATCAGTCCATTTCTTCAAAATGCCACTACCCCGGTCCGTGTCAGTGATATAACTATGATATAATTATATGACGCAACTGAGTAGGGCGGCTCTCCCTGTCCACCCAGTATTGCTCAGTGAAACGTGATGACCGCCGGCTGTGTCCAGTAATACCCGGTCACCCACAGCCGGCACAGAAAACTGATTTGCGTAACGTTAGAACTGATTATTGTACTGAAAGGCGTCACCGAGGCGTAACCCGGCTGACTGTTGTGTAATGCTCGTAACTTCTTACAGGAAAATGGCCTTGATGTTTATAAGCGGACACCAAGGTGGCATGTAGTCCTCAAACGGACATGAACCAGCGTGTAGTGCGGTCAGTTGGGCTGTGCTGGTGACTAGTGTGAGTATACTGTGCGTACAATAGTTGAGTTGGTTGGTTGTGGGTTCAACGTCTTTTTTTTCATCACACAAAGATGGAAAAGGAAAAGGTCAGAACAAATGTTGGTTTCCAGCTCAGTGAGATTCGAACTCACGGCCCCGACATTTGAAGTCCAACGCTTTAACTGCTCGGCTATCTCCGAGTCGACTCCCCCGGCAACGAGAGAGAGGCCGGGTGGGTACCTATCTGAGGGTTAAACGTCCCTTTCCACCACAAACGGGTGATATCAATGCCGTGGCACTAGTAGCTGCAGGCCCGGTCCAGCCGAGACCACAGATTGGGAATGTCGGCATTAAATGTGGTGTGTGTGTGTGTGTGTGTGTGTGTGTGTGTGTGTGTGTGTGTGTGTGTGTGTGTGTGTGTGTGTGCAGTTAATGAGCATATATCATTTACGTCAGGTGTGCGCAGTTAATGAGCATATAAATTATGTGGTGGTGCTAAGCTGAAGTGGGAGTTCAGTCAACAAACTCCACCAGCACTGTCGTCTCTGCCAGTCTGGCCATGGCGAAATCAAGAGTTAGCCTTACTCCTTGGAGTGCCCGCTGGTGTGAGATGTGTACGTGATACCAATGACTATATGGATAGTACTAGCAGTAAAAGTGAATCCGTACTGGCGCTTCCTGATGCAGGAAAAAAAATCAGTGGCGTGATACAGAAGACGTCAAGCTTGCCTTTATCAAGGGCTGGCACCGATGAGAGGCAAGGTGTTTAATATTTTCAACGGTTGTTTCCCTTGACAGTACACCCCGCAGTACATGATGGCCAATACAACAAGTCTTGCAAGAATGCATGGGAATGTTTCAGTCCGGCTTGTTTGTTTGTTTGTTTGTTTGTTTGTTTGTTTGTTTGTTTGTTTGGGGTTTTTTTGTCTTTTTTGGATCTTTTTTGACAAACTGACATGACAAACATAATTATACATGCATAAAGACATCGTAATACATCTCTTCTCCCCCCCCCCCCCCCCCAATACACACACATAAAACCAAGAACACATACACACACACACAAAACAAGAATAAACAAACAAAGAAACCCACACATATAAACTAAACTGAATAAATAGATAAATAAGTTAAGCCGGTTACTTTTGGTGTGTGTGTTGATAGCTGGTTTTTTTTTTTTGTGGTTGGTTGTATGTTTCTTTGGCCACTCACTAAAAGACTGATATGGTCACTGCGCTGCACACACACACGCACACACACACACACACACACACACACACACACACACACACACAATCTTCGAAGTACATTTGAATCACTTTATAATTGATCTGGTTTTCTGCTACATGACATCAAACAGTTACAGTCGTGATCTTTCTAACCACTAGCCAGAAACAAAACAAAGTGAGGGGGGAAGGTCTTAAGATTGGACATAAATCCATGTGCTATTCAACAACTGAATACACTTACTTTAACCAACCGTTTTACTGTGTATGCATTCTCGCTTTTCGTAACTGATGAACACATGGTGTTCTCTCTTATGTTAGTACGCTTTCACAAATTCATGTGGTTGGTATTAGCAAAGAAATGTAAATCAATGTGTTAAAGTTAACAACAGCTAGTGTACAAGTATATTGTATCTGCTAAATAATCTGGTGATATCTGCTATCAATATATGATAAATAATGACACTGATAAATGCCTGATAAACATAGGTAAAATGGGAAATGGGTTAGACTTCTAGTAAAGATAAACAAGAAGAAAGAAACTGTCTTACACACAAGAAAACATCACAATGGAATGGATGCAAATTTGGCGAAAAAGTACATGGATTTAGCACAGGATGATGTTCACATCAAATGCAAATGCAGAATCAAAAGGCAAGGCATGGGGGTCAGCTTGGTACACTGTTATTCATGTAAGGAGTAGAAAATGATACAGCTTGGACGACATGAGAAAAAAACAAACCCCATGGCGTGAACACTGATTCCTGACATCCCATAATGGTCAATAGTGATGGAAGATTCGCAAGGAAAACAAATATGGACACTGATTACGATGATCGCTAGTCTAGGTAAATGTGTGAATATAATCGCACTCAGTGCTTGCACAGAAACGTCAAACAAGTACTGCTGGCAACAGAAGTACATCTACCTAACAAAGTTTTCGCCCCCGGCTGAGATTCGAACTCACAACCCAATCACTGAAATGTCCAAAACTCTACCAGCTGGGCTATCGAGCTGTCTCCCCAAAGTTCTGTGAGCTGATGGTGCATGTCTAAAGATGACCAAGAATGCTATGTATTTCTGAACTGATGGCCATTTCAAAACTGAGCAGTGAAGTTGGTCTTGCATGCCTTGTGTTCGCTCTCAGAACAGAGGTACTGGCAATTTGCATAATATATATAGTGATATGTGCAACATTTTTGTATGTACGAAGAACCCTCAAAGATTTTGCTGCAAATGGAGTAGACATACTTATGCTATCGAATGAAATAAATGGTTTTGCTGGTACCGATCTCGGGTCAGTGTTGACACTAACTTGTAAAATGTGTGCATGAAAAAAGGCTGACTATCACTGGACATATAACACCGTAAGTGTGTAAGGTAATATGCAACACTCATGTTCTAAACCGGAAAGTTACCATATAGGTAATTTCCTATATCCGGTTGGCAACTATGAGCTAAGGAGCACTCCTTCTTTCATTCCTTCGACTGTTTGAACATTTACAGCAAACAAGTTTGACTTGAACTACAGAGAAATTCACCCCAGAGACCCTTCTTTTAGCCTTGTACTATTGACTAACTTGGCTTGCCCCAGCCCCTTATTGATACCCATGGAGTTTCTATCGTCACTGGTAAAAGGGGGCCAAGCTCCATGGCTTTGACATGAAATAGGCTCTTTCACCACTCAACGTCAGGTTTGTCTGATGGCCAGGAATTGATCAGGGCAGCTTCCGACAACAGAGCGGAAAGGAAACGGTTCTAACAGGTGCTGAAGTGGTCTCAGACATGCGGACGACACATTTTGCCTGCAGACTTGCTGGAATTTTCACATCATTCTGAGCTGCCCAGAAGAAAAAGGTCGGCCCCTGTGCAAATTTTAGGAGGAAAGGAAGAGTCGCAATTTCTTTTTCATATGGGGCGGGAAAGTAGGTCAGCTTCTGTCACCGGAGGGCATTTGATTGCCAGGATAAACATTCTGTAGGTCCTCTTTATGTGCGGTGAAGAGGGTAGGGATAGGAGGTAAAGTATGTTGAGTATAGCCTGAGATTCTCAGTTCTACCCTCTCAGCACACCCGATACTTTCAACATAAGCCTAGCGGAAAGGGTTACGCTTGGCAATAGAACTTCCAAAGTGGGTTAACAGCCGTACGTACGCTGTCAGAGAGAACGGCATAACTCATACATCAGCCTTCATACACTATCATGTACCTATTCCCAAGCTAAAATATCAACGTGTGCAGAAATGCAACTTCCCTACATCAGCTAACTGTCCCTCCCACTCCCCCAAATCTGTTCAAATTCAACTGACTAATGCAAATATTACGTCAGATTATACAACCTGAAAACGGGAAACAAAAAAGGTCATACCATACCATGTGCATTTGTTACCATGCTGGCCTTCTCCGGCAGTTTACAATAGTCTAATAAGCAAACAGTATGAAGTTCTTCAATAAGGAACCGCCTTTAGAAATCTAATTTGCCTCTTGTGCATGACTTTAAAAGATCTGGCTTTGTGCACAGACCTGAACCTTACTTTACACAACTCATTTGTGCACATCAACCACTGGATCATTCAAATAACAGCTTTGTGCTTCTAATCTTGTCTCAATTCCTGAGAAGGAAAAAAAATCAACCACCAAAGGTGATGGGCAAATAAATCATACATATTTCTTGAAGATCTGACAAGTCTGAAATGTCAGTTTAAGAGGTCTGCCACCAGGGCTGGTATGCATAAACTGATAACGGGATGTAAAGCATTCTAAACGTTTGATCCGTCCTAAACTCTATCACAAAAGAACTAGGTAGAAGTCACCGTGTGAGATTCGTCAACAGTGCCGTTGTGGATGACGTATGTAGCGCAGAACACTAATGCGTTCAGTCTGTACCGGTGACCCTTACTTAATACTCAGCACTACAGAGCCTCTCTACAATGACACTACAGCTATTTCAATGAACTATGACAGACAGACGCTACAGTTTGAGCTGAAGAACCGTTGCCGAGTCCATTGCTTGATCGCCTAGTGCTGGCCCTGGACGTGGGGGTGACGACAGATAAGCACGGGACAGTCGGCGTGATGCAGCACCGAGTCGGACACGCTACCCAAGAACGTGCGGCGCACTTTGCCCATACCACGTGACCCGATGACGATGAGCGTGGCGTTGACCTTCCTGGCGAAGTCCAGTATCGTCTCCCAGGGTTCCTTGCCCTGTAGGGCCTCGAACTTGGCCTGAACCTGCACGTGAAACACGCAACGTGAATTTAGGACACCGGGCTCCGGACAATGCAAACTAGGTCAATTTAAGAAGTACAGCGTGGTTAATGTGTCAATCAGTGTGTGGGAGTGTGCATGTTTGGAGACACTGAAAAGTGGTATGTACGAACTGGGACCCTCTCCTATCGATTGCCTAGCACGGTGGTCAATTCGGCTTTTCCTAATCCCCCCCCCCCCCCCCCACCCAATCACCACCATCTGCCCCCCCCCCCCCCCCCCCCATTCACCCCCTCCCTCCTTGTCAATCTTTGCCCTCAATCCGCGTGGGACACGTTGCGAACTGACAAGGCATTATGGGAGCGCATGCTCCGAGATTCAGCAACAACCCCCCAAACCTTGTTTTTCTATCTGATCCTGTATTCAGTTTTACACTAATTGCCAGCGTGTTAAAATATTATACCCAGAACGCCAAAAGGCTCAACACACGCATAGAAAGCAAAAGCCATCACAGATAAATGTATTCCTAAATTCTTGGCTACGGAGCCGGCCTTCTGCAAAATTAATTTTCACCGAAGGTCGTTTCATTTAAACGTCCGTTTCCATGCTAGAACCAGGAAGCCATGACTTAGTCAGTAAGGATATTAGTGAAGTGCTCATCAAAATTTGTGTAATGTTGATTGTAAATCAACAAGTAAATACACAACAAAACGTTTTGTGACACTCCCCTCATGTCGCGGGCACAAAACCACCCGTGCTTTAAAAGAAGGAACCTCGCGCGCAGTACAACATGGGTGCAAAACTACCCATACTTGTAAAGACGGGGGGAGGGGGGGGGGGAATAAACTCTTCACAAGCAAGAAGTTCTAGCACACTTACTCCAGCCGCAGTGAGGATGTTCGTCACTTTGTCCCGCAAGGCGGCCGTGGCCTGGGCTGTCTCCTGTCTCAGCTCCTGCAGCCGCCCGGGGGTCGGGCCTGCCAGCACACAACACGCATGATGAACACAGATCACATTCATTATTTAGTGAACTTTGAGAAGCAAGAATCCGACAGCAACTGTCGGCAGAATTTTTTTTTAATCGATGGAGCGCCAGGTTCAAAATCAGTCCCGACCGTCTCGACTACCCCCTCTCAGTTCAGCAAAACGTGCGAGTCAAACTTCAATTTCAGCAAGGAATTCACCTTATTCATGTTTATTTATTACACAAAAACTGAAACGCTGTAACAAAGAAACACGAAGAACGTCCCTGACCTTCCATGGGTCCATAGCAGTCCCAGAATTCCGGCACGTGCACCACCTCCACGACGTTTCCCTCCTTATGCACGTGCTTCAGGTAATCTGAAACACAATAACCATTATCATTAATATCACGGCCACTCTATCACCTACTTGGATGCATCATTCATATTAATTTTAGTGTTGGTGAGTAAGTTGTTGTCATGGTATACAGCACCACGGAATTCATTCACTGGTCTGGGCTTGTTGCTACACTGAGTAGTAGTTGTTGTTCAGTAAAAAATGGTGGTGTTCACGATACTAACAAGACCAAATTCTCTATCTCTACAGACCAAATTTTCACCATCCCCCTTCCCCAACGGTTTCCTCTTGTCCCCGCTCTCCACCCCCAAACCTGTCCTGTTTTATTTCAGCTAAGCCGTTTTCTGCCTTGCCTATGAAGCAGTGTTGACAGATCTTGCATAAACAATTATCACTTTTACACGACGTGCGTTTTTGGCTCCCTTGTGTAACAATGGGAGTCTATGTTATAACCCTCCGTCGTCTGTCTGTGTGTGTGTGTGTGTGTGTGTGTGTGTGTGTGTGTGTGTGTGTGTGTCCGCAGTAAATCTTAACATTGGCATTTTCTCAGAATCTACAAATAGCACAGGCACCAAACTTGGCAGGCCGATAGACAGCCACAAGACCTTCCAAATATATCATTTTGAATGACCTTGACTCAAGGTCAAGGTCACTAAAGCTGTCTGTCTGAAAATTTTACATTGGCATTTTCTTGGAGTCTACAAAAACCAGAGGTTTTCAACTTTGCATGATGATAGACATTGATAAGAACTTTACAGATGTACATGTGTTGAATGGCCTTGTGTGAAGGTCAAGGTCAGACAAGCTATTTTCCGCATTTCCTTAGAAAACTTTAACATTGGCATTTTCTCAGAATCTACAAACAGCACAGGCACCAAACTTGGCATGATGATAGGCAGCTATAAGACCTTTCAAAATATATCATTCTGAATGACCTTGACTTAAGTTCAAGGTCACTAAAGCTGTTTGTTTGAAACTTTTTACATTGGCATTTTCTTCGAGTCTACAAAAACCAGAGGTTTTCAACTTTGCATGATGATAGACATTGATAAGAACTTTACAGATGTACATGTATTCAATGGCCTTGTGTCAAGGTCAAGGCTGTACAAGCTATTTTCCGCATTTCCGCAGTAAACCTTAACATTGGCATTTTCTCAGAATCTACAAACAGCAGAGGCACCAAACTTGGCATGTCTATAGACAGCCGTAAGACCTTTCAAAGCGTATCATGTTGAATGACTTTGACTCAAGGTCAAGGTCACTAAAGCTGTCTGTTTCAAAATTTTTCATCGGCATTTTCTTGGAATCTACAGAAACCAGAGGTTTTAAACTTTATATGGTGATAGACATTGATAAGAACTTTACAGATATACATGTATTCAATAGCCTTGTATCAAGGTCAAGGCCGTACAAGCTATTTTTGTGAAACGGTAACATTGGCAATTTCTCAGAAACAACAAACAGCAGAGGCGCCAAACCTGGTATGCTAATAGGCATTGATAAGACCTATATACCCATACCACTTAAATGACCTTGACTCAAGGTCAAGGTCATTAATGCTGTCTGTTGTGAATTTCAATATTACTGTTTTTGGAGAAACTACAAATACTAGATGCATCCAACTTGGCGTAATGATAGACATTGATATCTTATTTAAATGACCTTGACCCAAGGTCAAGGCCATACAGTCAGTTTTGGGGAAAAGTGTAATATTGCCAGGAACTAAGAACACCAGAGACACCTTACTTGGCTTGATGATAGATAGTGATAAGGTTTTTACAAACATACTCTTTTGAATGACCTTGACCCACGTCACAAGGGAGCCATGGAGGCTTTTGCCTCTCTAGTTCTATGTAAATACGTAACACAGGCATCTTCAGCACCTTAAATTAATTCTCAGCACGTTCTCGCCGTATCTGGCGACACACGTACATGTATTAATTCATTCCGTCCTCGGTTACAGTGTCAATATTCGGACGTGTCAGCACCTCCATGGATTACCATTCAGCAAACTGTTACAAGTCATTTACCCCCTGCACAACTTGTAATGACCCGGTATGCAGACCTGGCTGGCGTGAAGTACAATGTGAAATTGAGACAAGCAAACACAAATGTATGTCTACGACAGTGGAATTGAAACCACAAGGCTGAAGTCTTCATATGATTCAAACATCACAATATCTAGTAATTTACTTTGCAAGTAGGTCAACGCAGAACGATATCGAGGTGGTTGATGTTACCTTTGTTGGTACAAGTGATACTGCGTGCGTGCGTGCGTGCGTGCGTGCGTGCGTGCGTGCGTGTGTGTGTGTGTGTGTGTGTGTGCGCGCGCGCGCGCGCTCGGTTTTTACGGCAAATTCCCTCTAGACTGTGTGTTGAAGATGGCAGTGCACATTACCGCATGTTAATTGTATCCGACCCGCCAGTTGTCGTTGCTATTTTCGTCCTACTTTTATTGTTAAGCCACCACGGGTGAGTGATCTGTACAGACTTACAAAGGTCCTGACGAGCTGGCTGAAGTAAGTGAAACTCAAACAGCTTTAGTCAGCATCTAAAGTACAGCCCACAAGGTCGTAAACACACGCTGGGTCATCGTATTCTACGCAAGACTGATTCTCAATGGCTGCATACCATAGGGTGTTCAACTGTGGCACATTCAGAACATTCTCCCGCTGGGAAGAAGCATAGTCCCCGTTTCACTGTCACCGCGGACACGACCAGTTTCTATACAACGAGAGAATGGGTTATTACCCTTCCTCAAATTTGGGCCCTCGAGCATGGGAAAGTTGTCTCGGGGTTCCAATTTGAGGGAACCCTGTATTTCGGATCTGATGTGGGGGCAAAACTACCCACCGCATACCAATACAACAGGGATATGGGTAATGTTATGCAACATCAGGCACTAAGCGGTCACTGACTTGTGAGGGTGAAAATTATCACGCTACAATATCGTACATTCTCGTTATCACATATATACAGACCAACTAACCAGTACATAACTGAAACAGGTGGTTTTGTCAGCGAAAATTGATAGAATGCATACGCTGGTGAAAATGAACGCAATGCTGTCACCAAAAGAAATCAATAATATTGTCAAGTTTGGACAGATGTGTTTGCCATGTGTTAACTGCGTGCTCACTGCGTTCATTTTGTGACAATATTATTGTCACAAAATGAACGCAGTGAGCACGCAGTTAACACATGGCAAACACATCATTCTGTCCAAACTGATACCTATGCGCACAAGTTATGTGCCATCGCCAATACATAGCATTAACTCAATTCCTACAAAGTAAGTTGGGGGTTACTCAGCTGCAAAGAATGTTTTTATGCATTTCTAGTTCAACGCGAAATGATACTATGTGTACTATAACTAATGTGTACTATAACTAATGTGTACTATAACTAATGTGTACTATAACTAATGTTATTAAAACAATTGGGGGTGGTCGGTGGTCTAGTGGTCAACACGTCGTCACCAATGCGAGAGGTCAGATTCGAGTCCCTTTCGGGGCAAAGAATTTTTCTTTCTCGTATCAGTGGCACTGTTCATTCGGGCCGACCGTCGGGGAGTTTCTCCCCGGGTTCTCCGGCTTCCTCCCTCTCTGTTTTGGAAATGTTCAGCCCATAAAATTCGAAAAATGAATGCAATTCAAATATTCCGAAACTCAAATTGATGTGCTGGCCCTTCGCAACACGTGATTGCTCTGCGTGTCCAGTGTCTGAGAGAATGCGTGTGATTCTCGTGAGCGTGTGTGCTGGGTTTAGCTCGCCTATATTACTGCGATTGTTACAGTTTTCACACCTGGAACATGGTGATGGTGAAAACCTGATATAACAGGCACTTAGAGCTCGTGGCGCCAAAGACCAGGTTTTGAAAGAAGATGGGGAGGATGGAGCAGGTTACGAACAGAAAATACTCCCACGCTCGCGTCCAAACAGGTCCAACCAGTGAATGAGTAATACGTGAATAATACGAGTATAAGGAAGACCTGAAGCAAAACCAAGAGTGCTTGAACTAGCGCTATTCTTCAAACACTACAGACAGTCAGTTTCGCTTCAGATCTTCCTGATAGTACTGTTCAGGGTGGAAACACTGACTAAGCAAGTACGACCCTGCCCAACTAGTGCACGCTTGGTTGACAGTGTGTGTCAAAAGCCTGGCCAGCACGCTGAAAGCTCACGTTATTTGGTGCAAGGAGAGAGTTCTGAGCCGGGAATACCTGGGCCCTTCTCGCCTGAGCGCTTCTAAAGAAAACTGGAGCTGGTTTCTGACAAGGGTCACAAGTTCACAACCTGACGTTTTTGATACGAGAAATAAGACCCGCCTGCGTCCCCAAAGTCGAAATGCTTACTCAAAAAAAAAGGCATGACAGCATATGTAGGACAAGCCGTTTTTAGCACCAGTTTAAGAATCTTGGTGATTCCCGATGGCACAGGTGTACTGACTATAGATATTCATCCATCTAGATAACTGAACTGCATATAAATCAGTTACAACTGACCGGCTTACATTAAGTTACACACCAACAGCCTGTCACAGTCTTGCAGACTCCACGTAATAAGAGAGGAAATGGATAAAACTGAAGAAGTGTGGGTAAGAGCTTTGTAACCTGTATAAAATAGACTAAAACTGAAGTGAGTATTTTAACGTCAACTACCAACGTTGTCCCTACCGATTTTCCCTTCTCTTCTAGCAGGACCACCCCTCCGCATTTATTTCTTTATTTCTTTTCAAAGGGCACACTTTCACAGAAAACAGGACCGGCGCCTGCGTGAGCCGTTCTTGATTTCTATCATTCTCACATGCAAACCTAAACAGAGGCAAAATGCGTGCGGATGAGTCAGAGAATCGCGGTAAGAAAAACATTCTATACGCGACTTCCAATTTCAAAGACTCCACTCGCAATCACAACTATAGGTTTCTGCGGTAGGAGTTTCTCGAAAGACTACGGCTGCAATAAGACGGCGCAATTTTATGTACGGGAAAAGAAGTAGGCCAAAGGGAATCCAGTTTCACCTGCTTTCACGCGATCTACGTGCTGCTTTTCAGCTCGTGTACAAACACTTTTATCAGGTCCTGCCGACGGTGCTGAAATAGCAATGAAATAACGGAGAAGGCCGGCTGATCTTGTAATGGTGATGCCACACATGTCTCTCCGGCAGTTTTTACAACACGAATAATTAAACACAAGAAAGGCATACTATAACTTGCATGCGGCAAGCTGCAGAATTGACAAAATGGAAAATAAAGTTAACATTAAAAAACAAGCAAGAAAACAGATTCTGCTTCACACACACACACACACACACACACACACACACACACACACACACACACACACGCACGCACGCACGCACACACACACACACACACACGCGCACGCACCAAATATTATTGTACAGCGTACACGTACTGGGATTTTTAATGACAATGAAACCACAAACCATAAACACTCCGGCCGTACAATAACTACATTTTCTACAACTGGGACTGACCAAGGACCCTACATCAGTTATAGCCTAGCGGATCTAGGGTCAGTCAACTGAATCAACAGTCTGGGGTCGGTTTAACGTTGCGCAAACTGAACCAGCCTTCTGTCATTGTGGCCGGTTGAGTCACTCTCCGTAATGGAAAACAAGAACGTCTGGCTGCGAGCGCAACACACAGACAGGGTATAATTACAGGCCGGCTGGCCACAGGCTCATGGTACTGATCAATAATGTGGTCGAAGGGAACAAAACATAATCAACACCGCCCCAGGTGTAGCACGCAATATTGTGCTTCACGGCGTAACTTTCACGGACATCTGCTCAAAGGGCATAAGCAACATTGACTTGATAACCGGTTAAACCCTTGTTCCAAATGACGGTAAAATTTAGGGGTTATAGTAATCAAGCGCAAATACCACGCCGTAACCAGCCAATGTAATCTCGCCTGATATATGCATGCAGACGTACGGTACACCTCTAGACAGGTAATGCTGCTGTATACAAAACGAGCTAGAATACGTTAGCTAGCATACATAGTAATATATCTGTACCGCTCAAAAAACATACACTGCTCTGTTACGCACAACAGTTCGCGGTATGCAGTTACTGACACCGACTAAAAATTTGGTTGACACAGCCCTGCTCAGTTGCCCCCCATCCCCCCCCCCCCCGCCTCACACACACACACACACACACACACACACACACACACACACAATTTTTTTTTCTACTAAGGCCAGTGACATTTACCTACAATTGTATGCATGCAAGTTCGGCACTCTAAAGAAAGCAGTTAAGAAAATATTAATTTTGGTGGAGAAAGGGGGTTGGGGGCTTAGCGGGTGACCGCCCTTCCCCGTGGTCTTTTTAATTCAGCGCGCAACATGAACAGACCCAAGACAAACTGCACACATTTGACAACAATCCGCATTGGCACGACAGTCGCCCTTTGGCTATTTGAACCTACGTAGATCAGATCTAGTCTGCGCAGTGAAGTGTAAACATGGTTGAGGGAGCTTTATCTTCACTGTGCAGACGTTGTCACGTAGAGAGCTATGTTAGCGACGAGAAACGGTAACAGGGGATTGCTGTTGTGACTGAAGAAAGGAAAATGCATTTGCTCCCTCCCCTAAACACACACACACACACACACACACACACACACACACACACACACACACACACACACACACACACCTTGTGAGAGAAACAGAAAAGCAATGACGGAAGATTCTTTCCCAAAACTCAAAGCAAAGTATTCAGTTCGTTTCTAAAGTCAGATATGTGAAGTCTGAGTTCCTACTGCCTGTAGTGAAATGGCCTTCATTTGCATGTAGCCTGGATATGACCTTACTGATTTGGGAGCGTTCCGCTTTAATTTAATGCAGTCACTGTCATGTCTCAGAGAAATTTGAGAATTTAAACTTCATGTAGGTGCTAATCAGACAAACGACCCCCCCCCCCCCCTCTCTCTCTCTCTCTCTCCACTGACCCCCCCTCCCCCCCCCCCCCATGCTTATACCTTGAAAAAAAAAAAAAAACATTTATTCAGTTCAACTTCCTCTCTCTCTGTCTCTCTGTCTCTCTGTCTCTCTCTCTCTGCTCGCGTCGTGAGTTCGAATCCCGGCGAGGGCCAAATATTTGTGCTGGCCTTTTTTTCGTTGCCCCGTTTGTGATATCACCCATACGTGGTGGAAAATGCCGTTAAACTCCCAAACATCCACCTACCAACGCTCCTCTCTCTCTCTCGCCCTCTCTCTCTCTCTCTCTCTCTCTCTCTCTCAGTGTGCGTGCATGTCAAGTGCTATTAGCTCTTGGGGAAAATCCCGTCACAAAGAAAATGAGTCCGTCCCCAGAGGCACGAAGCACCACAACGTCCCTAAAACAAGGGTCAGGACCCAGTCTGTTCTGACAATTTTCCCCGAAGCAAAGACGGTAAAAATCATTCCAGAGTGAACAGAAAACGGGAGAAATCGAAAACCGAAATTGAGGGATTCTGGCATCTGCATTTAATCAATGGGAGAACGGAGGGTTCTAGGGACGATCTGTCTTCACATTCGGTTTAACGTAGTCAGCGCACACTCCAGAAATTTCTCAGACAAGATCTCTCTCTGTCTCTGTCTCTTTGTCTCTCCCTCTCTCGTGGGGAGAGACCTACACTTCACTGCGGCAAATGCGATGATCTTTTCCTGTTTTGTGTGTGTGTGTGTGTGTGTGTGTGTGTGTGTGTGTGTGTGTGTGTGTGTGTGTGTGTGTGTGTGTGTGTGTGTGTTTCGTTTTAGATTTTAGCTTGGAATTGGCAAAAGTTGTCAACTGGAAAAACTAACTCTCGTGAAATCGTATGATAGCAATGGAAACCTAAGTTCATTCATTCATATATTTACAACGTGTGTGTGTGTGTGTGTGTGTGTGTGTGTGTGTGTGTGTGTGTGTGTGTGTGTGTGTGTGTGTGCGTGCGTGTGTGTGTGTGTGTGACACTGTGTGTGTGTGTGTGTGTGTGTGTGTGTGTGTGTGTGTGTGTGTGACACTCTGTGTGTGTGTGTGACACTCTCTGTGTGTGTGTGTGTGTGTGTGTGTGTGTGTGTGTGTGTGTGTGTGTGTGTGTGTGTGTGTGTGTGTTAATAGAATAACTGAACAAGTAGCACCTGCGAAACGCCGGTCAGTTGACAAGCCGGACACCGTGCTGATGTACAATACACGTACCATGTTATCTTTCGACTACGCCGGCCGGGCAACTGTTTGCCTCCGAGTCAGTTGATGAAAACAATAGCGTCGGCACAATGCAAGATTCTGGCTCAGTGACGTCATCTTACACCATCTGGAGGCTTTAATGTCTCAGGTTAACCTTGAAAGGCTAGAAACAATCTAACGGTGACCCCGTCGAACCCTAGAGGTATCCGCTCAATGCACATGCGTGGTGGTCCAGCAGGAAAGTTTCACTTCCTCGTGCTGATGCAATAGCGAGAAAAAAAAACTACACAATACAGCTGCAGCAAATGTGCGCACACGAAAACCCTGTACATCTACTCGACTGAACTTATTTGCGCAGACGAAATTTTGCGAGCGCAACGAATGACTGGCCAGGCTAAGTCAGTTTTCCGCATGACGGCTGATAATGGCAACCTTGTTTACGTGATATACAGAGGTGAGTAAATCATACTAGACAAGGGAGGATTGGGCTACATGGATTATGTCCGTGCTTTTCTGCACTGTGACGCGCGTGCGCCGCACACACACACACACACACACACACACACACACACACACACACCGTGACTGAGAAACTGAGAAAGCGAAAGACGAGGCATACACAAATCATTGGAATGTTTACCTGTACTACATCAGTCTGAAGTGCAATGCACCACCACAAGACTCTCTCTCTCTCACACACACACACACACACACGCACACACACACACACACACACACACACACACACACACACACAATCCCAAAGATCAACAGCTTCAATGCATGACGGACAGACGAAACATGAAACGTGTCAGTAGGGAATATCTCAACAGATAGCTCCAGATCTGTGTCATGTCTGACTCTTGACATCACGTCACCGCGTGCCCTACTTTGCCACAAGATGAATGGAAATTCCTCTGATTCATGACAACAAGCAAAGAGAAAGACTGCTAAAATATCACGTTTACTCTAACGTGTCAGAATCGTCTCGAACTGCGATGCTAGCACGCATCACGGGCTGCTGATAGTAGCCAATCTACTAGCCTATCTACCGTCGCAACAACATGGTAACGCGGATGAAAAACACGTGTGCTAAACTTAGGCACCGGTACACATTTACGACCGACAAAGCCAATACTCACAATCAAGCGCGTAATCGCTGTGTTTGCTGGGATCAACGCAGATCAGGACAACACTCTGGGCCATTTTGTGTCTCGGGAAAGATGTACCAGCCGTGAAAAGAACAAGCGTCTAAAATCTCGTCTGCAGCGACTTGCGAAAATAGTTCAGCGGAAAGCGTCGGATGTGGTGTGCGGTGTCTCGCGCGGTTATACCCCTTGTGCCGCAAAGTGGAGTCAGCCGGCGGAGACGGGCCAGTGGCGGTTGTGCAGGCAGTCCCCGCCTCGCTCACATACAACACGCCGCGCCGTGTGTGTCTGAGCGCGTGTTGAGGTGTGCGTGTGTGTTGTCTCACTCGGCTGTACAGCAAGCGTGTTGTTGTGCCAGGTCAGATGGAACACACTTGCTACCGGTGATGAGCAAAAATACGGTACCCCCACTACAATAACGTTACGGGCCGAGGCCGGGGGGTGTTCATCAGTTTGTCCTGGCCGCTCAGTGTAGTATCTCACTTGCACTGACGCCCTCGGTCGGTCTTAGTCAGTGGCAGGTATCACTGGCGGGGCGCACAGGTAGCAGGCCAGGTAAATGAATCCAACATCATGATTCAAGTTTAATTAACTGCAGTTTGAGGAGGCTGATTCAAGGGAACGACGGTAAAGTGATCTCAGTCAGGTGTGGCTCGGAATGACTCGTGCCGGTGTGCCAGTCAGTGCGTGCGTCAGTGTTTCAACTTCTCAGTGTCAGTGATGCCCGGCGTGCCCCACTGCCGGAGCGGTGTACCGTCTAGTATGCGTTCAGTCGCCACCAGTGCGTGTGTGTGTGTGCGGACGGTGTGTGTGTGTGTGTGTGTGTGTGTGTGGCACGGTACGTGTGTGCCACACTGAGTCAGTTTCATTCAGTACTGATTTGGTTATACAGTCGCACACTGACTGACCCGCCGCTCTGTCCCCGCGTCGAGTCTACGCCGCTGAGTCAGTGCTGGAATGACAGTCCTGTCAGCTGAATTCCTTGCCGGCAGCTAAATCAGTCCATTTCTTCAAAATGCCACTACCCCAGTCCGCCGTGTCAGTGATATAACTATGATATAATTATATGACGCAACTGAGTAGGGCGGCTCTCCCTGTCCACCCAGTATTGCTGAAACGTGATGACCGCTGTGTCCAGTAATAACCGGTCACCCACAGCCGGCACAGAAAACTGATTTGCATAACGTTAGAACTGATTATTGTACTGAAAGGCGTCACCGAGGCGTAACCCGGCTGGCTGTAGTGTAATACTCGTAACTGACTTCTTACAGGAAACTGAATGGCCTTGATGTTTACAAGCGGACAGCCGGCAAGGCGGCACGTAGTTCTTGAACCAGCGTGTGGTGCGGTTGGGCTGTGCTGGTGACTACTGAGTGTGAGTGTAGTACAAGAGTTGGTTGGTTGTGGGTTCAACGTCAGTCTTTTTTTCATCACACAAAGAAGGAAAAGGTCAGAACCGGCAAATGTTGGTTTCCAGCTCAGTGAGATTCGACAAAACTCACGGCCCCAACATCTGAAGTCAACGCTTTAACTGCTCGGCCGGCTATCTCCGAGTCGGCTCCCCAACGAGTGAGAGGCCGGGTGGGTATCTATTTGAGGGTTTAACGTCCTTTTCCACCACAAACGGGTGATATAAATGACGTGGCATCGAGTAGCTGCGGGCCCCAGCCCAGACCACAGATTGGGAATGTCGGCATTGAATGCGATGTGTGTGTGTGTGTCACGGTGTGTGTGTGTGTGTGTGTGTGCGCGCGCGCGCGGTGTGAGTGCAGTTAATAAGCATATATCATTTACGTCAGGTGTGCGCTGCAAAACCCAGCCCGCTGTCATCGCCATACCTCACCGACATCAAAGCGAACATCAAAGCGAGCATAAATATCTCACAACATCATGCATAACAAACAAAGAGAGAGAGAGAGACAGAGATAAATGGAAAAGGTCTTTCCGACCGAACAGACCGAAAACGACCGGTATTCAGTTTTATACAGTTTTAATATGTTCTTTGTAACCATGATGACAAAAATACAAAATGGCATTTTCAATTACTCCAACAAAGAGATGATGATGGAAAACGCTTAACGCTAACTCAACCAAATAGAGCCAGCTGCAAAAACAAATCAATATGAATTTCTTATGACGCAACAGAGACGCGAAAGATCTGACAGATCGTTACTTCGATTATCTACTTGGATTCTGAGTGTTTACCCTGAACCATTTTAGCAGCAGGAAACATTCACAGTCGTCCGTGCATTTACACCTTCCGGAGGCTGGTAATAGATCTCAGTTCTTCTGCTGCTTTTCACAAATTTAGTTTACAAAATAATCGTTTTAATCGTGGACTTTTTCAAGAAGTTTTCCATGAACGTGTGTGTTCCAGCTCGCAAGAAAATCGCCGAAAGTATACTGAGGAAACTTGCTACGTATAATTCTGAACGCTCGGTAATTGATAGGTTTCTACTTTTCTAGGTCTACCTGTGAAACAAACTTTAAAAAAAAATAAAAAAAAAAAAAACTATTCTATGTACCAACGTATGTTTAGTGCGTAAATGTAGCATTGTTATCTGTGCATTTAAAGCTGCAACCTCAAACATGAGGTCACAAAACATGTTAGGCTTCCGTCCATGAAGTTTGATATCTTTCTGTCTCGCTTAAATAAACCATAAAAACGTTTATTTTTGTGCAGGTAGTTCATACCACTGCTTAAACTGAACGGAATAAATTGAATGTACCGAATTAATAAAGACGTTTATGAAAAAAAAAGAGAAGCAAAAATACAGGTAGAAAATAACTGAACTCAGCAACATAAGTGGCAAATGAACAATGTTGATACATGCTAAGTGAACGTACCGTTACACTACACACTAATGTGCGAAGCAGCCTCACTATGGAAAACTCAAAATGGATTCCTGAATACTTATTGCGTATACGTACGAACACTACACAGATAGTTTACTTGTACATGACATCCGATATACAGACAAAGAAAATCTCTGGGTTTACATAACGTAATTACGATCAAAATCACCCAACATTACAATAATGTATAATGTGGTAAATCATTCAAAGGCTGATTTAGCTCTGTGAGGGCTGCTCATAAATATCCCAGTGGTATGCGTCATAAAACTTACAGCAAGGACATGTTTGACGTCATCGTTACGTCACACAAGGCCAATGAAGTGGTATTTTATGAACTATGGTCTCCCCATGATCACACATCAACATGAACCGAGTTCAGGCAGTTGTACAATCTGTTCTGTTTTTTTTTTTTACATTTGTGCTTACGACTTGAGTTAGTTTTCTGTGTAGGACGTCACAAACGACACAATTTGTTTCAAATTCCCCCTTCCGTTTTCACAAAAAGGCTAAGCATGGAACTAAACATATAATTCGGAATACTGTAAGCTTTTGTTGTTGTAACGTTGTTGTTGTTTTGTTTAGAATGTCGTGGGGAAACTGCACGGCGCTGCCCTGTAGCGGCACACTTGTCTGGAAAATGTATGAAAACTATAACACAATGAACTAACGCGGCTGTGTGGACTGTGACATGTGGAAGAAAACTAAGAAGTTTCCATTTTGAGCAAGGTGTTCTGTAATGAATACAGCTATGCATCGATGCACTGGATCAATGGTAGTAGACTTGTTTAGGAGGACTTCGTAATGAGGACTTCGCTAGGCAGCACAACCCATTTACAAGTAAAAGCATGTTAGGGGTACCAGTAGCTAATCGCAGCGCGTTAGCCGCTCGCGGCCTCTGCCGTGTGAGCCTAATTTACATGTAAATGGGTTACGCTGCTCAGCGAAGTCCTCCTAACGAAGTCCTCCTTACGAAGTCCCACTGAACATGCTTAGAATCGACTTTTGTGGGCATCTTTCATGCGAAATTCTTTCCCATAGTCAAGTACACTTACTTGCAACGAGTATAACCCTCACCATACATCATCCAATTCAAAGTGCCAATCGGACTTTTTCTCAAGCAAATTACCGCCCAAACTGGAAAAAAAAAACACCTAATGAAAGCTGTCATGGAGCATTTACACAGTCAGTCTCATACACGGCATCTCACGGACACGGATGAAATGTACACACTGAGATGGTAGGACATGTAATAATTAGTGCAATCTCGAGGGAAAAAAGCTAAAGTTCCGAACGCTGTTTGGGGGGAACGTGAAACTTTTCTTTTCAACCTATGTTACCATGGGACTTGTCAATACGATATCTGCCAGTTCACATTGTTGGTCGTCAAATTCTCCTACTATCAAACTGAGAATGGAACTCGCGACACTAGACCTGACAGTCCAATGCATGTCTGCCAATCAGTCGGCTCAATATTCAGAGCCCCTAACAAATTCAAGTCCAGATCGCAGACTCTGGAGAACAATTAATTTTTTTACAATTATCAACCACAGCACCGCACAAACTTGAAACATGAGAAACAAGAACAAATTTCACTCTTTGTGTTGATAACGAGTGTGGGCATTGTTTTCAATCAAAGGACTAAGTGAGAACTAGGAGGGTGACGTGGGGGTGGGGGGGGGGGAGGGAGAGGGATGGTGATGTATGGGTTGGGAGGGTAGGGGTAGCGGAGGGGGTAGTGAATTGAGTTGTATTGACAGCGGAAGACAAAAACGCGTTGAAGATCGGAGTGTGGACAATGTCGACAATGTCGTCAGTGTGAGTGTGAGAGTGAGTGAGTGTGTGAGAGAGAGAGAGAGAGAGTGTGTGTGTGTGTGTGTGTGTGTGTGTGTGTGTGTGTGTGTGTGTGTGTGTGTGTGTCAGATGGGCGTGGTGGGGGAGGGGTGTTGTATCTAGTGGTCCCTCCTCACAAGCCGGAAAGAGAGGGAGTGAGAGAGAAGGAAAAAGTGGGGTGTACAAATCTCGTATACAAATATTGAATTAAAAAAAAAAAAAAGCAGCAACACAAAATGTTCAATGTCGTCGTCGGTCCTCAATGGTGTCGACAGACGAGAACGGGGACGTGGGCGTGGTGCACGATGCTGTCGCTGACGCTGCCCATGAAGGTGCGTCTAATGGCGTTCATCCCCCGGGACCCCACCACGATCATGATGGCGCCCACCTGCACAGCAACAAAATTAAAATCAACGTCATCTTCGTCGAGCTTTTTCTCCCACTCAAGCATAATTCATTAATTATATGATTTATTGCAATTCTCTCACCTGTCACTAATTTTGTCACCTAGCACCGAGACACACATGACACTGTTCACAAAATGTACACCGAAGTGTGGTGGAACCAATTCCCTGTCTGCCGACGTATAGTTTGATAGTTAAATATTTTTTATTAATTTTTAAAGAGCAAGGCCCATTTTCATAATTATAAAGTCAGGAAGGAAAGGCATACATATATCTTATATACTCAGGGCTGAAAGTTAACCCCTGCTATATCACACTCTGAAGCAGGTTTAAAATGTTCTAGATCGTCTCTCGTTGTAGCTTTAGCTGTAGTACTTCGAGTAGTCTATAGCAAACGGCAGATACGTGAAATGACTATGTGGACAACAATGTCAGTATCTTTACCGTTGAGAAATAAAGCTTCATTGATTCAAAACCAAGGCTGGTTTGTTGACAAGTCGATGAAAACGGCCGACCTTAATGGCACGTGACGCGTGTTGCCTCTGAAAGCTCCGTGCCCTGATCGTATCAGTAGGATGCTGTCGATTTGGGCTCATGTCAGTCATAGCAACACTACGGCTATCATTTTGCTCGTGTCTAAAAGATACACCCCGCAGGTCGTTTAAGCTCACAGACCGACCTAGGCTTATAACGGTGACTGACAAGAACATTCAGATGTGTGCATAATATGAACCATTTTGGGACTGTCGCTGCTAAGATATCAGCCAAAACGTGAGCCAAAACATGCACATGACATGCCGAACACTTCACTTGCAAGTGAAGTGACGCGTTTCTGTATCAGACTATAACTACGGCCGGCCGTCTCAGTGCAAGTGGCACGTGGTCACTGGCAACATTACAAATTTACAAATCTCTGAAATACATTCTGGGAGGACCACTGACTCAATACTGCCAGCATCTGTGCAAAACACGTTTTTGTGTGAGTTGCTCGTCCTGCCAGGTTTCATTGCGTATCCCACCAGCCGCCACTAATATCTGAAGAAGACTTCTGAACCCCTGACAGTGCCACAAAATCACACAAAGAACTTGAAAAAAAAAAAAAGTATTACTGAAGTGACTGGAATTCATCCGAATTAAAATATTCTGAAATAAGCAGCGAGATACCTTCTCCTGGTAGTTGACAATTTCGTGCCACGTGTCCTTTCCGCCGATAATTTTGAATTCTCCGTCAATCTGAAACACACAAAAATGTCGACACCTGAAATCAGGTTCATGTCCAACAGTTCGTGCAATGCACGTCTACTGTAAGCCACAAAAGGCAGGGAATTTTCTTTTCAACTGTGTTTTATTAATCTCTACAGCCGCTCATGGTTTTAGGCTTAAAAAGTTAAAAAAAAAAAAAAAATGTTCTCACGGTAACTGCTCTAATGATGTCAAATGACGAGTCAGTGTGACTGAAAATGCCTACCTTTACACACACTGAGAAATTTAAGTCTCATGCTGTACGATAAAATGTCATGACATGAGGGGTTTAAGTGCAAGCTAGTGCGGGGTGACATCACCAAACCAGCTGTGCACCACTACACGGCTGCAGTATTTCACACGAAGCCTGTAATGGGATGCTAAGTTTTAGAACCGCTGACAAATTGATGGCTCTCCCTCCTTCTAGCTGAAGGAAATGAAACTACGAAAAAGAGTTAAATCTTGAGAGAGAGAGAGAGAGAGAGAGAGAGAGAGAGAGAGAGAGAGAGAGAGAGGTCTGTTGTGACCAGGGGGGGGGGGAGGAGGGGATGGGGGGGGGGGAGAGAGAGAGATGTTGTGACCAGAGTGGGAGTCGGGGGAGGAGGGGCGGAAGGGGGGGGGGAGAGAGAGGTCTGTTGTGACCAAGCGGGGGAGGAGGGGATGGGGGGGGAGAGAGAGAGAGAGAGATGTTGTGACCTGGGTGGGAGTCGGGGGAGGAGGGGCGGAAGGGGGGGGGGGAGAGAGAGAGAGAGAGAGAGAGAGAGAGAGAGGTATGTTGTGACCAGTGTGGGAGTCGGGGGAGGAGGGGCGGAAGGGGGGGGGGGGAGAGAGAGAGAGATGTTGTGACCAGTGTGGGAGTCGGGGGAGGAGGGGCGGAAGGGGGGGGGGGAGAGAGAGATAGATCCTGGACAAGATTCAATCAATTTCTGCATCCTGCAGTCATTTTTTCGCCAATCGATGGCTGGGTTGGTGACCTCTCCTCTCTGTGACCCGACAGACTAACTACTTGATTTCAGAGCGGGCTGTGACCCGACCGCCGTAATTTATAATGAATACATACATGTTTCACACTCCCAACCACAAAATCAATAGGTAAGGCTGCCTGCTTCCACGCGAGAGAACGTCAAATATTCAGTGTTGTTGCTATCTACACCGTTAGAAACCAATAGTTTCTGGAAAGTAACCCCCCCCCCCCATCTCCCCCCCCCCCGGCTACTCCTCCCCCCCCCCCCCCGACTCCCACCCTGGTCACAACAGACCCCTCTCTCTCTCTCTCTCTCTGGTATATCAATAAAGCTTTTTCCAACATTAGCGATGCTGAAACAGCTGTACACATATTTAATTTATTTACATAAGTTATCGAGAGATAGACAGAAACACCGACAGAGAAGGGTTTGTCATTTGACTGGTTTCTTTGAACTGTAATCTTTGGGGACTGTTATCCAAATTCTTCAACTCAAAAGCCCATGCCTGACATCGGTTCACCACTGAACAATGGAACTCAATTCAAATTCAAAACATCTTTATTGTCCAGAAAACAACCGGAAAATTTCCTTCTGGTGCCCGCACTGCACAGTATAAAATAATAATAATAATAAAATGTGCAGAGCGGGTGACCAAGGGTCAGCAAAACAAGAGTTGCGCCCCTCTCTCTCAAGCTGAATGTATCGCACTGAACATGCAACATCGTGCAGCAAAATTACTGCCTCCTGCCACATCAACACACTCTCGACTGTCGATGAGGTCAGCATAAGAAAATTACAATGGCTGACTGCTGTTCTCAGCACCAGACGATCTGTATTTCATATTCACGCACCATAAAGGGATTTCGAGAGTAAGATCAGAAAACCGACTGTAAAACTAAGTGACATACCCAGTCACACAGCAAACGGTATCCGACAGCCACCTGTGATAACAGGGCAAAAGCCTTTGGCATCACTGAGCTCAGGGCAAAGAAAGCACTTTTGCACTGGACTCTTTGAACAGAGAGATCAAAGGGCACCTAACATGATTATCACGTTCGCCTAGGACTGTATGTTATATTTCGTCAGCTGGGCCACCTGATTTGAGACAATGAT
Source organism: Batillaria attramentaria (assembly GCA_018292915.2). Taxonomy (NCBI): domain Eukaryota; kingdom Metazoa; phylum Mollusca; class Gastropoda; family Batillariidae; genus Batillaria; species Batillaria attramentaria. The sequence goes on from JACVVK020000091.1 coordinate 579,781, forward strand.
TGTGCCTTCTCCTGTTTGTTTGGGATACGTTTCAGTGCCAGTATGGACAATACCGCAAAACGGACAGAACTGACACTAAACGCAATATTATGCAAACTGTATGCCTGATATGCCTGTATGTCTTCAAACCAACATGGTCTTCTCTGGGCAAAAGGATGGTAATACAGTATGATAAGACGTTTAAAAGCTTAGACCCCCCCCCCCCCCCCCCCACACACACACACACACTTTCCTGAATCCACCCCTATCCCGAAGGAAGCGACTCAGATGGTACTAAACTATACTACACTATGTTATAAAAGTGTACCAACTGACCTGACCTTTAGTGGGCAGACGAACTGTGATAAAACAGAAGTTTCGGAAAGTCCCCTTCCTCGGCCTCCCAACCACAAGCGGCCCCTACGCCCTCGCAGACGGACGCGAAGACACTAATTAGACCCTCCCCCGCACCCTTAAAAAAAAATCCTGCAGACCACGGGCTGCCACTGATTACTCTGGGCTGACGGTGTCAATGTGACTTCAGGGCTGGAGAGGCAAAGCTCGTGCATCAGTATGCGAACGAAGGAAATGAAAAATGTCCGCATGGCCTGAAGCGGACTAGCGGCACCCAGTGCGTATGACAGGTTGGCCGCGAGGCAAGAGGGTCGCCAATAACCGATGACTTATGGCTCCGATCCGCCACTACCGGGATACCAAGGGAAGTCCAGTGCAGGATCCTTTGACACAACGTGAACAAGCAAATGCACAACCCCCAGACAGACTACTGTAAATATCACCGTCTGCGAAAAGGATGAAAATAACGAAATTCAGTGGGAGGTGGCAGTGGTCAAACTTACTCCGTCTACCACAGCAAAGAGCGGCTCTCTTCTCTTACCGTGACACACACGATGGCAAAATCGGGCTGACGCTCTGCGCTGAAATTACCGTTTCAGTTGCTCTCTCCTAGCTCTTCCCAATTTGCACATGTATTCCCGATCCTCAATACGTGCCTAAAGCGTTTATTGTAAAGTGCTTACTTGAATAAAACCCATTTCAGAGAGAGCGACTACTGTCAGACCAATGTGGAAATGTACCAGATATCAAGCAGTCAGGACCTAAGTGGCAAAGCGGGTCGGAATGCCTGTTAGACCTCCAGAGAGAGATCAGGAGGACCGGTCTGCAATCATCCAGATTGACTGGAGGGGCAAAGGGTATTATCCTCGAGTGCCAGTGTCCCCAGAACCTAGCACTGAGTCGAAACGTCTGCGAGTGCAACAGGCAAGTAGTCAGCACGGTGTCTAGTCAATATGGACGGCAGTTTTACCGGTGCAACTTTGATTCAAACTGATGTTTCGGCGACGACTGCCACCCAGAATAAACAATGATGGCATGCGCAATTCAGGTCTTAGCCTCAATTCGTATCTATGGCGTGTCGCGTAAGAACAGCGATTTTCCGAAAAAGTTGCACCCCAACACCGAGTGTTTACATTTTCAGATGTGAAGAGCACCGAGCGTTCCAAACGGATTTCGGTTTGTCGGTGTGACATCAGTAAATGGGCCGTTTACCAGATAACGACTCTGACTAACACGTTGCCACACCGTGCACACGTGCGCATGCGCATATTTTGCGTAAGGGCAATAGTTGTCAAAAGCTTTGACTCGAAGTAGCATCAGGAACACTCCCGTCCCTTCGTCACTTGGAACCCCCCCCCCTCCCTCCTCCTCCTCCTTCCACACACACACACACACCGTGCTCGGGTTCACTGTTTGACAGGAAAGAGGACAATTTCGGTCGCTTTAGACGCCGCGTACAGCCTGGGCCCTGGGGACCGTCTACAGACAGAGCACCCCACCTCCCAGTTTTCTAAAAAGCTAGACAGTGGCTTCTTCCACCGAAAAACGGCCGGGTTCATATTTGTGTGCATCAATCAGGACTCGCAGGAAACCGCTTGCGGATAAGGGTCGTGATAGACAAGAGGTCATGGCCTGCTTGTCATGAAGTCCGCTGAAGACGTTGTCACGCATCATCGATCAAGCGGAACTGCGGCCTGGAACTGGGCAGCGAGCAATCTATCTTTACCCAATAATACATGAGTGGAATGCTCCGCTGTCGTTTTGAGATAAGAAACCCCAAGTTTAACTAACTCACACTGATGATCTTTTGGCGAACGCTGTTTCCGGTTTACCACCCCAGCAGTCTGGAACTCGCTTCCTGCTAGCGTGAGACAGCAACCTACTCTGTCATATTTCAAATCAGAACTTAAAACTTATCTATTTCCACTTGCCTTAAACTGATTCATATTAACTTGGGACCTGCTGTTTTAAGTGCGTATGAGTGATGTGTGAATGCGCAATCAGTTGATGTAGTTTCAAGAATTGCGCTGTATAAATATAACTACTACTACTACTTATTATCATCATCACCACCACCACATCATCATCAATACCATCATCGACATCACCATCTAAATGCTTGCATGGATTCGACGCACCAAACGCCCGCAGTGACTGAAAAGAAATCTCTGGAAAACCCCTTGATACCAAGCGCGGTGTTGCTGAGCCATGAGTGAGACTGGTGATATGCAGCAGTGACATGCAGAAGTGATATGCAACACCGCTGATAACACTTTCAGCAAACAACTGGCCCATCTCAGTGTAGCTGTCGATAGCCAGTTTAAACGGGCTAGTGCCATCTTTGATAAGCCAACTTTGGTTTGAATTGCAACACTTTCGTGAGTGCGCCTATGCCGGCGCTCGAAACACTATCTTCATGATTAGTACAGCTCTCCATGCGATACAGTGCTGTTTACACTTCGCGGGAGCGGTCGAACATTCAAATTCCACGACTGTTGTTACACTACTAGAGCGCTCAGTGTGGTCGCCGCGTCATTGAGTACGCTTCTGTTGGCTCAGTCCCAGTATTACAGACGCTGTCACTGACCAGGGCCCGCATGTAAAACTCGAGGTTGCTTTAACTCACGGCTACGGGCCTAACCCAGACTAGGACAAAAGAAACAAAACAAACAAAAAATAAATAGAAAAAGGAAGCGAACAAAGGAAGAAAAAAATCCTTCTATAACAGCCTAGAATGGACCCGCTTCCTGATTAAAATAAAAACAGAAAATTTAACCCTTGAGCTAGTTTAGTTCGAGCCCTAACCTCGACTTTTACACGCGGGCCCAGATGTCAAAGTGGTGTGATGACAGATCGAAAACAACTCAGAACGATCTGTGAACATAAAAATGGCAGCATTAGCCTTTTTAAAAGCTGCCCAAGTGCCCCGCAGGCGTATGACACAGACTGATGATAAAAAGATGTGTTTGAAAAAAAGAACCCGCCTCAAGGGGACGGACCTCTTACGCACAGACAGCTAGCTCGACATTGCCCAAAGCGAAACACAACCTGCCCTCTGGGAATACAGACAGGCTCATGTCAGCCGCGCTAGCTACGGGATGATGTTTCAAATGCAGATTATCAACGACGCCCTAATGCAGTTACATTCAGGGTTGTACTATGTCTCGGGACCGCACAAAAAGCTGCATACTGTTAGCACATGCTGAACCTGACGGTTGAATTTGGACGCTGGCTGATGCGTGACTGACGCGGCGAGTTCGCGAACTGGAGACTGAAAGAGTGGATGGGTGGATGGCTGACGGTTTGCGCCTGCAGTCCAAATTTAAATTCAAATAGTTGTTGCTGCGGCCATCGGCCCGTTACAAAGCACATATGCAAACATTTACCGTGGGATTACTATCACTACCTGTTATTAGCATTTTGGAAACAAAATACAAAGCATACAAAAGATACAAGGGCACCTTGCGTCACGGTTCTGGAAGTTACGAACACTGCAATCTATAATTATGCACGCTATGTCTCTCTCTCTCTCTCTCTCTCTCTCTCTCTCTCACTCACTCACTCACTCACACACTCTCACACTCTCTCACTCTCTCACTCTCTCACTCTCTCACTCACTCACTCACTCACTCACTCACTCACTCACTCACACACTCACACACACACTCACTCACACACTCACTCACACACTCACTCACACACTCACTCACACACTCACACACACACACACACACACAATGTGCACACGCACAAGCACGCACGCCTGGAGTTAATGATAGCGATTTCAAAGGCCAGAAAAAAAGGTTCTAAACAAATGTCGGCCTTATTCGAACCTGCCACCTTCTGATGTACCCTCCAGCGGTCAACCTGTAGAGTTGCCTGACTCCCCGAAACAGAGAAAGAACACGCACAAGAAACAGAATGTAGAGAAGTTCACGAGCAAAACAGTCCCTACCTGGTAGTCGTTCATGAGTTTGGTGAACTTCTCCTCAATGGCCTTGATCTTGCTGTCCTCCTTCAGTTTCAGCTCGTGCATGTGGCCTGGGCTCGGTCCTACACACACACACACAGACACACACACACACACACACACACACACACACACACACACACACACACACACACACACACACACGTCAGCATTCGTCTGCAGGCTGCAGGACACTGATAGTTTGGGGGGCATGTAGTAGCTACGCTAAATACAGTACAAAATTTTTGCCCCTTTTGAAATTTGTGTGCAGAAAAAAAAAAATGGCAATCTGGGGCTTTTTGTTGGCTTTGTAAATACGTTTCATGCCAGGTAATAGTAAAATTGGGGGAAAATGAGACATGGCTTGTGGACTGTTTGTATTCATGTGCGGCTGGCACAAGAGCCAGCAGACAACAGAGGAATGAGGGGGTATGTGGTCGCTGCCGGCTAACATTGCCCAAAAACGGAATACTGGAATTTGTTGAAATTTACTCTACACATGAGTTTTGGGCTGCCGGATTTTTGTGATTGGGGGGGGGGGGGGGGGATTTTAAAGCATTTCTAGGGTGTCACATGCCGTCTCAGAGGAATATACAACGTTTTTCCTGAAGTTTGCATCTGCGTCCTCTAGCCTCAGGAGGCATTTGTTTGCAGGTGTTCGATTCACGGAGGAAAAGAATTTCACATCTAAAACTTTACGAGCGAATACTGAGAGGCTAGCTATTAAAACTGCCGACATTAATTTGGCGTGACGTGTAAATTGCCTCGGCATCAGTGCACCTCACAGCGCATTAACGATCCATGACTAATCTCCCTTTAATTGACCCCTCCCCCACCACTTCCGTGTAGAAAGAGGGCACGTGGCTCCATTTTCAACTCTGCTCGGACTCAGTAAACTGTTCAGCAATGAATGTTCCCCTGTGGCCATTCGTTTGTTTCAGACAGTTGTAATAAAAGTAAGGTTTTGTGCCGGTTTCCCCTCCCCCCCCCCCCCCCGTTCTCTCTCTCTCTCTCAGGACAAGATCAGTAGGAGGACACTGTACCTAATCTTACATCCTTGAAAAACAAAGTGTCATTCTCTCTCCTCTCTCTCTGAGCATTTTCTTTGTGCGGTAAGTTTTGCTTTTTGTTTTGTTTGTTTGTTTTGCGTAGTTCATTGTTTGGTGTATTTAAATAAAGATGTGTGTGTATATATTTATACGTCCTTCAGTTTTTCCACCTTATGGCGAACATTCGCAATGGATGGTGTTCATTAATATTCAATCCCCTAAGGGGGGGGAGGGGGGGGGGGGAGGGGCCGAATAAAATCTTGACTTGACTCTTTATCGACCAGCAAAGTCACCAGTGCCGGTCCATGGCACAAATCCACGACATCTTACCTCCATCCATAGGATGTACTTGACTCCAGGCATCAGAAGCGTGTATCACGTGCAACTTGTAATTAGGTCTGTGCACCTCTTTGGCATAATCTGAAACACATGTACCGAGACACATGTACTAAGTAAGTGGTGCTACACAGTACGTAAGTAAGTACTGTATGTAGGTCGCACAACGAACGAACACGGAACATTGACTAGGCTAAAATAAGTTAGGGGAGAGGGGACGAGAGTGTTTCGGGTTGAAGGGGGGGGGGGGATGTCGTGGGATGGAGTGACGGACGAAGGTTCCGGCCTCGATAGAAGGCCATGGTAAGAATACTACAAGACAACCAGTTCGTTTCTTTGTTGGTATCTGGTTGTTTGTTTTGAATATTCTGGCAGTGTTTAACTTAGTGACCTTGTCAGACTGAATTTACACAAAACAAACATAAAAAGTAGGCTGACGGCGGAGACGGGGAAATGCGTCTAACAATGAATCATGGCAGCCGGATAACAACCGCCAAGGAAGTTGTCACAAAATCGCCGAGGAAAACTTGGCGTGGTCCACACCAGATTCTGGAACACACTGACATCGTCTTTTCTATTTGGCCCTCAGTTTGTGGTGCCATAACCGGCCTTCAGCCAAAACAGACCCACTGAGACCGAGTCTCACACTCAGTGGTCGTTTTCCCGAAGATTGACCCAACCGGCGTTAATTTAGGTTGTACTTTTAGGCGCGCTGGAGGCCGCGGGAAGGGGGGGGGGGGGCCTTCACTGGGCAAAGGGTCAGTCTACACCTCAGCTCGATTTATCACACATAATTTTGACGTACTGCACTTATTAATCTGTGAAACCATATCAACACCTCTACTGATATTGGATAGTGTCACGACTCCAGTGTTTTCTTTGCTGCTGAAGGGCCTGAATAAACACACTGCCACCCTACCGCCAACGACGAGCGCTCTTAATGCAGTAAAAACCAAACAATCCTAGGACAATTTTCGCGCGCGCCGGCTGGCGCGTTGCATGAAAAGCAGGCGACCCAGTTAGCCACAAAAGACATTCCTTTACTGCCGAGCACATGACACATGGCGAGGTGAAACAGAACTGTGACACTAGTTCTTTTGCAACCTGCTGAAGTGCTATCGGCTAGAAATGCGGTTAGTGTTGATACACTATGGAGCGTGCACTGTTTCCTAAGTCACGCAAGAAGTCGCTGGCTGGCCCCAAAAGAAAATATTTCTGTCAAAGGGACTAATGTTACCCTTTGTTATGCTAACAGATCGTTCTGAGCTGTTTTCGTGGTATCTATCATCACACCACTTAGACACCTGGACAGTGACAGCGTCTGTAATACTGGCACCGAGCCAAGAGAAGCGTACTCGATGAGGCAGCGACCACACTGCGCGCTGTTCCAGTGTAACAACAGTCGTGGAATTTGAATGTTCGACCGCTCGCGCAAAGTGTGAACAATATTCTATCGCATTAAGAGCTGTACTAATCATCAAGAAATAGTATTTGGAGCGTACAGGCAAAAGTGTTTCAAAGCACAAGTTGGGTTAGATAGGCGGAATTAGCCTGTTGAAAGAATCATATGCTGTCAATGTAAAAGTACACAATTAAAGATGAGAAAGAGCAACAACTGGTTGGATGATTAAGGTGTAATATCCTTCTACACTATATTATAAGAGCAACATCCAAGAAGAGACAACGAAAAGAAAGCCAACACAAAAATTGGTTCCCAGCAGCGAATCGAACTCTCCACCGGAGCACTGATAATCCAAAAATCTTAACCTCGACGGTCCCAGGTTAACAGACCGACAATCGAACTGCGGGTATGGGTGTCTGGAGTTCTTCAAAGTTAGACGCAACGAAGAAATAAATGGGTGGCGATGTTCAAATATATCATGATTTGATTCCCATACGGAGTTCCAGCTTCCTAAGTGGCTTTTCCGCCACCGTCAGCGGGGGCGCCTCTGTAGTCCTATGTGCCAACAGTCCCACGTGTCGATAGTCCCACATGTCGATAGTCCCACGTGTCGATTGCCCGGTGATTTTACTCATTTTGTACGGGCAGTCCAAGCTTCCGATAGTCCTATGCTCGACAGTTCTACGTGTCGATATCCCTACACCCGAATTTCCCATCTGGGATCACAGAGACGCATTTGAATTTTGAATTTGAATACACTTTTCGAGGTTTCCTTTTTGATTTCATACAGAGGCGACGATAGTCCTACTGGTCGATCGATACCGGTCGCTAGTCCTAGATTGTTCTAAAGCGCGTCCTTTTCGAATCATTGTTTGAGAAAAAAATCTTTCTGCCTCTCAGATTGTTAATGTTGAATGTATGGACTTTATAGCAACACGACTATCGACCGGACGGGGGAAAAACCTAAAGAAGCGTAGAACTATCGACTAGTAGGACTAATGATACTTAGGGCTGAAGATACTTTGAGTACGTGTAGAACAATCAAGCGTAGGACTATCGACACGTAGGACTATCAACACGTAGGACTAATGTTACGTAGGGCTGAAGATACTAAAAGTAAGTGTAGGACAATCGAGCGTAGGGTGGGTGGGTGTTTGGGGGTTTAACGTCCTTTTCCACCACATACGGGTGATATCAAAGACGGGGCAACGATGTAAAAGCAAAATATTTGGCCCAAGCCGGGATACGAACTCACGACCCGAGCATTTGAAGTCCAACGCTCTACCATTCGGCCACCCCGGCTCCTCCAATCGAGCGGAGGGCTATCAACACGTAGGACTAATGTTACGTAGGGCTGAAGATACTTTGAGTAAGTGTTGGACTATCGAGCGTACGACTATCGAGAATTCAAACTATCTACACGTAGGACTATCGGCGAGGAACTATCGCAACGCAGGACTGTTGACATATAGGACTAAGAACACGCACCTGCATCTAGTTATGGTACTATAGACTGCCGAGGGGCCAGCGAAGCCAAGTCATGACGCAGTGCGTGCATGGCTGGGCCACTAACTACGCGTTAAATAAGTGTAAGACCAGGTGTACAGACGGTAAACCTAGGGTCATGTAAGGTGGTTGATCGATTAGTAGCGCGTCTGTACAAGGTAGGAGTAAAAATAACATTGGTAGGTTGCCAGTCGGGCCAGTGACCGAAACTGAGGCAAGTACACCGGACGAAAGTGAGCAGGCCCGGCACCCGTAGGAATTGTACAGTAAGACTTAAACAGCACACTGACTGAAAGAAGGCGAAATCACACATGGACAGGAATTACGAGGGGTGTGTGTGTGTGCGTGCGTGCGTGCGTGCGTGCGTGCGTGCGTGCGTGTGTGTGTGTGTTACCAACACTAAGTTAGCCCACAATAGCAATGCTCGGGGTCGTGAGTTCGATTCACATCTGGAGGCGAACAAATTCTGCTGAATGTTTTCACGTTGTACGCCATTGATATCATCATTACGAGGAGGAAAAGGACGTTAAATCCGTTAAATCCAACCCAACAACCACCACCACCCCACCCCCCCCCCACACACACACACCCATTCAAACCCGTTACACCCAAATACTATCCCCTATTTATAGGCTAGTCCCTCCTTAAAAAAAAAAAAAAAACAAACTGATCCACTTTTTTCCCCCCATACGTCTTCGGCCATCTGACGCGTACTTCATTCGTTCTACTTAACACATCTCGTGCAGATAATGGCAGGACATGAACAAACACACCATCTATCATCCAAAACTAAGCTAATAGTTCGTAATTTATCCACGTCAACCACAACTTGACCACAGTCCCAGGTAGAAGGCATAGCAGGCCTCGGAAACACTTGATCTTGGGACAAACCTTTGGCGTGGTTGGGCTCTTTAAGGAGTGTCATGTAAACGAAAAATATTCAATACCCGGTCAAGGACGACACTAAATATCTTACAAGTTTTATCAGTTGTTTGGGTGCACAAGGACACGTCTCTGGCGTGTTTGGGTCCTTACTCGTCAAAGAAACAGGGGCGCCTTCTTAAAGAAGAAAAAATTCCCCAACAAGTCAATGGGTCCAGATGGAACTGAATATTTTACAAGTGTCCAATAGCTGTAGTAGCGTTTATTGCTCACGAGATCAATGGATTTCTTAGTGCTTAGTGGCAGTAGTAGCAGCAGCAGTAGCGGTAGAACGAGCAGACACACAAAACATTGTATTGTTCACTGCCCATTGTAAACTTACTCTGTTTTTAAATCATCAAAACGAAAGGGGCTGCCAGCCAGTCAGAACTTGAAAAGATCTGAACACCAAGGTTCACTCTTAGAGTTAGAGGATAACAGACGAGACAGAGAAATTTATTCCCAAAGTTTTCTGCTGAAGAGCCTTTACCGAGAAAAAACAAAACAATACACGGACAGCGCTATACTTATCCTGATCTGTTCATGGACAGCAGCGACAATGGATGTTGTCAAAAGGAAATTAATGTGATAAGCACGTTTCGCACGTTTTGGCCCCGTATGCGAAAATCAGGCAATATTAAACGGATCCTTAACCGGGCGGCTCTTGCTGCAGGCAAAATTGAGTATAATCAAAGGTGCAAACACCCCAACGAAGCCAAAATAAATCCACAGACAAATTAATTGTGATTTTTTTTAAGTGATGCCATTCGTGCACAATCCCAAACTGACTTGTTAAGAATTGAATTCCAACAGAATGAGCGTGGTGCTTAGGATCACGTGAACTGCCCAGGCCCCTAAGGAATGTCGTTCACACGAAACATGAGATTCTGTTATCCTAAGTCTATTTTAATGGTGCACCTCCTGGTTTGGGAAATACCGGAAAGCGCACAGACTCTGGCCGACAGCAGCCCAACACGCAAAATGCGAACCCGGCTGTGGCAGGAAAGAGCCAAATGTCTGACAACTCTGAAGCAGCGTGTATGATTCAAGTGTGGTCAATATTAGTGTATGAACACGAAAACTACTTGCATGCTACAAAAAATATCAATACCAAACAGGTTCAATCTCTCTCTCTCTCTCTCTCTCTCTCTCTCTCTCTCTCTATCTCTCTCTATATATATATATATATATAGAAAGTTTCATCATCATCTCTCTCTCTCTGAGAGAGCCTTTTACGCCTTTGGAATTAATAATCTTCGGCGTAGGAACTTATTTCGCTTCTTGCGCTGTTTGGTAGTTTTTGTCTTGCTTTGTTTTGTTACTTGTTTCAGTGTCTGTATGTTTTGTTACTTGTTTCAGTGTCTGTATGTTTTTGTGCATATTACATATGTGGAGCAATTTACGGATCATGGAAAATGCATGACTGCATGGATAATGGATTGCACATGACTTCGCCGTTAACATAAAACTCCTGCAGTTCCGTTCAGTGTCAGTTTTTTTTTTTTTTTTAAATACTGCAGCTGTGTAACATTACACCAATTGCAATTCAGTGTTGCCCACACACAAAGCAGTTGCCTACACAAAGGGTCACCAAACTGTTATCATGTACAATGCCCTGCGCCTTATCCTTCACTAACCCGATCTATCACGCACGACAAGGACAATCTGCAATGTGCAATATTCATACCACTGCACTGGCTTGGGTTACAAACAATGGACGACCGCATGCAGTAAACCACAAACCTCTAGAGGCAGATGGAGGCATGATAGACACAAAACAAACAAGAACGTCCTTAGCTGCGCATTGTGGTTGCCATAGAAACGACTCTGAGAAAGTGTAGGGGCGAGTTTTGTACTCGTTATTTTGGTAACAGATGTCCGTGCTGCCACTGCCTGTCAAGTCACAGGAAAGAGGGCCGACATGAGTGTGTGGGAAAAAAAAAATCCGCATTTGTAATGAAAAAGCTGGGTCGGTTGACAATTTCCTGCAGCAAGTTTGCTGTTTTTTTTTCTTTCTTGCCTCTTCCGGTAGATGCATGCAAGGACTTGAACTCTGTCGGCTTAAGTCCCTTGCTTATCGCGTCTATCTTTGGTTCGTCAACAAGGATATAAAAAAAAATAATAATAAATAAATACAATTTAAACCTTCATTTTACAGCAAGCACTGCTTCTTCAGAGTTGAACGTCTTTTCCCACACCGCCCTCACTACAAGTCCCCAGCCTGCTTGCTGGAAAACCGAGCCGGAAACGCTTTGGACTTCTAATGCTCGGGTCAGGAGTTCGAATCAGAAGCGGCGCAGTCGATGACGCGGCGACCACGCTGATCGCTCCAGTAGTGGGTGGGTGGGTGTTTCGGGGTTTAACGTCCTTTTCCACCACATACGGGTGATATCAAAGACGGGGCAACGATGAAAAAGCCAGCTCAAATATTTGGCCCCAACCGGGATACGAACTCACGACTCGAGCATTTGAAGTCCAACGCTCTACCATTCGGCCACCCCGGCTCCCCATGTAACAACAGTCGTAAAATTGGATGTTCGACCGCTCGCGCAAAGTGTAAACAACACTGTATCGCATGAAGAGCTGTACTAATCATCCAGATAGAGCACTTCGCGGGTACAGGCGCACTCACGAGCGAAACTGTTCCGAAACGTAAGCTGGCTTCGTAAAGATGGTATTAGCCCCTTTACAAAAACCTCCCACAACAGACCAATGCTGATAAAACAGGTCTGCGCTGCTTCGGTGTTTGTTTGGCCTATGCATGTCCCTGACTCAACAGCACAAGACAAAATTAATTATATTCAGCACATGACTCAAGACACGCTGCGACCAGTTTACTGTGACACGCCGACAGACTCGGAGCACTGCGAGCAAATTCCAATACGCCTGTGTTAAGTGTGTGCAACGAAAACATGTCAGCTTATGCACTGTAAGCGCTATCAAATTGATTTTATCTTTGCGTGAATTGTGTCGAGAGATGGGACCTATCTGCACCAAAATGCCCTTCGATAACCTCGGTCACACAATTTCTGTTTTTGTTGTAACTAAATCCTCGAAGTTGTAATGGAGACAGGAACACAATACACAGGACAGTGAAGTAAACAATGAGGCAAGTCAGTCGCTTTTACACACACACACACACACACACACACACACACACACACACACACACACACACACACACACACACACACCACTACGGAGTACATTTTCTAACTCCAACTAGCGAAACACGTAGACTAAACAAATGCCATTACAGAAAGCAACTTTATCTCGCCGGTGCTTGCTTGTGAAATGTTCCATCGTTCAAGACTTGGCAAACACACACGTCGAGGGCGGAAATAAGCTTCATAAAAAGCCAAATTCTGCAAATCCTTGGGTAAAACACACTGTCGAAGGGGACAAAATTCACGAAAAGCTAAAAATAGCCGATTGAAAAGTGCAATAGTGTTGAAGGACATCGGGGTCGGATGTCGACCGCAACAGGTTCTAATTCTCCAAGTTGCGGTGCCCTGTCAAATAAAACATCTTGCTTGTGCATAAATGCTCGATTTGCAATGGTAAATAAAAAGGAAACGGCCATCACTACAGCATCAGAATAGAGGAATGTGACATCACACGGCTTCTGACGTCGGAAGCCGAAGTCTTTCAGTCTGCAGCTGCTGTAAGACCAGAGAGTTTTTGAGGCTTAACGCTGCGCAAGCCACAAAGACTAATTCGCGGCTAAGTGTGTCTGCACTGCGTGAAAAAAAATGTAAAGTTGGGCAACAGACGCAAACTGATCTACGGGGCAGTATAAACCTAGGACATGCAGGAGACGCTGCACCTTCATGCTAATTTATCGAACTCCCGGTTACAAAAAAAGCGTAGAAAACAAATAACTATTACAACTAGGTAAAACAAAGATAAATACTAAGCGCATATACAACAAATATTACATCTTATCATCTCCTAGGCCAAGTCATCACTGGTAGACAGACTGGGATTCCGGTCTTCTTCAAATGAAGACTCTTGGATTTTCAACTGTCCAATTCATGAACAAATTCTCCTCATTCCCCGTCCGGAGGACATCGAAGTAAAAAGGAACTACCCCAAAAAAAAAAAAACAAAAAAACCTCTCGGCTGTTTTGACCGCTCATTCCGAATGCCACCTGCGTCCAAACATGTCACATGTCTCCGCGATTCTGGCACCGAAATTGCCGGGATGCCAATATTCCTGAATCCTTCTTGACAGCCGATAGTTTGTGGCCGAAGCCAAATTGGTGCAGAGCACTGGGTAATGTAAATTTACTGTCGAGCTATTGGAGACTGGAGTCGGCTCTTGTATTGGATTGTGAGGAAATGGGGCAAGGAAGCGTGGACCTTCTGCTGGCACCACATTAATCAGCAGGTTGCTGAGTGCGTGATTTCCTTCCCTGTACACTATCCTTACTAATCAATGTATTCCAGCAGCACCAAGAAACTTCTTCATTGCCGAAATATAACTTTGTACCGACACCGGCCATGTACGAGCGCGACCCTCCGCCATCTTGAAATAGATAGCTGGCGAATCTGGACCAGCCAATCAGATAGCGTCTGGCGAAATCATTCGCGGTTGATCGGAGTTCATCGCATTGCATGTCGAGCGAAGCCCGAACAGTCCAAAATCTCTTCGCGAGGCCCCAAAATGTTTCGAGCGAAGCGTTTTTGCTTCGCTCTTCGGGGTTGATCGGCATAGTTAAGACGCGCCTTTAGATCTAAGAATGGTAAAAAGCGACATAACCAGGGTGGGTAACCGCCCCACGTGAAGCACGAGCAACACGGTCATGAGCATTGAGGGACCGTCCAAATAGTGCGAGACAAGTGTGATTATTGGAGGGCATGCTAGGAAAGGTTGGGAAGAGCTAAATCATCTAAAGTCCCTGAAAAAAAAATGAAACAGAAAATGTGATCTTGATAGTTGTGGGTGCGACTAATGAGGAACAAAGCCACCTTTCACTTTTCCGGGATAAGTACCGGCGGGAAGACTCTTTACTGTTTGAAACGGATCAATAGTGTTAACTCGACTTCCCGCTACTCAGCAAAACTAACAAAACTAAAGATCCCACCCCCTACTCCCCCTCCCCACCGGCATTACCAAAACCCCATTTTCTGTCGCATACTTTCAGTGATCTTGGATGTTTTAGCTTTTCCTCTCATTTCTTTGCTGACGCGCGCACTGCCTCGCACTATTTGGACGCAGCCAAATTTCATGCTCATCGCGGGTGGGGGGGGGGGGGGGGGTTAACGTCGAAATATTTGGCCCCCTGCCGGATACGAACTCACGACCCGAGCATTAGAAGTCCAACGCTCTACCATTCGGCTACCCCTGCTCCCCCATGCTCATCGCAAATTCCGGGTGCCTCGTAGACTTCCAAACTACATGAGTTGTCCCCATTTAACCTGTGCGGTTTTGCAGCTGATGCAGCGATTCGGAAAACCGTCACTGATAGGGCGATATCGATGCTTTCTTCTCGAAAATTAGCGTCTCATCGGACATTCTCAAGACACGTGACACAAGGGACCTGATCCCCCCGTGATAATGATTATTACGAGCGGCATGGCAGCTTACACGTACGCTTCCAAGGAGGCACAGTGAACTCCTGAAGGCATCCTAACCCTGCAAGTGTTTTTTTCCTCCTCCATCAAGACCGGTGAGAGGCATCGTGACAGTTTGCACGTGCAGTTCAGGAACGCACAATGTGCACAGCTATCTAGACCTGTAGTGGTATGAGCTTGAAACCTCATTAGAAATCGTTCGACCGGCCCCCGAAATGTAGTGGTTAGCACTTCGGACTATGGACCGGGAGACCCGGGTTCGAGTCTAAGCCGAGGCAAGCGGGATTTTTCCCACCTAGGGCGGCTTCTACCCAGAGCGGGTGTGCTATGGGCCCAGTGGGGTGGTTGTTACCACACAGCCGAAATTTACCCACTTCACGGGTGCGACTTTGGGGGTGCTTCCCTTAGTATGACACGTCTTATGATGTGGATGATTACACAGCCGGCACCGCAGATGCCGTAGTTCCCGGGCCTGGTTAACGCCGGGATACTTATGACAGGAAGCGTGGAATGCGGCCCTGTCCCGCAGTCCCAAACCACACGGACCTCCATAGCATCATCTTACCATCATCCTCATTCCCATCATAATAAAAACTGCCCCAGCTTTCCATCCCTCCGTGGATTCCATCCATGACCTGGACGGAACACCACTGGAGCTGGCAAAAGAGTTGGGGCACCCCTCACCCCCAAAAATCGTTCGGTAAAGGTGAACTTGCACGGTCTGTGAGTGTGAGAAAATAAATGACCTGTTAGTATCTCATGATCTTACTCACGCCGATTTCCCATCAAGAAATCCCGTTTACATGATTGTTGAACAAACCCCGTGCCAATTTCGCTACAGACAAAAATACCATCAGGGATTCAAAACTCTAAACTGAAGATTATAGCTGAATCCCGGAGGAACGAAACTTTGGTGATTCTACTGCCGTTGTGTCATGTAAAGCCTTCAAGTCCTTCTCCCCCATCATCCCCACCCCCCTTACCCCGCCCTTATTTTCCAATGTGCTATTTTTGTCAACAAGGGTATGTGATTACGGCCCAACATACCCTATAATGACACACACAAGACAGCGGCCAGGAAAACAGCATCAACGGCGCAAGAAGCTTAAAGGGGCTAATTCCAACTTTGCTAAGCCGACTTATGTTTAGGTAGCTTCAGTGGCTTATGAGTGCGCCTGTGCGCTCGAAATACTCTATGAGTCTATCTTCTATATAATAAGCGGCTAGCGTCTGTGTGTGTGTGTGTGTGTGTGTCTGTGTGTCAGGGGTTGGCGTCCAAACGGGTCAGCCGATTGCCACCAAATTTGCCATGAGCCTAGACAAGTAACAAGAAGTAAACTGGTATACATGTCTACCCGAGCGAAGCCGGTAGTAATAATAATAATAAATAAATAATAATAATTAGTACTGTATAGGCGCTTTACCCAATTTCATGAATCGGCTCAAAGCGCCGCGAACTGAACCCAACACGCACGCTCACGTGAATCACACACATTCTCTCACACCCTGGACATAAACACATTACAATCACGTGGTGCGAAGGGTCAGCTCAGCTATTTAAGTTTCGGAATTTAGAATTGCGTTTATTTTTTCTAATTTTGAGGGCTGAACATTTCCAAAGCTAATCTTGGTGATTAGTACAGCTCTTAGTGCGAAACAATGTTGTTTACACTTTGCGCGAGTGGTCGAACATTCGAATTCTGCGTTTGTTGTTACACTACTCGACTGCTCAGTATGGTCGCCGCGTCACTGATCGGGTCCCGCTTCTGTTGGCTCAGTGCCAGCATTTCAGACGCTGTCACTGTCCAGAGGTGACCACGAAAACAGCTCACAATGATCAGTGGTCATACAAATGGTTAGCCTTAGCCCTTTAACTTCAAAACAGACGTGTGTCAGACTGACCATTTCACACCAAGCAACGCGAAGCAACAGCAACATCACGAAGGCATCCCAGCAACTGACAAACAGGTTTCCGGGCATAAGCTAGCGCAACAAATGACTATAGATTTTTCGCTGGGAAAAAAAAAAAGATTCCTGCATGAAAAGTTCCCCGCCAGGATAATGGATCGTCAAGTCCACCTCTGTCTGCCCGAGCATCGACTCCAGGGCACTTCACCACCACCACGCCGCAAGCCGAGTTCCGCCATGCAGACTGATGTGGACGTGTTTGCTGAGAAAACAGGAAGATGTTCAGCACTGTCACTCCCGGTAATGGCAACTGGTGCAGCCTCCCCTGGGTACGATTTTTATTACAACCAAACTTGACATACAAGCACACAACTGTGCACCACCGGCTGACAACCTCGTTTCATCTGGCGGTGTGCAACTTGCCCATCAAAATCAAGAATGAATCAAATAGTGGTAGTCGACCTGTCGGTCTGTCTGGAATTGCATAATGATCAACTGGATCTGCAACTTACAGACGATTCGGGGAGCCGGGATGGCCGAATGGTTGAGCGTAGGACTTTCAATGCTCGGGTCGTGAGTTCGAATCCCGGCTGGGGCCAAATATTTCTGCTGGCCTTTTTCTCGTTGCCCCGTCTTTGATATCACCCACACATGGTGGAAAAGGACGTTAAACTCCCAAACATTCACGCACCCCTACAGACGAGTCCAATCATCCTTGTGGTGGGTACGTTAACTTCAACTAACCAAGCAACCAACCAACCACGCTAACACTGAAATGGTGACAAGTGTTTGTTTTTTTTTTTTTTAAAGTACACAACACCCGCGTTATCTCTCGTGTAAGCTGATACCCACTTATTTTGACCTGTCTGCACTTACTAAGAGATATCATCAAGCGGCGCTGCCCTGCTGTGCGAAGGAAAGCGATTAGCACGAGGGTGGGGAAGAAAAGGAGTTAGTGGGACAGCCGCTACCAGTGAAAAACACGCCAAGTTGAGTTAAGAGAGGACTGTTTTTGTGTCCCCAGTGTCAGAAACCAAATTGACATTGTACGCAATCGATCAAAACTGCCAACAGCCAAAGAAGTACAAATGGACTTTAAAAGTAGGGGCGTCAATAGATGGGGGTGTGGTTGTAGTACTAGTGTTGATCTCTGTCTCAGTGTTCACCTGTGTGTGTGTTTGTCCACAGACACTTCCGACAGTGCGTGTTAGTTCTGACCTGTGTGTGTGTGTGTGTGTGTGTGTGTGTGTGTGTGTGTGTGTGTGTGTGTGTGTGTGTGTGTGTGTGTGTGTGTGTGTGTGTGTGTCTGTCTGTGTGTGTGTGTGTCTGTATGTCTGTCTGTCCGCCAGCCAACACGACACTTCAAACAATGATGGGCATTAGTACAGACTGGCGTGTGTCTGTCTTTACGCATGTCTACCAGTGGGTATTTGAAACGGGGACACTTTCAGTCACCGTTGTTAACGCTGTTAAACTTAATACGAAAACAGGTCTTACCGTCTATGTCAAGACAATGACAGTGGGGGTATTCAATGGAAGGTTGTACTACAGCACAGATCACTGGCCACGGGCAGACACGTTCGAGTGAGACATCAGGCAATTCATCAATACTATTATCTTGACAATTTGTCTATTCCTTCGCGGTCTCGCTCTGTCTTATGATCCTTTATTGGCTTTAAGTCGCAGAAACCGACTGTAAACGGCGGACAATAGATGGATGAGAGTCGGCACACTGCTGGTTCCCACACGGCAAGAGGTCTACTGAACAGGAGCATGTCTGGACAAGAAAATAACGTCTTAGCAATGGCACGCAGTTCACTGGAGCCCAATAGCAGGCTGAATTCTTGGCGGTTGGAGGGTCAGGGAAGGTGTGTGTGTGTGTGTGTGTGTGCGTGTGTGTGTGTGTGCGTGTGTGTGTGTGTGTGTGTGTGTGTGCGTGCGTGTTTGTGTGTGTTTGTGTGTGTGTGTGTGCGTGTGTGTGTGTGTGTGTGTGTGTGTGTGTGTGTGTGCGTGTGCGTGTGTGCGTGTGCGTGTGTGCGTGTGTGTGTGTGTGATGGAGGGGGGGGGGACACATATGAGTCAAATTCCCTGCTTAATATCTAGGTACATTCTACCAACAAGAGATAGAAATACGTGTAGCTAATTTTCTCGATTTTTTTCAAAATTTTAACTCATTTAATTACCTCTCGTCTTAATTTAGGTTGCTTCCGACCAGTCAGTCGACACTGCTTACGAGGTCAATAAAATTTCTGTGAAAAGAAGACGTTTCTTGCGCCGAGAATACATTCCATGCGCGCCTCAGTAAATATTCCCGGCTTCTGAGTTGCTAAAAACTCCAGCAAGGAGGTATTCAACACACGAAACTAACAGTGAAGCTCATAGGGAGTCTGAAAAGGCCTGGCACAAGGGTGGGCGTATCGGGAACCAGCAGCTGTGCTGTTCCAACACCACGGAGCGGTGGAGGCGATCAAGGTCACTGACGTGTAGAAATCAATAGCGGTGAGCAGCAGGTGTTGGGAACAGGTACCTTTCACACACACACACACACACACACACACACACAGGGCACACAGACACAGAAACACAAGCAGCAGAGAGTGGCAGACAGAGATAGAACTTGCCAGCCACCTAGACGTCATTCATCCTTTTTAAATTTAGTTTCAAATGGAGATGCCGTTTGAACAAATCTCTCTCGGCTCTTGAAACCAAGAGCATGACTGAAACAGACCTGTAAGTAAAATATTACCAGTGCAAGTTTCAAGGTAAAGTTCTTCCACCTACAAAATGGCAGATCATCGAGGAGAAACCCAATTTTAAAACTGTTCCACGAAACTGAAGGCCGGCCACCGTCTTCAACGATGTTCACCCATTGCAGGCAGATTTTTCAAACCCGTGCAGATCCACCAAAAAAATGGTAGTAACAGAAACTTTCATTGTCCCTTCGCTGTGAAAATCACCGTCTGTACCCAGGCCAAGCATATGTCATGGGCTCCCACAAAAGGTGGACAAGTCGATCAGCCACTTTTGAGAAAATCGGGGGAAAAAACAACAACAAGCAAACACACACATACTGGTGGTAGGTCAAATTTCTCGACTTCGAGATTTTTTTTTTTTTCATTTTCGGGTCCTTAAACAACTAATCCAACTTCTCTGAACGTTTCAAGACTGAATGTAGCTTACAAACATGTTAACAACAAGCCGATAATACAACCACGACATACTGGCATGATTCCCACGTGAGTCGCACTTTACCATCCATTTTCTCAACATGACCGTTTTCAAAAGTAAGTTTTCTTTTCAACAACCATATCTCACGCCTACACCATGCTACAGATATAATTTTACACCCAAAAGAAAGCTTGTTGTCTGCACTCTTCAGTGATACCAATAACACCCTCTAACCAATAACAATAAAATAACAATAAAAATTATCACCCTCTGTCCCCCTTTTGAGGAAGCGCATCACATATTGCGCCACTCAACAGAAGTTCCTCTGGGGCGTACGATCTGAGGAAACAGCCTGCCTGCCAAACATGTTAAACCGAGCACTTGCGGCAGGTTACACAGTTCAAAAGCTATCCCTCTCTCAGACGCAATAAACTGAAGACTGTTTCAGGAATCTGCAGCGTTTACGAGCAAGAGCAGCCACGGAGATGTCAGGGAATCGGTGTACATCTACAGTAACGTTTTCTGCTATGTGCTCCAGGTCCTGCCAGGCTCGTATCCAGTGTTTACGATAAACACTCCTGGTTTCTTCTCCTCGTTTCTTCTCTTTTGTTTAAACATCGTCGGCTGCATCTGCAGTAGGCTGCCACGTCGTTAAAACTGAGATTAGCTAACATCGTGTTGCCCTGCAGCTATGGCGGAACGCGAATGCCGCTGAAGTGAACCACCGAGAAACTGACAAGGAAGTAAAATAAGTTTGGGGGAAAACATGTCAACATTCACTATTCAGAATGAAGGGACACGAAAACTTCTACCCCTTCACAGCGTGATGCCATTTAAGGCCCCAACTGCAAGATTTTGAGCCTCACAGATCGTGCTGGGCTGTTTTGATGGTGTCTACCATCACGTCACTAAGACACATGCACGAATACATGCACATAGGCTTGCGTTAGCCGATTCAGTGAAGACAAAGCGCTGATCTAGCTGGTGACAGTGTCGCAATGACGTGACGCTCGACCTTGTGGCTCACTAAGTTCGAGCAGCCGACAAGGGAAGCATGGCAGACGCCGTTTACGAACGACCGAGTTTTCCTCGATTGCACGGCTACCAAACGCCAGTGTGTTGCATTCGGATCTCTACTGATCTCTAGGATTGATAATATCGAGCGCACAGGCGCAGTCACAAGCGTAACTCTTCCAAAATAGACGTCTCCCCACAAAAAGGGGAAAAATTCAGCAATGGAAGCAACATCGCCTTTAAGACACGAGAAAACAATATCCTTCTAAGGACTATCCTTGCTAGGATATGAGCCATACTGAACGTTTAGTGATAGGTCATACCGGGATGGTCGCTAGTACCATCGTGACCGATCGCACGTTCTGAGTTAACAGATTTTGTCGGCGGACGCACAATTTACATACCGGCGTCAGTTCCATGAAGACAGTTCCGATTGAGGTCAGTTAGACCCCACGGTGTTTGATGGAAAATAATCGATGATAAACTTACATCTGAAAACTAATATCGTCCTATGGTGTTACCAGATGTCGAAACAAAAACCAAGAAACCCAGCACGCAATCAAGACGACACAATTCCTAGAATAGCCTGACAGACGAGGAATCTGGTGGTAGCCACTTAGGCCGGCTACCCTTTCGTGTCATTGTAGAGGATTTCTCGTAGGACGGTTTTAGCCGGCTGCTACTGAGTCACGTGGAATCGTTCACTTGACAATACAACTGACGTAATTGGCAGTGGCATTACTGGGGCACCACATTCCTCTTAGCCTCCAGGTCCAAGCCGGAAGGCCGTATATGATGTACAGGTGAACCTAACACTACGCGTAAAACACATCACACGCACATTCTACCCACAACACAACCTGAACAAAACAAAACCAAAGAAGACAATGCAAATAATTAATTTACTGTCGCCCAATGTACTGGCGGTTTTGCATAGCAGACGACTGAATCAGTCCGACTCTTAACTGAAGTCGAATGGTTCCCCCCCAGTCCCTGACAAAGATCTGAATTACTGCATCATGATTCTTGAAGCCTAGTATACTGGTTAGCTGTACTGACTAAAAAATACTCACAGAAGACCGGCAGACCGTTAGTTTGAGTAAAAATGACAAAACGTGAGCCTATAATGTTGAGTGGTGGTATCAGTTTGGGAGCACTTTTGTCAAAAATGGCTGAACTGGTAAGAGTTAACAGTAAACCTTAGTTGTCTCCCCGCCTGAGTGCGCACTCACGCACCACACAATGGCTGACAAGCGCCTTCTCTCGCTGCAGTATTTTTGCATACTCAATTTTGCCTGTAATACAATACAGTCTGGTCCTTCTTCTAAGATGAAAGATAAGTATTATGCACATGATTCAGTGCTCTGAATTTGATGCCTGTTTGCATTTCTTGCGTTGTGTACTCGCTGAAAGCGCTGACCTGCTCACTGCCGGCACTGACTACCACTGTGCTGAAGGCAGAACAAAGTCGCATGAATGCGCCTTATAATTATTTCCATACAGCTTAAGAAGATTTAGTCTGTTTCGTCTGTGTTCAATTCATTCCCTGCCATCTGATCAGTTGTTTTGGACTGGATTCAATGACCCGGCAGTACCAAGACAACACTGTCTTTCCGTCATTTTGAGCAGTCCCTTCCTCAGTATCTTTCCGACAAACTTACCACGTATGAACCTTCTCGTACTCTCCGCTCCTCATCGGAAAAGCTCCTGAAGGTTCCCAAGTTCAATCTGAAAACCTTCGGTGAGCGCTCTTTCAGTTTCTGTGCCCCCCAGGTATGGAATTCTCTGCCTCCCTCCCTTAGGAACACCCAGACCCTCCCACAGTTTAAATCAAAACTGAAGACTTACCTATTCAAGACAGCATATGATCTGTAGTATCATCTACCCCCCCCCCCCCCCCGCACACGTAATTAGTGTTTCATGTATGCGTGATAATGTGTGTGTGTGTGTGTAGCGCACTGAGTGCTCTTTGAGCAGATTACTAGCGCTTTATAAGAGCTATTATTATTATTATTATTATTAAGAGCACATAACTAGACGTTGTCTCAGACTGATCAGGAACAGTACAGTTGCCTGGGCAGCCAGCGTGCACAATTTGAGTATAACAAACATGATTCACAACAAACAAACAACAAAAGGACCGTTGTCTGTCTCTTGCGTGTCACAACTCGTGACGTATCCTAAAGAACAAACAGTATAAGGGAAATAAAATGCGCGCCCTACTCCACTAACCGCCTTTGCAGTGAACACCTTGCAATTACAATGTCTGTCACGAAAGGCCACGAGTTTAACGACAAGTCTACAAGGCCAACGACAAGCCAAAAACTTTCTCATCTAAGGACTGTACTTTGCCACTCTACATTTTTGACCCGAAAACGCAAGGGTGATTAACCTGAACAAATCGAGTTGGGAACCCTGTAACTAGTGTCGGTAAGTCCAATACTGATAATGATATCAGGCATAGCTGATATCATACATCTCGAAAGTACACTAACATGCACGCATACTGTTACGCTTTAAAAAAAAAAAAATAGGCCATTGTAAACTCTTCAGGCAAAAAGTGAGATATCGCGATAGTCGCCGACCTGGCCGGTTTGTGGCCGAATTGCTATCAGTTTCTTTTCTTCCTTGACTTAATGGTAACCGCTAGTTATCGGCTTACTTTTTGTTCATACTGTGAGTGTTTTGCGTGTGAGTGGTTGGGGCTGACTTTCCAGTTAAATACGATACGCAGCTTTGGTAAACCGGCTATGCTAGAAAGTTTCTTTTCAGAAAACATGAAAATCCTTGGCAAAGAACCCACATCTCGACGTTTCTATCACATGAAACGGCCCAGCCAAACTGGAGCACAAGAATTCCAAAAACGACCTTCCAAACGTGAAATTAGAAAAAGAACGGGGACAGGTAGCTATAGAAAAGGTGTTGTTTATGCATACCGGGGCAGAGAGGAAGGAGAGGAGTGAAAAAGGGGGTGGGTGGGGACGATTCTGTTCATCCATTGCTCTCAAAATACCATTGGCCATTACGGGCAAAAACAAGCAGTGGTAAGCACAAACTGTCTTCCACTACGTTAAACGTATCTACCGTAAATACGAAATGAGTGAACATACCGTAACCAACACATCTACAAAACTCTACAAGTAAGTCTATGTCGAAAATGGGAACATAAAATAATTACACGTCCCCAATGCCGGAAATCCAATCACACTTTGACGTCTCTAGAGTTACTAACAGTTCTGCCTCGATACTGAATACGTGTCTGGGTTTGGCGAGATTTCTACACGGAAAGGTCACTCACTTTCGGGCCAGGAAAATCTTATCGTGACGCTTCATTACGCTTCAATCACTGGACCTAAACTGATTCCCGGCCGCGGTCAGCGGCGGGACCTGACATGACCCCTCTTCCTGAGGTGAAGGTCATCATTTTGCTGGCGAGTCTGGCTGGCCTGAGTTGACTGACCACTTGTCACAAACTGGAACTGCATGTCGCGCCAATCAACAGACGTGTTTATACTTATGCAGTACGCACAAGAGCAGGGGGGGGGGGGGGGGGGGGGGGGGTGTTTGGGGGTTTAACGTCCTTTTCCACCACGTAGGGTGATATCAAAGACGGGGCAACGATCAAAAAGTCAACACAAATATTTGGCCCCAGCCGGGATGCGAACTCTCGACCCGAGCATCAGAAGTCCAACGCTCTACCATTCGGCCACGCCGGCTCCCCGCACAAGAGCAGAATAATGTAGGAATTGCCGTATCAGGCTTGGGTTTACATTTTTGGACATGATTTATGACGAACACTATCTCACACACACGTCTGAACCGGCTCTGTGTCCTATGAACGTACACAAACTGCAGTGATATGTTAACAACAGGAACGTGTGTGCTTCGGGTGTGACCGACTTCTTGTTTTGCGTCCTTCGTGGCAACACATGATCGTGTATTCCACTTACAGAATGACCTGCTTAACAGCGCTTATGTCATCGCTGATCTGTGCAAACATGCTACCATTCACCACTACTGAAGAGGTTTCACGAGTAATACAAGTGTTGGGAAGTCAGAAGTCTCGCTGCCTCAGATGTGTTGGGTAGAGGAGTTGTAGTGGGGGCTGGGGGGGGGGGGAGGGTGTGTGTGTGTGTGTGTGTGCGTGCGTGTGCGTGTGCGTGTGCGCGCGCGCGTGTCTCTTCGTGCGTGTGTGTGTGTGCGTGCGTGCGTGCGTGCGTGCGTGCGTGCGTGCGTGCGCGCGTGTGTGTGTGTGTCTCTGTGTGTGTAATGCTGCCACCCCTTTCGCTGCGACAGCAGCGCCGCGTAAGCACCATTTATCATTACGTTTTATCATTATTTTGCCTTACACCATCGTTTTCGCTCCCTACACTTTGGATAGCTGTGAGAAAACAAGATCAGTTGAACAGCACTTTAGACTGCTCTGCATGCCTGGTCACGATGCACTTTGCACATGACCTTGTTTTTCCAGTAGCAATGCAAATTGTTACGTGACCAGAAAGGGTAAACATCTCGCCCAAAATCTCCAACTGGCTGCATGTGCCAGCTCCGTTATCTCGCCGGGAACTCCTGTCACTTTTTCTACATGCTGGAGCACCAGATAGAGAGGATAGGGCACGGATTTAAAGGCGTCTGTTGTGAGATTACCATTGACATCGGTTATTTCTCCTAGTGCAAACAGGAGTCGACTTTTTTTTTTTAACAGTTGGGCTCGTCAGTATTGTATGTAAGCTCGATATAGTCTTAATGGCAAGTAGAGCTCTGAAAACGCAATACAATGACGCCTGCTGGTCGTGGGAACAAGAAGTAAAACGGCCAGAAGTTGTCCTAGTCAACCGTGCCAGCCGTGAAAATATACAATACCTAATACATGTATCTCAATGTGCCCGGTCACCGGTTTTGTTTTCTTCTTCTTCTTTTCCCCTTCTCATTTTGATTCTTTCATGTACCATGACTTCGTGTTTCGAGGCTAGCATCGGAATGGTTCTTCTCCGAGTCTGTATGCCTGTATCTCGAGCTTTAATTCTACACTTGCTGTGTGGCCGACCTCAGTGCAACGTACGCCTACAGGCAGCCTCAATGTAATCTAGCAGGTCAACTGATGGACGCGAAAGATGATCAAATCCGGCGACAAGAGAAATCCGATTAATCTCTGGACGATCCCTGACGCAGAACAACCCCTTTGCCAGCTCTTGGCCTCAGTACAAGATACGACATAATGAAGACCAAGACATTTGGTCGATGTCTGAGATACAGCGCCATACAACATCGTCTCCCCCCTTCTTATCCAAGAAACAAACAGCAGAGGTATCGAGTCCAAAACCTATTACAGCTGAGGCAGGCTATCCCTTTCGCTCTCGTTGGAATGTCGATAATGTTCTCTGATATAGCCGAGGGGTGCCAGCAAATGAATATTTCTGGCCCCAGAACGGATTAATGAGAGAGGGGAGAAAGACCTGTCAAATGCCACGTTACAGCATTATAATTTTCATGATTATTTTCAACAAAAAATCGTTATAAAATAAAATTACAGAGAAAGGCAGTCAGCAAACCTCTTGAATAATACGATATTTGGGGGTTTTTTTTCCTCTCTCTCTCTCTCTCTCTCTCTCTCTCTCTCCGTCCAACGGGCTTTTTCCAGCGCCTGTGCGCTCAAAATACTCTATCCAAACGATCAGTACAGCTCTTAATGCATTACAATGTTGTTCACGCTTTGCGCGAGTGCTCGAATATTCAAATTCTACGACTATTGGCACAACACTCGAGTGCTCAGTGTGTTCGCCGCGTCACTGAATACGCTTCTGTTGGCTCAGTGCCAGTATTTGAGATGCTGTCACTGTGCCGGTGTCTATACAATGTTTTAACTGTGAAAGTGTCTGACTGGTGTGATGATCGAATTCACAACAACAAAAAAAACACTTCCAAAAGACCTATGGGTAGAAACATCATCAAGATTGGGCCTTTAAGATGTCTTCTTCAGAACTCTTGCGTCATCCAAATAAAGAGGCCTAATCTGACATATGCTTATGACTTTTTCCTCACGGATGACAGGGGGAGCCGGGATAGCCGAATGGTAGAGTGTTGGTCTCCCAATGCTCGGGTCGAGGTCGAATCCCGGCTGGGGCCACATATTTGTGCTGGCGTTTTTCTCGTTGCCCCGTCTTAGATATCACCCACACGTGGTAGAAAAACTCCCAACCAACCAACCCACCGACCCGACCCGGATGATAGAACTGACCTTGAAGCATTCAGTAAACCTCATGACTTGGCTATCAGTCATAACTGTTGTGACCTTTGTCCGTAAATGTCACTGACCGCTTAATAGGGACCGCTCAATGAAAGGGCTGTATCTACAGGAAACGTTACAGAAAATGTTAGTGGTTAGAGTACAGCAACCTCCACAGCCACACTCGCTGGTTTCTGCTGAGTGGGTGGATGCTTACAACTGCACAGTTGAACAGCGAGCATCTGTTTCAGTTTGGAGGCGAGAAGTACCGCCATGTGCACAAACACAAAAAATTACAATGAATTGCCGGTCCGGCCGATGTGTACGACAGCTGTTGGCAAATAATGTATGCTATTCTGCGCTATAGGCCACGCCGGCTAGCGTTTCGATACATGTGACCCTCCACCACGAAATGAGTCTTCTTGTGCTATTTGTTCATGTTACAAGACGGTTCATTTGGTGGTGGAGGGTCACAAATATCATTTCC
The DNA here is from genome assembly GCA_018292915.2 of Batillaria attramentaria. NCBI lineage: Eukaryota > Metazoa > Mollusca > Gastropoda > Batillariidae > Batillaria > Batillaria attramentaria. Next base: position 607,678 of record JACVVK020000091.1, read on the forward strand.
ATGCACTTACCTTATAGGCTTGAAACAAACGTGCATATACAGCGATTTACAAGACTGTTTGACGTGACAATGATTGAATTAGTCACACACAAAAATTGGACACAGCTGGACAGATGTGACAAATATTGTTAATTTTCCTTTGTCTGCTGATTCTGTTTTGCAAAAATGAATTGTGTACAGAATAATTGCGTAGTGTACATACACTAATGAGTCATAACTGCGCAGTGTATAACAATGAATGTACACGCACAACCGTGACTTCTTTTTATCTTTTCTTTTTTTGCATTGCTGCTGTAGGCTTACTTACGCGGCACCATCTCACACCAGTACATAGAGGTCAAACGCGAAAGAGGCAGAGAAAACATTCCTCGTACGGTACACTGAAAAAGTGCTACATGCCTTAGCGTAGGATATCCTCCACAAGCTCAGGACAACACCAACGCGCGTCTTTCGTGTTATACATGTACTTGCAGACGTATGGGGCTCAATACATAGTTGGAACTCGCTTTATGTAATATCTGCAGACGCTCAGAATTTAAATGCATGGTTGGATTAACTCGGCAATGTCGAACCGCAGTTCATGGAAAGCACACTGTGAATCTGAGTGTTTAGGGGTTGAGGACTCTGGGATGCTCCTTGTCCTTCATGTCACCTTCTTCGTGAAAAAATACACACACACACACACAAAAAAACCACAAAAACACTAAGCTGAGGTGTCTATCTACAATCTAGAAACAGTCTGGAACTCTCTGCCTATGGGGCTGAGACAACAACCATCTTTATCAGCTTTTAGATCTGGACTGAAAACGCACCTTTTTCAACAGGCTTTCAACTGATGTGTCTTTGTATTGTGTGATGTGTAATATGTACTGATTGACGTGTTTGTCTGTATAGTGTGAATGTGTATGAGTGATGTGTGTTAGCGCAATAAGTCACTGTATCTGAGAAGTGCGCTATATAAATGAAATTTATTATTATTTATTTATTATGTTGACGTTCTGGTGAAGGCAACACGTTTTCCGAAATATGAAAGGCGTTATGCTGTTGGGTTTTTAATGATTCCCTATCTACAGTCTAGTTCAGGTTCACAAACAACAGGCTAACTTTGTCAAGATAATCGGACTATCAATGCACCAGCAATCTCCCGACAAGGTCAGCGTTAAGGTGACAAGCGTGCATACACGATAACACACAGTGTTCTGACGCGACATCTTCACTTCAGTTTTACTTGTGCGTTTCTACATTATTATATTTGTGCATTAATAAAACAAGCATCGACAAGGCTCGTCAAATAAATGGGTACTGACTGATGTTCGGTCTGCCCTCTGCACTGACTCGCACTGCTTGGTTCTTGTACTGAGTCTACTGACAGACGTACATGAAACTCAGACGATGGTGAGAATGCAAGGAATGTTGCGATCAGGCAAGAACTCTTTTGTAATTGGCAAAGAAAACTACCCTCCACATCCCAGACGTGCTTTTACTCTAAAGCATCCCTTTGATTTGCTCCGCGCTTCAGACCTTTTCCAATGACGCTGGTCTTCATTCAAATCACGCTCTCTTTTGAGCCGTTCGTACTTTTGCCAACAGCTCTGATGAAACCGAGTGAGACTTCGATCCAAGATGGATGATGTCTGCAGGTTTTGTGTGTTCCGGCTTCGCAAACGCACGCAGACACGCTTCACGCCGACTTCACTGGTCTGTAAATTTCTCGATCAATGGCGTGTTCGTGTTTGCTGATGACGATCGTATTTCCTCAGGGCCTGTCCGGCCGTTTGCTCAGTTGTACTCAAGATATACAATTTACTGTGACAGATAACAGTTACAGAATAAAGTAAATAACTATGATACACGTACTGCTAATTATGTTCTGCAAAGCACGCATAGAATTATTAACTGTGTATATGGGGGTGGGGGGGGGGGGGGGGTAGAAGGCATACATGACATAATGATGATCATCTTTTTAATATCATTTATTATGTTCTATTTTAAAAGCAGTTCGTTTGGCCCACAGGGCAAATTTCTCTGCCTTGGAGTCAATCTAATCTTAGTCTTTGCGGAACGTTCGGCTCGTAAATATCTTACAGCTAGTTGAGTTAAACTGAACATCGCAAGTTATCGAGAAGAAGACAAGGTGACAGATGGGAGGATCTGTGTGTGTGTGTGTGTGTGTGTGTCCTCGGGGAGACAGGGGGGTGCACTCTTCCCTTTCCTACGTTTTTTTCCCCGACCCTTTGTCGTGGCCTTGAGCCGAGGCTTAGCGACAAATATCGATTACAGCCGCGTTGAAAGCACTGCAGGCAGATCTCTATCAAAGGCAGTCATGGCCGTCACCAGATCACATACCAGGCAACCGTCTCTTCTTTCTCATTTGCAAGCTGTTCTCAAACCTTCAAGCTCTGAAGGCGTCATTTAAGTGCTTAGTCAGTACCCGTTTTTGACATCGCTCTCGTGCCCACGGTTAGTCGACCCAGTTTTAGCCAAAAGAATGGCACTGAGTTTTACAACCTAACAACCTACACTGCCATCGCACAAAGGACTTTACGCTGAGAGGTCAATTGCAGGGCAAAGTCTACAGTCTTTGAGGTTCACGTCAGACTCCAACAAGCTGTATTGTGATTCAAGGGAAAAGAGGTCGGAAAGAGGCGGGGGCCGTCGCTACACTTATCTTGGCTCACACAACAAAAAGAAAAACGGATAGCAGCAAGAGTAACGACCACAGAGAATGGTAAGGGGTGGCAGAAGGTGTGTGTGAGTGGGGGGGGGGGGGGGGAGGGCAGTGGGGAAGAACCAGGACAAGGGCTAGGGGGTGACCAAAAATCTGTAATCACACACACACGGGTGGGCGGGTGCGTGTTTGGGGGTTTAACGTCCTTTTCCACCACACAGGGTGATATCAAAGACGGGGCAACGATGAAAAGGCCAGCACAAAAATTTGGCCCCAGCCGGCATACGAACTCACGACCTGAGCATTAGAAGTCCAACGCTCTACCATTCGACCACCCCGGCTCCCTCACACACACACACACACACACACACACACACACGTCTGAAATGCACTGACTGACGAGTAGATGGGTCACCATGTGTCAATAGCCTCCTGAATGCACACAGTGAATGGCTCTACAGTGTCACCAGTACCATGCCGGGACTGAGATACTATTCATGCGGCGGGAACCCGGCAATTTCCCAGGCAGAGTGGGAAACAGGGTTAGGTCGGTGACTTTCGAGCAAGCAGTTACATGTATACCGCAGTAACTTGGGCAAGTTGGAATCATACAATCATTCTAACTTGGCCTAATTTGAAGGCATTCAATCGAGTCTAGCCGGGTCAGCACCTCCCCCATCCCCACGACCGCCTCGCCGCTTACAATGTCTTAAGTTCACAAACACAAAGCCATACACGACTCGATGTGGCTCAGTCATTATACATTCCGTTTCACCGACTTCTGTAAGTTCAAATTGAACACTACAAACATTACTGTTAGTGTATACTAAAGATGCAGTGTGGGGCAATTTACCGGTTTTGTGTCATTATTCTAAACTTCAATACATGCCCTGACAACACACAGAGAGCGAACGCGCGCACGCGCGCGCACACACACACACACACACACACACACACACACACACACACACACACACACACACACACACACACACACACCATGAGAAGAGTAGTACATGCGGCTCTCTGTAACACATCTCTAAGAAACCTCCCGCCGCCCCCTCCGTCCATACACACACACACACACACACACACACACACACACACACACACACACACACACACACACACACACACACACCATGAGAAGAGTAGTACATGCGGCTCTCTGTAACACATCTCTAAGAAACCTCCCGCCGCCCCCTCTGTCCACACACACACACACACACACACACACACACACACACACACACACACACACCATGAGAAGAGTAGTACATGCGGCTCTCTGTAACACATCTCTAAGAAACCTCCCGCCGCCCCCTCTGTCCACACACACACACACACACACACACACACACACACACACACACACACACACACACACACACACACCATGAGAAGAGTAGTACATGCGGCTCTCTGTAACACATCTCTAAGAAACCTCCCGCCGCCCCCTCCGTCCATACACACAGTCGGACACAGACACACACACGCACACACCGTCACACACACACACACACACACACACACACACACACACACACATCGTGACACACACGCGCGCGCGCGCGCTGACACACCCCCACCCCAGCTATCCCCAACAGCAGCTGCTGCAAAACAAGCACTGACTCCCGCGGCACTCTTCTCTTTGTTGAACAGGCACAGAACTTGAAAAGGATTCCCCAGTCCTCGGTCTCTCAAACTGGCACAATTATGCCTAATACAACAAAGGGACACCACTGACTTTCAGGCTAAGTGTCGAGTTCACGGTCACACTGTGTCAAAAACTCTGATTATCTGTTGGCCCAGAACAATAATGCAAGCGTTTTCGAGTCAGCCTCAGCTGCGGCCGGCATGACTTGAGCGCACAGGATATAAATGCACGCCGCAGTCACTGAATACTGACGATGAGAAATGCACTACCATTCACTGAGTGCAAGAGACAGAATGGGTAACATGATCTGTAAGACAAACATGCGCATGACTATGGTTGCGCTGATAACTTCGATCGTCGGCGTAACGCCGAAACAAATGACTCACTGAGACGCAACTGACACTGACTGACACGCGGCACAAACACTTGAAAAAAGACAACTTCCAGCCAATACTCACAGTTGAAAGCGTATTCGCTGTGGTTGCTGTTGTCCACAGCTATAACCACAATCTGGTCGCCTGCTGCACCTTGCTCCATTTCTTCTAGTTGCTCCTCAAAGAATACGTGTTCAACTCCCGGGATAATGTCAGGCGCGTCGTTGGCCTCTTCCCCAGTCGTATTTGCGTCTGGTGCCGCCAGTTTGTCGGCTTATATACCGCGCACGCCACGCGGGGGGAAAAAAAAAAAGCGGCCGAGGCGAGGTTCACCAATCGAGTCGAGTCGAGCCTGCAACGTGAAACTAGCAGTGAGTTGTGAGTGGCTGGCGTGTTGCACGCACTACAACGCTAACAGTATGAGCTGTGCTGTATGCTGCGTGCTGTGGTGTGTTGTGTTGACGCGTTATTGTGTTGTAGATAGCGGGCAGGAAAGGGTCAGTAATGTTGTGGAAGGGGTCTTACGAGTCACAGTGTGCTGTGAAAGTTCATCTCGTGTCAAGGCTGCAACTTAGTGACACTGAGACAAACTGCACGACTCGGCTCAAACAGCACTCAGTCAGTGGGCACACACACACACAAACACACCGTGACACACACACACACACACACACACACCGGCTGCCTTCTCAGTACCAACCGGCCGCGGCCGGCCGTGGCAACTGAATTCAGTTACAGGACCGTCCGTCATCACCTATCATCAGTTTTCACTAATAATTTAATTAAAACCAGTATCATGTCACTGCTGACTCCGTCTTGAAGTCAGCAGTCGGTCACAAAAACTATCAAGGCAGACCAATGACTGACTGACTGTGACACTGAACTGAAACTGAACATCATCAGTGTCCCCGGCACGTAGCGGGGAGCCGGGGTGATCGAATGGTAGAGCGTTGGACTTCTAATGCTGGGGTCGTGAGTTCGATCCAGGCTGGGGCCAAATAATTGTGCTGGCTTTTTCATCGTTGCCCGGCCGGCTTTGATATCACCCGGCGTATGTGGTGGAAAAGGACGTTAAACCCCCAAACACCCATCTACCCACCCACCCACCCGGCACTGAGCATACCATGGGCGGCTTGAGTGGTGAAGACTGACACAGCGTAACGCCGAACGCGGGATACACTGACTGGAACTGAGAATGCCCTATTCTGCCTCTATCCGTGACTTCTCAAGTGACTTGAAGGAAACGAATGACCCGGCAGTACTGCCGGATGTGTCCTAGCCACCTTTCGCTTGCCCTGAAATCACAATCATGATGGCCACGATTCACTGGCCCGGCGGCCGCCAAGCCAAACACGGTCTGTAAAACTTGCGTTGCGTGTTCCAAATGGGGTTAACTGATGTTCATTGATCGCCGAGACTAGTTTTGACTGAGCACCGACGTTTGTTTAATCCGGCTAATCAGGTGTGCCGGTGTAGGATCCGGTCCGGTCCCCCCTCTGAAGTAGTCCCCCGGGGGACCAATTCGTGGCAAAAACTGCTCTATAATGGTCCCCCCTTAGACATCCAGCCTCGTTTTCGACTGGTCCCCCTGGGCGATTTTGGTCCCCCCTCGCATCCAAAATAGGCCCCCTCTCGAAGTGGTCCCCCTCTTTTCTAACCAATGTAGTCAGTATTTATTTTTAACTTTATTGTTATAGTGTGTGTCAACTCAGTAGAAAACGTGACTCTGGATCTCTCTCACTCTCTCTCTCTCTCTCTCTCTCTCGCCCCCCACACTTTCTCTCCTCCCCCCATCTCTCAAACACACACACACACACACATTATGCACGCACTCACGCACGCGTGCACACTCACTCACGCACGCACGCACGCAAACACACACACACACACACACACACACACACACACACACACACACACACACACACACACACACACACACACACACACACCCCTCTTTCGTTATATGTATAATTATTTTCATTTTTGTACAGAGATGTTATTCAAGATGATCTTGAACTGGGTCAAGGTTACAGTGTCAAATCTAAACTTTTAAAAGTGATTTAACTTCGTAGATTTGCCGTTCTATGTAGCCTATACTTTTGTTTTTTATTTTCTCTTTTTTTTTGTGGGATGAGAAAACGGTCGCCACTAAAAAACAAAAGTATAGGCTACATAGAACGGCAAATCTACGAAGTTAAATCACTTTTAAAAGTTTAGATTTGTTTTCTCTTTTTTTTTTTTTGTGGGATGAGAAAACGGTCGCCACGCTTCTTGACACGTCACGTGACTCGTGTCAAACATCGCCACGCTTCTTGACACGTCACGTGACTCGTGTCAAACATGCCTATAATTATAAGTACACGACAATTCATTCCGTCAACCAGTCTTCGTTTTTCATTGACTATCATCATGGACGACACTCTGTATGACAACGTGTTGAACTATTTGAAAAATGGCACTTACCCTCTGACCGCGAAAGGGGAAAACCGTGATGTGACTAAAGTTAAAAAGAGACAGTTGAGAAAGACTGCTGCAAAATACACAATTCGAGAGGATGTGCTCTACCACGACGGAATCCTCGTGGCAAAGAGGAACCAGGTTCCAGAGATATTGCAAGAGTTTCATGACAACTATGTGAGCGGAGGACATTTGGGGATGAACAAGACTTATAAGAAGGTGAGCACCCGTTTTTGTACTCCCAGTTTTAACAGGCTTTAGAATGGGAACGAGGTTTTGTGTGTTTCTGGTATGTCTGGTATAACCAACACATCGGATATAGCGGCCACTTTTGTCCTGGTGGACGTTATATCCGATGACTCCGTATATAACGTAAATTTTCCGGTATAGCCGATGTCTTCGGTATATAACGGACATTTTCCGGATTGAAGACATTTCCTTTGCTGGCTCTCTCTCTCTCTCTCTCTCTCTCTCTCTCACTCACACCCCCCCCCCCCCCCACACACACACACTGTTATCTACCAGTTATCTTTAAGACATAGTATTTATAAATATTTCATTACTCTTTTTTCTCTCTAGGTCTTGGAGCGTTACTTCTGGCATGGGATGAAACAGGAGGTTGAAGACTACTGCAGATCATGCTGTGTGTGCCAGAACATGAACGCTTGCAGAAAGAAGCCAGCAGCACCGCTTCACCCCATCCCAGTGCCCAAAAAGAAGTGGAGCCTCGTTGGAATGGACATCATAGGACCTTTGCAGGTCACTGACAGAGGTAACCAGTACATTGTTGCCCTCACAGACCACTTTACAAAGTTTCCCGTTGCCAAGGCCATCCCGTGCAAGAGTTCAGAGGAAGTTGCCAGATTCATGTACGAAACCATCTGCATCTTTGGCGCGTTTGATTCCCTCATAACTGACCAAGGCCGTGAGTTCATTAACTTTGCGCTTGATATTCTCACCGACCGTTTCAATATCAACCATCGCATTTCTTCGGCCTACCACCCTGAGACGAACGGCCAACGGGAGAGGGACAATAGGACACTCAAAGACACTTTGGTAAAGATCACAGACAATGATGATTGGGATGAACTCTTGCCAGCAGCCCTGTTCGCCTACCGAACATCCGTTCACAAGTCTACACAGTTTTCACCCTTTTTGGCATTGTATGGTGAGCAGGCAAAACTACCATTTGACGTCACTGGTGATGCCAACGAGCAAGATCTGAACGAAGAAATCATGGACACTATGAAGGGGATTCACGAGGAAGTCAAGAACAAAATTGGTGAAAACATTTCAAGGGCGCAGAAGAAGCAGAAAGAGTACTATGACAGCAGGCGTGCATATGACCACGGGTTCCGCATCGGAGACAAAGTCTTAATCATCAATGCTGCACGAGTACACAGAATGGGAGGCAAGATGGCACCAAGATTCGTCGGGCCATATGAGGTCATAAGTGTGTTGCCGAAGGGTCGACTTCAACTGAAGAACACTAAAAGTGGGAAAATACTGAAGAATCTCTACAATATCAGCAACGTCAAATTGTTCCATGATCGTACACAGGACAACGCTGACCCCTCCCATGCTCCACAGGCTGACCCCTCCTATCATCCACAGGCTGACCCCTCCCATGCTCCACAGGCTGACCCCTCCTATCATCCACAGGCTGACCCCTCCCATGCTCCACAGGCTGACCCCTCCTATCATCCACAGGCTGACCCCTCCCATACTCCACAGGCTGACCCCTCCCATGCTCCACAGGCTGACCCCTCCTATCATCCACAGGCTGACCCCTCCTATCATCCACAGGCTGACCCCTCCCATGCTCCACAGGCTGACCCCTCCTATCATCCACAGGCTGACCCCTCTTGCCAGCCGCCATTGAGAATGAAGTTCCACCCCGTTGATGGTGCCTGGCAAAAGGATCGGGCCTCCAGTTTGAATTTCCCCAGACTTTTCAGGCGGCACCCCTCAAGGGAAAGTGTTGAAGTTGACATTACGGCTACACCTCTCGATAGCGTTAGCGTAAAAGGAGATGGGAATTGTTTTTTCCGGTCTGTGAGCTTTGTTGTTTTGGGGACTGAGTCGAAATATAAGGAATTCCGAAATATCATTTGCGATTGGATTGAAAAGAATGACAAACGCTTCTACGGAACGAGCGCACGTGAAAATTACGTCGCGACATCAAACATGAGAAACGACCGTACTTGGGCCACCGAGGTTGAGATATTTGCTGCAGCCACCCTCTTGGACACGCCCGTGTATGTGTTCACAAGAGAGGCTCCAGGCCGACAACCTAGGTGGCTGAAATACGGGCCAGTTTGGCAATCGGCCCCATTGAAAACAGACAGAGCAATTTATATAATGAATCTTGGACATCACTTTGCTCCTGTTTTTTGTGTCACTCCTTAGACCAGAACTGTTAGTCTTCTGCTGTTTTTGTTGTTTCAAGCGTCATGATTTGAGACACTGGTACTCAGTCTTGACTGTCTACTTGAAGTACGCTGAAAGCCAAAGGTGGCAACTAGTTTTCATGTCATGGACACTTACTTAATTTTGAAGAAATATTTTTCTATGGCGTTGTATAGAAAATATTAGATACTTGGTCTTTGATGTTATTCTCTAAATGCTATTTCCAGTTTAAAAAAAATTGACAGGAAATGTGGACTTTCATGCATTCGATGACGTTTCATGCAAAGACAGTACGGTAGAAGTTTGTTTTGTACTTTGCTATTGTTATTATTTTGCTCATTTCAGGACAAGATGTGCGATTAACAATTTATTAATTTACATTTATGTTGCGTTATAAAGTGCACAGCGCTCTGGTTAACAATTTCTGTTGCAACTCTTTGCTATTCATTAACTGTTTCTTGTTTCATTTCTTGTTTCTTTGACACAGTTTGACTGGACATACCTTTTGAAATAAAGTTTTTCTTGTCAAAGAACGTAAATGTCTATTTCAGGTTTTGCTAGAGAGAGAGAGATAGAGAGTGGGGGGGGGGGGGGAGAGAGAGAGAGAGAGAGAGAGAGAATATTGATTGACTTATTTATTTATTGTTTGAAATTCTAGTAATAATGTTTAGTATTCGGTACAACCATCTCATAAACAAAAACAAAAAAAAAAGAACCAATGCAAAAAAACAACTGAAAGAAACAAGAACCAACAACCAAACAAATATATCTCACACACACAAAAATAACAACAAGCACATAAATCGGGAAAAAAAAAGAAAAAAAAATGTTCCTATGGCCCTGTGCTTTTGGGGACAATAAAGTTTTGTAACAATAAAGTTAAAAATAAATACTGACATAGCTCTACATTGATTAGAAAAGAGGGGGACCAGTTCGAGAGGGGGCCTATTTTGGATGCGAGGGGGGACCAAAATCGCCCAGGGGGACCAGTCGAAAACGAGGCTGGATGTCTAAGGGGGGGACCATTATAGAGCAGTTTTTGCCACGAATTGGTCCCCCGGGGGACTACTTCAGAGGGGGGGACCGGACCGGATGCTACACCGGCACGACGGCGGTCAGTGTTGTCAGTTCACTAAGTCGGTGCCGGCGGAAGTGCCAGTACACTGCAAGACTGGCGGCTGTGACTTCAGTGTACTCAGTTTCAGACTGCGGCGTAAACTTTCTTCTCAGTTGCCAACAGACCTGTGAAGTTTGCACATTTGACCTTCAACTGACTAATTTACGAACTATAAACATTCTACAACACCACCCGGAATTGCGATGTCATTGTGACAGTGGTCCTCAACTCAGTGAGTGTTTGTTGCGGCGAAATAATAACTTGATAGTCATCAGACTTCCGCGCGGCCGGCAGATCAGTTTCAGTTCAGTTTCCGTTCAAGTTCACAGTTCGGGCCGGGGCTCCGGCAGTGAATTCCTCCACCCGGCGAAAATGGCAACTGAAAAGATAACTGGCCGGCTCCAGTCAGGCCAGAATACCACCAAGATAACTATCGGCAAGAGAAAGTATCACAGCTGCTTCCTAACCTGCAAGGTGTGGCGTGGCACGCAGGTGTGTTCCTGCGTGTCTGTCTCAGTGATACTGACGACCAGCTAGCACTCAGTAACTATAGTAGCCGTTCCTGCGTCTCGTCACAGTCTGGTCGAAAACACAAAATTCTTTGTAGTGCTGTGTAAAGACAGGATTATTTTATTTTATTTTACGAAATTAGGCACAAAAAGACAAGGAGTGTGCACAACTGAATGCAAATAACAAAGGCCGCATCACTGACTGGCCACTGATTACGTTTGTCAAGTTGGTGAACTGAGTTAATGGTCCTTGAGATAATCATATCATACTTCACTTCCTACTGATTATTTCAGCGACTTGCATATACATAAAACTGAATTATGTAGACTGATACGTTATTTACTCAGTTACAAAAACAACGAGTCAGTTATCTTTTCAAGTTCTGTTGCTATCGTTACTGCGAGACAACTTGAAAAGTGTCAGAGTATTGACTCAGTGACACACTGTTTCATAAGGAACAAAACAACCCAAGCTGAACTGAACAAGGGATGCAAGACGATAAGGTAGCTAATATTTCAGTGTACACAGTTACCGTACCACTGACAGCCACTTAAAACTTTCCGGCAGTATCTCGATAAGACTGACTTCAGCCGCTTGGTCTTAACTGAAGCTGTTCAGTTCTGAAAGTTCAAGTCTAGTGTCGCGGCCGGGGAGTGGCGGGAGACTAGTACAAACAAACAAAAAATCTGGAATATTCTGTGGTTGTTGAACATCCATTCACAACATTACTACTTTCTACGCAGAATTACTTTGAACGTAAACCGACTAGACCGACTAACTCACATGACAGGAAAAACGCGCGAACAGGTGTAAGGGAGACAACCGCAAAATTTTCTCCCCACCACCTCCCAGCGCTTGTCAAAACAGCCAAGTGGTGTATCTCCTCTACCACCTGTGGCCTCCTGCTTGCTGTAATCTCGACAAGAGGCAAGAGCAATGCATACCTGCCTTGGTAGGTACTGAAAGAAGCTAAGAAAGATCGAGGAACGGTCTCGTCAGAACTACACAACGGCCGGTTGAACGAGTTGACAACTTGAAATGCATATCCGGTGGCAGTGTACTACCATGAAAGGGGGGGGGGGGGTACGCTATGATCTATTCAGTCACCTGATTCTAGATTGATCATAGCCTCGACTGTGACTCAGCCGCACCACAAAGCCGGCTGCGAAGCTTTAATACAGTAATCATAGTATCCGGCCAAACTCTATCAGCCCGGCAAAACTGACTGTGGTCTCAAGTCTATCCCATCTGTGTAAGCCAGAGACGTTTAAAACTTTAATTTCACTTACCTATGAAGACAACAGTGGCAGGGGTTTTACAACACAGCGTAACTACAAATGCACCGTAACCTCCGGTAGATCGTATCACCGAGTCTCACTGAACCCGGCGATAGCGTCAAGTTCGTCTGCCCTACGGGTTATCTAAGTGCCGCCGTCGCCGAGTTAGCCACAAAAAAGCAAGCACTGAGCGACTAGGCAGATTAAAGATCCAACGCAGTGGCTATTTTACCGCCGGGAGGGTTGGTGCGGTGTGGGCGTCGGCTACGGGGTTATTATTTACGGGGGAGCTTTTTTTACCTTTCACCGAAGGGCTAGGTCGGTCGAAGTGAGAGCGAGACTGACTTGAAACTGGAAACAAACAGCATGTGGGCCGTGTTTGCTTGTTCGCAACGCGGGACCAAAAGTGACGTAGTGCGGACAGAGCTTACTGGATACAAACTGCAGAACAGGATTTCTGGTCAAAGCGGTGATTAGCGTATGAGTCTGGTTGTTTTACTGACATGCAACCACTGCATAATAGAGAACCACTGAGTGACCTTTGCCGGTGTCAGCCGTGACCTGTTTTCTCCCTCGCATACTGACGTTCTTTGCCAGTCAGCCTTACTACAGAGCCCGGTGCTCCGCGAGAAGGCTGTTCGCCCGAATATGATCCAGTGGCCTATTTAGCCTGTCATCGCCTACATGCACACACTCGCACCACAAAAACAGAACAAACGCTAACCTTTCACGGCGTAGCAACAGACCACTTGCCGCTGGGCTGGGTCAGAAGAACGAGGTGACAAAAACCACAGGCATCCGTGAGCAACTCTTGTCAGTCGAATAGACTAGAAGAGACGGGAACCGGGCCTAGGAATCTTGAAGCTAACAGCTGCCGTATGGAGCTTTTGCTGCATGGAGACGGGCCGTACACTCACAAAATGTCAGTCAGCCGCTGTGGTGTCTGTAGTGATTAAAGCTGTTTCAACTGTTTGTTGAAATCATCAACCGGTCGCCAACTTGGTGTGAGAGGAAGCTTGAAGAAGCCCACGAAACTTCATCCCGGTTTCAATTATTGTCAGTTGTCTGACTAGTAGGATATAAGTTACTCCAGTCCATCAGTCTGTGCAAGGGCTGTCACAGTCACTGGACTAGTGGGCTAAGTCGATCCGCTGGTATTTCCGTGGCCTCACTGAATACTGAGCCGCGCCGCGGACTACTTATTTCAATTCCATTACTGATTCCGTTCCTAGTTCACTCAGTTCAGTACTGAGGTACTAAGTCCAAGCGGTCAAAACATCATTCAGACCCTCACCAGCTGCTCAGTGTTGGTTTAGTGCCAGTCCGGGCAGCGGTGCCGGGCCACTGACGCGGCGACAGTTCATTATTTATCAGTAGCGGAGTATCCAACACTAAAAACGCTGATGAAACATGAGTGAATTCCCAGTGGCTGTCCGGGTCCATTTCATTTCATATCATTTGTTGAGTTGGGTTGTAGTTCTACACCGAGTCTCAAAGCATCCCGGCACGTGACTGACGGATTGAAAACGATGTTTCGGCGATCACTGACTGGCTGAGACTGACTCCGTCTCCCGGCCGGCGCTGTCTCCGTCAGTTTAACTATTGCTGTGTCACAGTCAGTTTCCCCCAATACTGTAACACGAGATAAATGTCTATCACAACCCTGTTTTTAGAAGCTGTGTGTACTGTATCATATTAGTAATTCTGTTTCATTTGCACCATGCCGAACTGAACCGCTACAGGCTGACGGCGTCAGTCACGGGCCCTCCGCAGGGCTGAAGACTGAAGTGAGACTGAAGCTGGTCAGTTTCTGACTGACAATTGCCGCACTGACTGAGAACTCCTGGTGGCCGTTGTCCATCAAACTATACGAGGAATCAAATGGACTCTTGAAGACTATGATAAACGGAAACGCGAGATGCAGCCAACAACTGTGTTTCTGAGGATTGCGTTGTGCCAAATGACGGGAAGGAAGTCTACAGCATCTGCAGATGCCACTTTGGCTCCAGGGGAGGGAAGCTGGTTAGGGGTGTTGGCAGAAAACCGCAGCGGTAGGGGGGAGCGGTTGAAGGGTGGGGAAGAGCGGTGCCGGCTCCGGGGGACGGAGGGGGATTTCTTCAGGCAACAATAGTGCCCGGCAATCTTTCTGGGAATCTTTAGTTTCAGGGCTTTGTTAACTCCGACTAGTGGCGTTTCCAAGTCCCGACGTTGACACTGAGAATGCCTAACATCACTACCGTGACCGGTGAAAAGCCGATGCAAAGACTGGCGACAAAAATGTCCTCACTGCGCTGAGTCCAAAATATACATTATTAATGAGTAGAGCCCCTAATCTTACACACCCATGCGGCCGCCGCGCCGGGGTGGAACATTTAATGGGAATTTCTCACCATCCCTAAATCGATTTTGCTTAACGTTGAAAGACTGACATGACACGAGTGTTCCGCCAGGTCACGATCGATAGGTTAAGACCCTTTACAGGTTCCAAATTTACGGTCGATGAGCCCCGTCTTCCCACCACTATTTCCTGCCTGGCCTTCAGACGATGAATTCTTTGGAGAGTAATGTCACGTACCGACGTCCCGGGAAATGTCTGCGGGACATCTTTCTAACGGCCGAATGGCGCATGTCTGTTGGGGAATGACTTGTGCTCTGCCATTTACTCTGCAGATTTTACTTCTGCTTCCTCTTTTTTACTGGAAAATTTGCTGCAACGATTTGCACAGTCGATACTCTTCCCTTTTAACTTTGTTGAGCTGAACACTTGAATCGTGGGAAAAAAGAAAGAAAGAAAAATGCAGCAAGAGAAAAATCGTGAAAAATAGGTCTGGAGAAGGTGACTTCCCATTTAATCTGACAGTAAAAAGTGCTTCAAGGAGATGGTTTAGGACATAGTAGTCCGGGTAACCCATGAGTGATCGGGGAAGTCACATCCTGGGTCAGGGATCCAAGCGAAGAAACTTTTTGGTGGCTACATTTTTTTCGTGGTGGCTATGGCACAGGAAAACGTCAGGCTAATATAAGAAAACTGACAGCGTACCTAAGCTGTACGATGATGTTTATAGCTGAACTTGATTGAAATGTTCACGGCTTCAACCGACCGTCTGCGGAAGTTAGAATGGGATCCCTTATGGCGCACAGCGAAAACTGAAGGGAATGAACTCATTGTTATTTCAGAGTTATCTTCCATGTTTTAATTATCTCCCAATTGCCCTCACACCAACCCGCGCGCACTTTCCTGCGACATTTTTCACGAAAGGATACTAACACGGATACTTCCTCAATCAGTCTCAATCCGCGTTGTGATTTCTTCGTCGTGGTTGAAGGTAAGCAGTGTGTTTGAGTGTACTTTATTTGTACGTCCATTTTCCCCCTTTATTTCAAAACAACATGATCTCTGTCAGTTTAGACAGATTGTCGTCTGAGTCCGACAAGGAAGCGTGTGAGCCGACAAGCAAAGTAACGTCGCGTCACTGATACCTTTGTCTTAGCAGCCGACTATTTTAGGACACTGACTAGAGTGGTTTTAGACCTTTGAATGCTAGAACTGAAAAGCCTGCTTCAAGTTTCAAAGAAAGCCTTTACGGATACATGTCTGCAGTTACTAAATTGTACAGACTAGGCAGGAACCAGATCTATCTATTATCTTGAAATGTTCGCACTCGATCACTCATACCAGTAACATACTGCTATCGGATTGTACTTCAAAATGTCGCTGGTGGCGTTTGTATAACTCAGAATTACTGCATTTCTTGTCTACTGCTTCCTCAGCTACCGTGTAGAACACGTCAGCGACTTTGGCAGGCGAGAATCAATTTTCTCAAAATATGACGTTAGCGAAATATTCAGTGGTTTACCTGGGATATTCTGAATAGTTTCGCAAAGTCGAAGGACGCGGTCTCGCTCCTTACATCAAACAGCAATATTTATCTACGAGTGGTTTTACGTTTCTATAAATGTTCGTGTGAAAATCTACTTTAGATTTTCGTATCAACAAGATGGCCGCGCGACCATTACGTAATGGGGATAATCGTGGAATTTTGTTCAATATTCCGGGGAATGGTGCAGAAAGTGAAGATTAAAGTGTGGCAAGATTCGTAGATTTGGACGGCGGTTTTCCTGATTCCTTCGGGCATGTAGAAGAATTGGAGGAAAATGACTCTGATGATGGGAAGTAGGAGGTGATCAATCTACACTAATCACAGTAATCAGTCGAGTTCTGGTGGGTGTGGAAGATGTGTACTGTGAAGGGAGTCCAGTAAAGTTGGAGAGGGATGAGTAGAGGCAGTACTGGGAGGCAACGGAGTAAAACTGGAGGGAGTGCTGCATTAGATTCTGACTCTCACAGCAGTTTTAATAATCACATACACAGACAGTATCCATTCTACGAAGGTGAGCATGGTCCTACTGTGTTTTCCCCCTGCTGACTGTGACATGATAGACACTTGGGATATTCTTTTCCCTGGACTTTGTCATGTTATTGCAGAGCACTGATGAGATAGGTGTGCATTGGTGCAGCAGGAAGGGGGGGGGGGGACTGAAAAGCAGGGCACACTGTGCATTTTGCTGTGGCATTGGTCTGTACACAGGTATTGCAAATATGATCTCAGGCAGTGTAGAGATAGATCTCATGTCAGACTCACCAGCAGCTATTTCAGTAAGCGTGCAGTACAAGTCAGTTGTATACCAAAGTGTTTTGTGTGTGTTTGAACAGTCTATGAAGTACATGTATCATGCAAGATCAGTACAACTGAATGAGGACTGAAAAGAAACCATGCACACCATCACCAATTTGTTTTTTTTTTCTTTTTTTTTTTACAGATCTGTGGGGTAAGTGTGTGTGTGTGTGCGTGTGCGTGTGTGTGTGTGTGTGTGTGTGTGTGTTACAACATCACTTTGATCTGCATGTATGCATTTATTTCAGGCCCAGGTCCTGCTCAAAACAACCAGCTCCTGCAAATATGTTTACAAATGTGTCATCATCTGATATCATGTTCAACATGGCGATTATTCAAGTCAACACCAAGTGGTAAGTTTAGTTAGGTCCACTTTTGCTTTTTTGTTTTAATGTTAACGTTAGCAACAAGCGTACCAGACAACCTCTATTGTGTCGAATCCAAGTACATGTACTACAAACTGAGAGCAACGATTACATATTCTTAAACTGGCCTAAATCTGTGTTTAACCGATATGAAATCCCCTCAGAAAGCAATCGCCAGTGATATCCCTACCTACCATGGGATTGTTACCTGCTACATGTACCTCAGGATCAACAGACCGGGCATCTTGGACACTAAAATTCCCTCATTAAAATTATCTTTTGTTACCATAATGGTGATGTCAAAGCCGGTTGTAATAGGACAAGACCTTTTCCAGTATTGACACTAATGAAATTCAGTCCCAAAATTCCCTCATCTAATCAGACACTTGACGCTCAATTCAAACTGCCATACCCCCACCCCCACCTTTTTGAAATAAATTTAGTACTAAACTCTGTTTGAAGTGTGAATCTGACTTGGCTAGGGCTGAAGGAACAGTGAGAATCTAAAGAATATATTTCAGGTATACATTTTCTGTTATCTGTAATTTGCTAGTTGTCCAAGCACTTGTTTCACTGTTGTAACATTTGAAAGAAATGGCATTTAGTTTTGTTTTTGTTTTTATCATGACACATTACTGTATGGTCAGTCCTAAATCTGATCAGTTTCCATGTGCTGCCATGTTTCCAACCTGAATGGTAAACTTTGTCCCCATTGGCCAAAATGTTTGTGTTGTAACTGATCAACATGTGTCTAGAAATAAATGTACAAAAGGAAACGTTTGATAATGTGTGACCTTCCAAGTGATGTCCTAATCACAAGGCTGATAAATTTCAACATACACTACCTGAACATTACGTCTTTCGATGTTTCTCATTATAGCAGTGTGTGTGTGTGTGTGTGTGTGTGTGTGTGTGTGTGTGTGTGTGTGTGAAAATTAAACAGTACAAATAATACTAAAATATAAATAGATACGGTTGGTGTGCCCATTTATGCGTTTTTGTTTGCAGTACAACAGACCTAGTTGTATATGAATTAAAATATACAATGTGTACTATCTGCCAAACATTAAAAAAGTCTTAAATGAAATCGGACAACCTTCGCCGGTCAGGAATCTGATGTCTGACCATTCGCTGTGTCTGGTCTGACCAACTCAAAGGACAACCAAAAGCCTAATTTACAAAGATCCTCATCCACACACCAAGCATGTTTTGACTGTCTTATCAGCAGTCCCAAGCACAGACATGAATGCTTTTTAGAAACATACAACAACAGAGGGAAAACCAAAGATCATCAATACAATTTTATTGATCATCTTCAGCAAACTGGATCATTTCGCTCCAAAGGAAAAAACATTTGAAAACAAGTGCCCACATACAAACGTGATGCGCGTGGTGCCATTGACGTCAAGAGTCTGACAATGCGAAGTGGCAACATTTTCAGTTTGAACCATGTTGCTGTTTTCCCCGCTCACGCTGCCAAACATGTAATGCTCTTGACAGCCAATGTTGGTACAGTACCATCGACGTATAGATCTATACGTCTGTGTACAGTACAGGGACAAAAAAGATGAGAGTCTTGATTTGTATGGGATGGACTTAAATCATCTCAGTGTTTAGATTCAACGTTTTCCATTACTGTTTTGCGTTTGGCGGATTGTGCATGCTAGTTTACACCGACCTTGTCCCTGGAAAGCAAAACTGCACGTACAATTTAACACACTGGATTATGTGACAGTGATTTTGTAAAGTTTAAAAAGTACAGCAGCTGTGTAATAGTGCTTGCCGTATTTTACGCCCCGCCCCCTTTTTTCCTTTTATTCTTTCTCCTCACTACCATCCTTCCACGTGAATTTGCTTCAATGTCGGCTCACAATCTAGATCTAGAGAGACATAACATAAACACTCACACCATGATGATCAGTGATCACATCAAATCAGTGGTAATCAGAAATTTTGTTCAGTCATCAAAGAAAAATCTCGTGTGTTTGTGTAGATCTTTCTGCTATGCGGTTGGGAGGGATCAGCATGCCGGCCTGTCAGATTCGAGGGATCTTGAACTGACTTACGTTTTAGTTGAAAAATCTTTTCGCTGAGTGAGTTTTCTGATGAAGAAAAGCTTGTAGAAAGCAGTACAGGACCTGTGAGATTTTTCAGCCAACTGTTTTTGAGACTGACAAAGAGATATTACATCAATTCCTGTTATTCTGTCAGCTTTTGTCTGATCTGCCCACCTTTAGAAATCTCCGACTTTTCCCGCGGTTTTCTATTCAGGCACGCATGCGCCGACACCATGCAAATGGCTGCCAAGCAGACGAACCTCAGCTCGCAGTGTTAGAGTTGGGCATTTTCCACTCAGACAATCATGCACGGTAGCTTGTAAGGCCAAAGTGTATATTTTCATGGAGCGTAATTCAGCGTCACTTGTATCCTATCAGTATTTAAATATTGGTCCAGCCACCACAGAGATATTAATGTGTTAATTTTTTTTCTACGCTAGGATCCATGACTCTCGATTTCAGGAGAGAGGAGACCATGACTAAGGACATAGCTACACTGAATTACATCACACACACACACACACACACACACACACACACACACACACACACACACACACACACACACACGTCTCACAACTCCGGCCAAAAAGAACGCAGCAGCATAGTATGCACGTAAGGTGTCTATGACGCAGATTTCGTTACGTCACTGTGTGCGTGAAAGTATGTATTGCGGTCTGGAGAAACGTCACAGTCTTGTTTTTCATCACTGAAACTTGCTGTTGCGCATAGCAAAATCTCCCCCATCCTATTAAAGTTGTTTCTCTATAGAGAAAGAACTTTAAAAAGGCCGGCCACGACGTATTCCCCTCCTTTGTCAGTATGTTAAATTTGTACCATTGGGAGACTCAAGATTTTCCAGTTCTCCCATAATGCAGTGCTGAATTCACTCATGGTGACAACTGAGTTCACTGTGTTTCTCTTAGTCAGGAAAATCCCACCCATCTCAAGTTCTTCCTGCAATAAAGTCATTATCTCTTTGGGCACTAGGCTGCAAACACCAACAGAAGCTTAATACGACAGAGAGTTGATACGTCGGAGGTTTAACGTCCTTTTCCACCGCGTCAAGGTAATCTCAAAGACTGACGGGCCAACGCGCCAAAAGCCAGCAAAAATTATTGACTTTCATGAGCCGGCCGGGAATAGATCCGAGTATTAACGGTCCAACGCTCCGTCATCTCGATTATGGATTCCACCGAACAGACAGGGGAGTTGGGGTGTGGAGGGGGGTGGGGGGGGGGAGGGGAGCGGCGAGTGGAAACAATCTAAAAAGCGCAAGATCTTCCATCAGAAGATTACCGATTTATCGACTCCCACCACTATCGTGCGGTCATCTGCCATCGGTCTCTAGAGGACTGATGTCGCTGCATCACACCAAGTCATTTCGACGTGTCACGATTTATGCAGTTTTCTACTGGCAGGTCATACGGGCTGTCAGGCAGGCTACAGTGCCTGTGTTCCTTCCAAATCGGTGGTTGTAGAATTCATGGCATGGAAATGCGATAATTCCAAAATTAATATCTGTGCTTCACAGAAAACATTGTTTCTCGGTTTTGGAACGGTTGTGCTTGAGGCACACTACAACCCGGGTTTAACTGACGCGAGTTTACCCCGAATCGGGTTGGACTCGGGGTCAATAGCGTTTACACTACAGTCTCTGCAAGTCTAACCCTGACAATGACGCTCGTTAGTACCTTACGTCATGCCCGCCGCCATGCCTTTACGAAAGCATCATGACGCCAGCTGCATGTTTGGATCTGAACGGATGCGGGTCGCTTTTGACCCGGGTTGGTTAAATGTAAACGTACCAACCTCGGGTCCAACCCGGTAAATTTGGCAAGTGTAAACAGCTTCTTTGGCAGTGCGCCTGTACTTTCGCAATAGTCCGTTTAGGCGGTACATGTAGCAGAGCTCTAAATGCTTTGTATTGATGTTTGCCGGCCGTGCGAAGGAGGAGACTTCAACGGCCCGAGGGGAGCCGGGATAGCCGAATGGTAGAGCGTTGGACTTTCGGTGCTAGGGTCGTGAGTTCGAATCCCGGCGTGGGCCAAATATTTGTGTTGGCCTTTTTCTTGTTGCCCCGTCTTTGATATCACCCATACGTGGCGGAAAAGGACGTTAAACTCCCAAACACCCACCCATCCACTCAACGGCCCGAGCCTCTCCTAGTCAGCCGTATCACAAGATTCTGACAGACGCTGTGCGTTTCGGCTTCTGTCTGCTCAATACCAGCATACGCGTATCTGTAACTGTGAATGCGTTTATGTGCGATGATGCTAGATGTCACCAAACCAGCTCAGAACAATTTGAACCTACAAATGTCGGGCAGTGACCATCATAAGTACCCGTAGCGACTGAAATGACTGTACGGCTTACAGTTTGAAGCTTTCGGGCCATTTATTATTATTATTATTATTATTATTATTATTATTATTAAGGTTTGGAACAGTTACAGACTTGGAACAGAACAGGCTGATCACCGACTCGCGTGTCGCGGGAAATATGCTCATTAAGTCACAACGTACTCGAATGCAATTTTCCATCGCACCGAAACGATTTGTTTAGTTTCTTCCTCTTTTTTTTCTCTCTCTTTTTTTTTCCCAATGCATGGGCCACGGGCTCAGCAATAATTGCCGTAATATTTCCTAGCTGGGAGGACAAAAATGATATCGCAAGATATTAGACACATACCAGTGTTGTCGCCTTTCCCAATCGATACACTCGAGTAAGGCTTGAATGAGCAATAAGCTCCCGACGGTGCCGCAATGGACAAAACCAGCAAAAATATATATATATGTACAGCTTGTAAGCACTACGTACAGGGCCTGATCAGACTTACGGGGGAACATATCTTCGGGAAGATTGGTCGTCTGATTTTGAAACGGCATCAGGGAGATAATGCAGTATTACACTAGTTTTGGAGGGTGGGTGGGGTGGGTGTTTGGGAGTTTAACGTCCTTTTCCACCACATAAGCACTAGTTTTGGAAATTGGTTGGTGGTTTGCAGAGTTGAACTCACGACCCAAGCATTGGAAGTCGAACGTTCTATCGGCACGGCTATCCTGCCTCCCGTTAGTGGTCAAAGTGTGTAAGAGATGGCTCCGACTTCACAAAGCTAATAAAAATAAACAAAATGCAATTTTGAAAATGTCAAAATGTGAAAACACGTCAGTTTACAAACTGCAATTCAGCTTATCACCTGGAAGGCATCGGTACAGTCTATGTTTTCACTGTGGCAGTATTCAACTTCAGCTATACAATCACTGAGTCTATGAAATTTGTCTCATCTTCAAAAATGAAGGAAAAACTGAGTGATGATTACAAAGAACCCTCCAGCAGCTGCAAAGGTCAACCAGACGAAGTCAAACAGCCAGCCCCACCACCACAGACAGAAACATAAGGATCTCTACACAGAAAAAAAGATTACCTCAATTGCACCAAACCCTCCTACCGTAGGGACAGGGCTAAAAAAAAAAAAAATACAACAAACGAGAGAACTCGAAACACAACGGTAAAAATGTATCTAATGAACAGCGGGAAAAGTCAGAGCAAGATCTCAGCAAAAACCAACGACCAGGAATAAAAATCTATTCAACAGTGAATAACTCACAGCGAGACAAAGCCTCTCTGGTTTTGTAGTATTCACAATTGTCACACACAGGGCCTTCTCAAATTCCCGTGCTCGTGGAGTGCAAATGGGTTATGGGTGCTTGTTGAAAGGCTTACTACACCACCACCACCACCACGTGCTCTGTTTGTGCTTTATATCGATTCAGCGACTGTGTTTAATCCCCCACGGTGTCCCCTCCAGCTCGAAAAGCCTTTACAGGTCGTATAATGGGCTTTTGGTTCAAGCCAGGCAGCTGATCTGCTGTTAAGAAAGTTCTAGACTTGAAGTACTGAACTGAAGAAGATCGATTGTATTACCACAGCCCGGCTGACTTCGGTGCAAGTCCTTTTGTCTTCAGTAGGTGCTCTTCGCTATTGTGAGCGATATTTTATTTGCGTTTTTATCCTCGTACACGCCGTTGAAACAATCGCGATTTCCATTGCTACATTCCTTATCACATACTGTCATCTGGCGTCTACAACACCGCAATATCAGACCGCCGATTAAAATGCAAACTGCTGATAAAAAATATCGTCACCGCTTCGAGATACCAAACTAAGGTAGACCACTCTCGGGATTTCTTGACACTCATCTCTCAAAGTGTTATTGATAACTAGGAACCTTCTAGTTTCCGAAAGTACTGCCCATGTGCCGATTGATTCTTTCTGTTTTGTGCACTGACTGAGGAGAGATTGAGAGTTCCAGCTGTTGCCTTTCAGTCGTGCCAAGTGGTCTACCTTCTGATGATGACACTTTAAGTTGGATGGTGTTTACAAGAAAGGTGTTTATGAGTAAAACTGTAAGATAATGTAGCCGTGTTGAGTATGTTTCGCGTGTCTGTACCGGCAATGCCAGAAATGTAGGCGTGAGCCGGGATCAGAAAAAGTAGCGCATATGGGCGCTCCTTACCGCAGAGATGCAGTTCCACAGACAAACGGAGCTCGCGGCCAACCAACACACACACACACACACACACACACACACACACACACACACACACACACACACACACAGAGTCCACTCGATCTCAGTCTGTTCAGATAAGGGCATGAGTTCAAACAGGGCCGGTTACCGATACATCTACGACTGAGAATATCAAATGCATTATTGCATTTACACTTACAGTCTAAGCTATTATCGACATATGAAATATTCATACCAGCGACAGAATACAGAAGCTGAAAATTCTGCATACCTCCACATTCAACGGCGCATGACTTGTGCCGGCGTCGAACAGCTACGGCATTCAGTGTGAAGTTTCCTCCCTTTGGTCAGCTTCGGTTTCTGTTGTTATGGCGACGCGATGTGTCGTCTGCCCGCTATCTGCAATTAGTGTCCTTTCAAGCTCTATTGTTGCCTTTACGTCAACTTGTCGTGTGAAGACTCACTCAGACGATAGTTACTTCCGCACTACAATTACACCATTCTGTCTGAGGCGTTGTTACAAAAACTGACACAGACTGAAGCAGATTTGTCTCCGCAGCGGCAACCGGGCGGCATCCTTATGTCCTTTGCGTGTCTTTTGTTCGTGGCGTACAGTGTACGTTTAACCTTGTGGAGTGGGAGATACTTGAAGTCAAGGACAAGCTAGCACTCAGGGAATATTATCATTGGTCTGTCGCCGGGCGCTGGAGCAGGTCTCGCCTGGTATTACCGATACAGACTGACCGGCCGGCTGGCGGGGCTCAACAAGGCTCGGCGCATCAGCCTGTTTGCGTTTCAGGCAACCAATGAATTTCAGGGATTAAACGACACAACACGGTGCAGCATCTGACGTAGACATATCGCACCTGTCACGTCAAGAGACAGCGTTTCCGTTGATAAACGTGCTGGAGGTTGCATGTGGACCCACGTTTTATATTTAATTCATTTTAATTAACTTTTCCTTTGCTTTACAACAATGCATACAGTTCATGCAGAACTGTCTGTTATGAAAAAACTTCAAAAGATTTATAACAGATCCTCCACCCCACCCCCACCCCCCGCCTCTCAAAAAAAAAAAGAAAGAAAAAAAAAAGCTCATGCCGCCACGGAAATTTATGTTGTTACATCTTTTTTGTGGAATTGACTGTATTAGTGTAGGGAAGAAAGAAGCACTGAAAAGGAGAAACTGGTTTCAACAGTGGTTGGATTAAATGTGCTTGGTATGTAAGCATCCTTTGTCCAGCAGAAGCGGCGCGTGTGAACAGTCCTGTACAACATGAAACCTACTGTTGACCCTCGAACCTATGGCGACATTCCGATCAGTCCAAGGCCGACATGTC
Organism: Batillaria attramentaria; assembly: GCA_018292915.2. Lineage (NCBI taxonomy): Eukaryota > Metazoa > Mollusca > Gastropoda > Batillariidae > Batillaria > Batillaria attramentaria. Next base: position 633,122 of record JACVVK020000091.1, read on the forward strand.
AAATCCAACACTATGAGACCTTCGGCGTGCATTACTGATGAACAGAGAGCCATTGTGGCGGTTTATTGAAACTGATACGATCACACAAACTTTGTTAGTTAGTCGTTATGTATGTCTGCTTATCCTCTGCATTGCCGGCTGGGACGGTACGAACGTGCAGAGGCGGTACTGGCTGACCTCTCAGCCGGACAAACACTAACTCCTGGCGCGCTTTGTAGTTCGATTTATCGTCTCTCGTGCGTCGGTGAGGCTGTTCGGTGGAATGGATGTTGTAGGATCGAATGGTGACACTAGACAGGCGCTTCGCTGTCCGACCCGCCGTCGCAGGTGAAGATTGAGTGAGACAGATAGTCGTACGCACCAGCCGGTAGATCATGCGGTGTTGGAGACTGAATGAGGTGTGTGTGTGTGTGTGTGTGTTGCCTCATTCCAAGACTGACTTTGTTTTCGGTTCTGTCTTAGTCTTGATACGTTCGGACGATTGGTACCAAATTTTGTTCCATGTGCGTAGACGGATCAAATGATGAACCCCAGACGGCACAGGGGTAGCCAGGCTGGCCGGGACAGCCGAGTGGTAGACTGACCGCGCGCTGGTTGGTTGGTTGGTTAGCTGGGGTTTATCGTCCACGCCACAACGAGGTGATTGCAGACGGCCCTAGGGGGGCTGGTTATGGGGGATGGGGATAGCTACCCTAACTGTACAGTCCTGCTGAACACTTTTCCAATCCAGTCAGACTGCCAGGTCGGCCACAGTTTATGTATCCTTGACTGTAATGGACAAGTTACACAAACAGATCCAGTTCACAGTCAGTGGAAGTGGGGCAACGTGAAAAGGCCTGTACAAATTTTGACCCTGTCGGGATTCGAACCCGGGACCTTTCGGTCTCGAGTCCAATGCTCAAACCGTTGAGCCACCGACTCCCCAAATACCGCGCGCTGGCGGCCGGCTGGACTTTTATGGCTTGAGTCGAGAGTTCGAACTGAATCTCCGGCTCAGTGGGGCCAGCCAAATATTTTTTTTTCCTGTCCGTTTTGATGTCACCCGTATGTGGTAGAGAAGAAGGACGTTAACCCCTCACGAAACACCCACGTGGTGACCGTCCCTATGTCGTAAAATTAATCTGATCTGTCCCGGCGCTGCGACTGATTCAGTCACCACGTCAGTCTGCCGCCGCCGATCACTGACCTGACAGACCGCTCTCTCGAACCGCCATTGGCGATTCGGTTAATTAAATTTGGACTGCCGGCGAACCGGCAAAGTGACTTTAGTGACCGCAAATCAGCACTGAAGTTTTCAGTCTCAGTCATCTGGTTCAGTTTAGTCGGCAGTCCGACGGCGGTAGTAATGCGGCCGCCACTGACTCGAGTTAGGCTACGTCAGTGTAGTAGTCACGACATGATCATTATCAGTTATCCCGCGTCGGTTTGATTCTTTAAAAATTGAAGAAAAAATCACCTCCATTGGTCCATAAACAGGCAAGAAAACAACGACAAAAACAAACGAAAACAAACGAACAACGACTACTGTAGCATAACTGGACGCTGGCGGCACGCTGGAGCCGGGACCGCGACGGATACTGACTAACTTCCCAGTCAGTTCCGGGCCGAACAAGCTATATTGTAATTTGAGCTGATCTCAAATCTTTCCCGGCGTCACTCTGGCTTTCACCAAAGACATTACATTACGGTAATGTAGGCCGCCTAATGTCTTTGCTTTCACTGCGCCGATGCCGGTACCGTCAGTGCAGAGAGCCGAGTTGACTCGAGCTGGTCACTGACGGTCTTGCACTCCGAGTCTGTCACTATATGTATTGTGGTGACAGCATTGAAATTTGCTGAGTTTAGCTGTCTCCTGATTAAATTATGGAAATTCCGGTAATCGTATGTTCTGTGAAATTCCACTAAGTCGGCACGAGTCACTATTGTCATAAGCTGCCCTCAGCTTTCCCACTAAGCTATCGTGGTCTCGATACGGTACGAGTAAGATCCCTTCATATCATGAATATTAAATAATCTTTGTTAAACCAATGAAACGACACCGGAAGCGGCATAATGACCTTTGAGGAGGCATCGAAGGTCAAGGACGTCATACGCGCACGCTTGCTGTTGGCTGCTCGACGTTGACAATTTGTATGTCCACATGTTTGGTTCTCATCAATTCTGTGTCCCATTGATAACTTGGATTTGAGTTTGTATTTGTGTTCCAGACGGTAGGGTTTCATGAGTTTACTCGCTGAGGGCAAATAGTCCCCCAGGAAAGAAACGTTTTCAGTCGAACGTACGTTACAAACTACACACGATTCTGAAAGTAGACTGATGTTTCGGCATAGTTTACGCGGCGTATTATGTTGACTCAACCCGTGTTTCACCCCGATCTCTGACCCTACGCACGTGTACCCCAGTTCCGTGATTAATCTACAGAACAGCAGTGGCATTTGTGGCCAGACATCAGACCGACACGTCAGCGGCTTCGGAATCGGCTTGTGAGGTACAAAAGCAGAGGAATTTTGGATCCGAGCTTTCGGTGGTCAAGCATGAGATAAAGGTCTTCTGTCAGCTCAGGTGATTTAAAGAACTACACGTTGACTGCTTCAGAGCTTCCTGGGGGCTCGGACCACAGTAACTGTAGGTACTTCTTGTTATAATTATCCTCCAGCAGACCATTGGGACAGTCAAGCATGAAAGGCCAGTGCTACATTGTCCTCTTTCTGTTGGTGTTGGCACTAACAAACAGTGTTGGAGGAGAAGAGAAACCCAAATCAGTATTTCCCAGTCGAACCAAGCCACCTGGACTGAAAGCTCCGAGGAAATGCTGGTGGGCAAAGGAAATCACGCCAGACCTTCATGTAGCGGGACGACTGACAGAGCGTCAGATTAAGTATGCAGCAGACGCTGGCTTCAAGAGTATTGTGTCGTTATTCACGTACCCAGATGACGAACCTCGGCAGACATTTGGTGGAGACAGCTTGCCGAACACAGCAGAGGCAAAAAAGATAACGGAAGAAATTGCTGATCTGAAATTCATCAATTTGCTGGATCCAATGGATGAGTGGGCTAGTGTGGAGGCTGTACAGAAACTAACTCAGGTAAAGCGGTCCTACTAATTACCGAAAACAACTCTTAATATGGGTAGCACACGGTTAAAACATAGAAATAACAACACACAAACATAATAACAACACACAAACATGATTTAAGGTGAAAAAGAGGCCTTAAATTTTAAAAAAGCTAAAAAGAAAAAAGGTGACATTGCAGAAAATAACCAGTCCGGACCAGACGGAGTCGCTTCCCTTGGGAGACACGTTCATTTCGTCCTGTTCTCTTGGAGTGAATAAGTACTTTTTTTCCTTTTAACTAGTTGAAGGCCTCTTTTTTCACCTTTAATCGTGGTTATGTGGTGTTATTTCTATGTTTTAACCGCGTTCTACCCGTATTAAGAGTTGTTTTCGGTAATTAGTAGGACCTCAGGTAAAGATCATTTACAGTAGAACAGACCATAAGTATTTTTTCAAAAGAAAGATTCAGATTTTTCCCTCAGAACCATGTAGCAGATAGATTAATCGGATAACAAGTCCAGTTTCATGGACCCCAAAACAACTTATTGACAACAGAGGTTACCACTAATTGAACAGTGATTTAGATTAATTTTACAGTTTTGAGTTACTTGAACTTACTTTGAAATTCAGTCCTGTTGACGACAGAGACCAGATTTCTTTTGTATGCACTAAGCACTGTTGCCTATTGGTTGGAACGATACGTGCAGTAAGATTTGATGCATTCTGATATTTTAAAACAGATAATCAACATCTGTTTATGGTAACAGGCTCTGCCAACTCTTCCCAAACCTGTCCTGCTGCACTGTGACCGGGGCTACACCATCACCTTTGTCACACTGATGTACCTGGCGAACCAGACACGCAACAATCCTGACTTCACTCCAAAGATCACCAGCAAAGAGTTCTACAACATCTCAGCAGCCATGGGACTTGACTTCATCTCCCGGATTCCGCAGGAAGTTGTTTCTGAGATTACCGGTGAACCCACGCCAGAGAACCCGCCAAAGTGAGCTAGTCTTTAGAGCTTTGTTTGCGTGGTTAGTTTCTTCTTCTTTCAGGCCAGGTGCTGGACTGATCTGGTTTTGTACTGTTGTCACAGTTGTACAGTTTCCGCATATGTTACAGGTAGTGTGTTGTGTTTGCATCTTATTTTTTGTAAATTGTTAATGTTATTTGTTAGTGTAGGACAGGAATGGTGCATCAGAGATGCTTTGATAGGCTGGTACATACATGTACAAAGTGTTCAGTCATTACAATTTATACCAGGTATCTGTTCAGAGTTCTTACTAAAGTATTGCTGAAAGGTTTACTCCACAAATTACATTTATTTATCTTTTCCAAATAACTGATTAACAGTTACCTAGTGGAGTTTTTGGTTTTGTTTTTTAGCATTATTCATTCTCTTCTCTCTCTTCTCTCTTTTCCCCCTACCCAGGCCAGATGTGGAACCAGAGGATTGGATGGATTACTGGGTAGCACATCCTGTCTACAAAAACTGGTACACTGGTGGGCAGATCACCAGGTCGCATATCCCTGTCATGAATGAGGTCGGTTTTAAAACTGTCGCCAACCTTCGCTCGGGGATTATGTTGGACGGGAAGCCAAACCAGGAGGAGGTAAATCTGTTGAACATCAAGTCACACACTGGCACCTACGCCAAAGGCGAGAAGGAACCGCGGCAATACAAAGAGAGGCTGGAGGAGACCAGAATCGATCCCAACCGACCAAACAAATTCATCAGTCCAGACTCACCAGTGAACTACGAGAGCAGAAACCTTGAGGAGTTTGGTGATGACGTTGGTTATCAGGAGCTGACGGAAAAACTGTATTTTCAGGCCTCACCTCTGAAATACTTGCATTTACCTGTTGGTAAGTATTGGGTAACTCAACGTGAATCCAGGTATTATGTTATAGTTTTAAATACAGGGTTCGTACAGGCATTGAATGTCTTTGAAAGTCTTGGAATTTTGGAGACCCTTTTTCAAGTCTTTGAAAGTCTTTAAATTTCGATGTTTTGAAAAAATGTCTTTGAAAGTCTTTGAAAAATCGCGAAATGATTATTTTTTTTTTTCTCCCCACGACCGTATTTTGGGGGCCAGCTCACTGTTTGCGCGTCTCTGGCCGTGTCACTGTGCCTTTCCTTTCACTCCGCTCGCCAGTGAGTTACTGATAGTTCATGGACATATTATTATAATATACGAGTATTCATTATTAGAATTGCGAGAGCACGGTCTTTGAATTTTTATTTTTGGTCTTTGAAAAGTGATGATGATGATGATGATGACGGAGACTTGATATAGCGCACGGCTCCACCCTAACTGAGTGCTCACGTCGCTTAGGGAGAGGTTTTGAAAGGAAAGATAGTTTTTAAAAAAGTCTTAGTCTTTTGTCTTTTAGTCTTTAAAAAGTCTTTGAATTTTGTTCTCAAATTCTTGTACGAACCCTGTTATACAGAAATAATGAAAAACTGTTTAAGGAGTACCTGTATGTAGATCTATATGGTTAATCGTCTTCTTGGTACATTGCATACATCATTAACAAAAATGTACAGTTCAAAGACTCATCTTCCAGTTCTGTGCAGATGGAACTTTGCTACGGAATCATTGTGAGCTCTTTTGGTACATTAGATGTACTTTGGTGTCATACATCATTCCACCTAGACATCTGCGTAGTGACACTAACAGCATGTTGCAGGCTGGCACTGAGCCAGCAGAAGGTTTCATGTGATGCTTAACTTAAGTATGAATCTGTATGAGAAATAACAAGGCTTAAAATCTTCACCCTTTTAGTGGAATTTCCACCTTTGGCTAAGAATTGTCCTCCCCCCCCCCAGTAAGTGTATTTCCTCCTCTGAAGCATTTAAAATCTTGTGAAAACACACCAAATTACACAGGTTTTAGTCTAATTTAAAAAAAAAAAAAAAAACTTTCGGGGAGCACGCCCCTGGACACCCCAAGTACAATGCAGAGATCTGCTTTGCATAGTGTGTGTATACATTGGTGGCTCTGCCTTTTCGTCACTAAATGCTACACACTTTTCATCCATTTTGGTATTTCAGGCTGGGGAATTTTCAGTCATATGGCAATTTTCAGTCAAATTTCCTATCCTTTCAGCAAAAAAAAAAAAAAAAAATCTGAGTTTCAGCCAGAGAACAGTAATGTATCATGATACATGTAATGCCATGTGGGACAGTCTAACATCATTTTTGAAGACTTGCATGTCAGTACCAAAGCAGTATATTACCTTGGGGTGCCAGGAGAGCCTACTAGATGTCTTTCAATATGCTAAACTATGTTTTCTGCAGTGGGGCGTTGCCCCCGTGGTCCCCCAGCAGGGCGCTGCCTCTGCACCCTGGCTTTGGTTTCAGTCCTCTTTTTTTTTTTTTGTCAGCAATTCCCCAACCTAGTATTTGGACCGTTTTAAGCTCTGGAGTCAGCTAGTGTTGAGGTTGTATAACTGTGGGTAATCTCGTGGTACGGTTCAGTAGGTGTTTAGTTTTGCGAACTGGAGCTTAGTGTCACTGGCTGAACTTGTCTTATCTTGGTTCATTAGTTCAGTATGCAGCCGCCGAGCACTCGTGTTAACAGGAAATCTTTGTCTAGTGATTGCTGTCCTTGTACATGTGTACTTTTTCCAGGCTAAAATATCTGGACAGTGAGACAATGAAATAATTATATCCTTAGCCTCTCTCTGAACCTATGACCTACTAAACTGAGGTCATAGTAGGGTGAACGAACTTCATGTTTACTGTAGAAAAACAAGTTGTTGCGCACTTGATAAGCACTAAACAACAGCATTATTGTCTTGTGTGTGTGTGTGGGGGGGGGGGGGGGGAGCATTTTGTATGTATTTTCCTTTTAAGTTTCTGTGAAAGTGTTAGGGATTCTTATCAGTATTTATTTCATTCATTTGATTTACTTGATACTTGTAACAGTTAACACTGTGACTGATGTAACTGATAGTTGTATCTTACAGTATCCTTGTGTGTGTGTGTTTGCACGTGCGTGTGTGTGTGTTTGCGCGTGCGTGTGTGTGTGTGTGTGTGCTTATTTGACTTACTTTATATCAGGATGATATTATAATGAACGGAGCAACTGCATGTGTCTGAAGGCAGTTTTCTAATTGAAATGTTCCATTTTAAAACAGACAATAAAGCATTTTTGAATTTGAATTCACTTTAAATCTTTGTTTTACAGCCACCAAAGGTCCATTCGGACCATATTTGGAGAAGGTGATGGACCAGCTGTTAGAGGCAAGCCGACAAGGACCCGTCATGGTACACTGCGCTATGGGAAAACGAGCAGGTGAGAAATTTTTATGGTATTGTCTTTTCCGTAGGGACTGAAACTCACCGATCATTGGTTTATCTAATAGAAGCATAATTATGAAAACAGTCTCTCACTTTCATAGTTTTTCCTAAAGTGCCTCACTAAATTAGAATGTCAGAAGGTTAAAAAAAACATGAGAGGACAACTTTAATTCAGGTTTTTAGCTGAAAGGCCTTCATCAGGGGACCAACATAAACAAACAAATATATTTAGTAATACAGTCACCAACGATTTTCATCAATAACTTTATATGGAGCTACTTTTTTATAGCTTCGTATTATAAGAGAAAAAGTTGGTCCTGGCCTAATGATCTAATATTATATATTTCAAGTCACTTGGGGTTCTCAGTTGCTCCATTTCGTTTCTGCATTAATGAAATTTTAACAAAAATGCAGGCTGGAAAAAAACTGTTTTAGAAGTAGCCGGAAGTACAGCTCCAGACAGCCCTGAGTGACGATGACATAAAGGGTAATGATACTCGGTAATTGATGTGTGCTGCCTAAACCTGTCATTAGACAGCAAGAAGCAGGGACGTTAAGTTAAAGTACTATTTAGAACTGTTACAGTCTTTGAAAGCAGCCTGCATGGTTTTCAAAACAGCATTAAAATGTTGGCTTACCGACCCCCGTAGCGTAGTGGTTAGCACTTCGGACCATGGACGGGGAGGTCCAGGGTCAAGTCCCAGCCGATGCAAGCGGGATTTTTCCTACCTAGGTCGGCTCCTACCCAGGGCGAGTGTGCTATGGGCCCAGTGGGGAGGCTGTTGCCACACAGCCAAGATTCACCCACTTCACGAGTGCGACTTTGGGGGTGCTTCCCTTGGTATGACACGTCTTATGATGTGGATGATTACACGGCCGGCACCGCAGGTGCCATAGTTCCCGGGCATGGTTAATGTCGGGAAGCGTGGAATGCGGCCCAGTCCCGCAGTCCCAAACCACATGGACCTCCATAGCATCATCTTACCATCATCCTCATGTCCATCATCATCATGCATAATAAAAAAAAAATTTAAAAATTGCCTCAGCTTCCAAGCCCTCCGTGGATTCCACCCATGACCTGGGAGGAACACCACGGGTGGCAAAAAAAAATAAAATAAAATAAAATGTTGGCTTGTTTCACTCACACGGAGAAGGGTAGAAACTGAACACCCTGACTTTTGTGAAATGTGTTACGTCACTGGCCTAGGATCAACTTCTCTTTGATAGGTATAAGACAGTGGTGCCATAAAAAGTTATCGAAAATCCTTGGCGACTGTATTAAATACCAAACGCACTATGCAAGAGCAGTGCTCTATATCTTGACTATGCCACACTCTTCCGCAGGTTCTGGGCATAGTTTCCTTAGGTTTACATTTACGTTTTCGTATGGCAACACAGATTACAGTTGTAACAATACATGTACAACCGTTGAAGCAACTAATATAAATCTGCTTTGGCCAGAAACGAGGCTGGTTTGCTGTGCAGGGGAGAGAACTGCACACTTGCTAGAGCAGTTCATGGCCTGACAGGGCTTGCAGAAATGTTTGATGACTGATGTCTTTTTAGCATGGACCGGTATAAATCTGCTCAAGAGAAAGGATACCTTGTTTTTGTACACTTTTTTGTTGTTGTTGTTTCCTTGTTCTTCACGAGAATACAAAAACTTCAAAAAAGTAGAGTGCAATAAACAAAACAAATTAATGAAGACCTGTCAGTGTATTCTAAATGTTTTGGTATTTTCATCTCTTTCTAGCACGCTAGCAGTCCTTCTCATGCTGAATTTTCCTCATCCTTTTCTCCGGTCTGTTGCAGCGTATGTGGCTGTTCTTGCTGCGGCTGTCCAGTACGACAAAGATTTAGAGTGGGCCCTGCGCAGATCCAGAGAGTTGGGTTTTGCCGTCTCCAAGACAAAAACACCAGAACTTTACCGTACCTACGTGGACTGGCTTGTGACCAAGAGGAAACCGCCAAAGGAGGAACTGTAGTAGGAATTTCTGATGAAAGTTTCAGTTTAACTTTAAGCATCTTGTGATCATGAGGCAGCCAGCACTATTTTGATGTTGTCGTGGAATTTTGGCGTAACTGGATTTTAAGAACAGCACAGGCTGACATGCATTGTACAGTTCTCCTGCGCTGTTCTCAAACTGTGCTTATGGCAAAATTTCATGATGTTGATTTCCTAAGCTCTCTCTCTCTCTCTCTCTCTCTCTCTCTCTCTCTCTCTCTCTCTCTCTCTCTCTCTCTCTCTCTCTCTCTCTGCTCGCTCTATTACAGGCTGGGGAATTTTCAGTCATTTGGCAGTTTTCAGCCAAGTTTTTTATCCTTTCAGCCAGAAAATCTAAGTTTCAGCCAAAGAAAAGGAAGGTGGAAAAAGGTTGCACAGAATATCATGATATAGGTAATACCATATGGGACAGTCTAACTTCATTTTTGAAGACTTGCATGTTGATACCAAGGCAGTAGTTTACTTTTGGGTGCCAGGAGAAGCTACTAAATGCCTTTAAAAATGCTTAAATTTGATTTCTTAAGTGGGGCATTGCCCCTGTGGTCCCCCAGCAGGGCGCTGAATCTGCAGCCCAACGTAGGTTTCAGTCTTTTTTTTCCTCAGCAATTCTCCAGCCTGTCTATTATAACAGGGTTATATCTTACAACACGCTTTTCCACCCCACATATTTTTTACACACCTCAAATTTTTTCCCACCACCGTTCACAAACTGAGAGAAAAATTACGGAAACACGCTGCAGTAAGTAAGTGAAAGGAAAGTACAAGAAATAATGATAAGTTTGGTCAGCAGGGCCCGTATGTAAAACTCGAGGTTAATTTAACCCACGGCTACGGGTCTAACCCAGACTAGGACCCCAAAAACCCCCAAAACAAAATTAAGTAAAGAAGGAAGCAAAGAAAGAAAGACAAATATCCTTCTATAACGGCATAGGCACCTTGCTCGAATGGACCCGCTTCCTGATTTAAAACCAACAGAAAATTTAACCCTAGAGCTAGTTTAGTTCGAGGTTAGACTCTCTAACCCGGGGCTAAACTCTCTAACCCCGACTTTTACATGCGGGCCCAGGTTTATAGTACAGTGTATTTCAGCGATCGTCAAATGCGCTCGCTTTCGCTACCAAATTTACCGTCGGGCGAGTGAAAGCTCCGGTAGCGGTAGCCCGAATGGCAAGCAGGAATTCTGAGATGAATCAGAACCTAGCAGCCACTCCGGCTTCCAGAATTTTTTTCGGGCTACCAGTTTTGTTCCGGGCGGTAGCCCGAATGGCTACCATGGTCCTGACACATTTGACGATCGCTGGTATTTATATTTAAGTGTAAAAGTATTTTTTGTGTATGTTTGATTGCTTGAATTTACTTAGCTACTATTTGTACAATAAATCTATGTGCATGACAACTACACTATGTATGCAGAGCACTTTTCATAAACCACCGTTACGACGCTCACATTCCACTGAACACTGGTTTTGCTTGCTTCACAATCTTTTGTTGCCAAAGAGGATTAGCATTATAGCAGCATTATATTTTGTTCAGTGACAGAATTTCTGCTTTCTTATAAATTGTTTGCTATTTTGGGCCAAGGGCATGTATATATATATATTTTACCGATGTATTTGTTCACTTCTTTCTTCTTCGTGTTTTGTTGGTTAATGGTGATTGTATTTGTTTGCTTGTTCATTTGCATTATAGTCTGTTATAACCAGTATTTGATTTTGCCAAATTACTTCATATAGTGCATTTGGTAATCCAGTCGCCAAAGGTTTTCAGGATTTTTTTTTTTTTTTTCATCAAACTGTGATTCTGTGTATCTTTGTTGCAAATAGATGTTTGCAAACTTGTGACCAAACTTTTTATCAGCCATGGATATGATTTTGGAGTAGCCAAAGACCACGGCGTTCATGAAAATTTGGGTGAAAGTGTGAGGTGGAAAAGAAAAAAAAAAAGTATCGAAATGAGCCTAAATTGTAATATACCTCCTGAGAACCTCAAGTGACACTGACAGTGATGTCAAACGTAATCTTGTTAAGTAATTGATGTGTACTCCTAACACCTTCATGAGATAGCGGGAAAAGGGACGTCAGTGAATGACATCAAAGTGTTATTTGGGAATAGTTTCATTCCTTGAAAAGGATTTGTCAGGTTTTCTCAAAATCAGTGAAAATCTTGATGTAGGCTGGTTTTACTTACGCCAAGAAGAAACAGAAAGACAGAGAGAAGACACTGGGTGTTCTAAAATGTATTAGCTCACAACTTCCTGAATAACTTTTTCTCTGCAATAGGTCTACAAATGTCGTTCCATAAAAAGCCATCGTTGAAATTTGTTGGCAACTGAGATACCAAACACAGTGTATTATTCTGTTTGATTCCTGTTACTAGCATTTCCCCTGCATGAGTCTGCAGAATGTAGGATTAGTCCCTGTTTAATTTGCATTTAGTTTCTTGTTGAATGTTACTGTTAGCTTTTTTCTTGGTGAGCATTTCCTTCCATTTGTTCGTCATAGTTGTACATGGCAGTTCAATGCTGTACCATACATGACTTTTTTCTTCTTTGATGTGCCAAGTGCAGACTGATCACTTTCTATGTTTGCTAAATTTCATATACATTTACAATGTGATCACCAGAGTTTGCAAGCATGTACGTATACGTTCAAGTCTACATAATATTACTGTTCAGGATTACATATATAGAAATTTTATGTAAGTGTTCCTCTTGAATCATGTAATGGATTCGTGATAGCGGAATGGCAGAGGGTTAGACTTTCAGTGCTCAAGTTGTGAGTTCAACTGAAGCCAAATATTTGTGCTGGCCTTTTTCTCGTTGCCCTGTCTTTGATTTGTGGAAACTCCTAAACACCCACCCACCCACTCTCTTAAATCATTTATTTCTACAGGACCATAAAACACGTCAACCCCTTAGGAGAAGGAGAAACAGTTTTGTGGAAACATTTTTCAGGGTTGGTAAATCTTGCAGTAAAGCAGCTTAAAGTAAGCAGTTGATACTACGCTGTTTGACGTGATCTGATCTTATATTGAAACAGGTAATTTTGAGAGAACATTGATTCCAAATTATAGTAGCAAGTGTAGATTTATTTGTGATTACAGTGTACCTGGAAAAATCCCTAGCTGTTTACTTCTCATACTGTTTGGAGGAGTGGAATTTCCAAAATTGTAAGTGGAAATGCAACTGTTCTTCGTTCAAATCCCTGGAAGATACTTAATTCTAGAGGCTTTGTGTCCAAAATAACCTCACAGCTTTGGTTTGGAAATGCTCAGCCCACCAAATTTAAACAATAAATGCAATTCTAAAATCCGAAATTTAAATAGCTGAGCTGATCCTTCGCACCACGTGATTGTAATGTGTTTATGTCCAGTGTGTGAGAATGCGTGTGATTCACGTGAGCGTGTGTGTTGGGTTCAGTTCGCGGCGCTTTGAGCCGATTCATGAAATTGGGTAAAGCGCCTATACAACACTCATTATTATTATTACAGCGGATGGAGAACTTCACACCTCAAACCTCACACCTCTTGTGTGATGTCAGACTGTAATATTTTCAAGTTGCAATACTCGACTGTCACATCCAGTTCAGGGCATGGCTGTTGTTTGCAATGTCACATGTGTTTGGAACATGGAATATTTTGTGCCTTACCTCATCTTTGTCTTCTAGTATACCATCACTGTCATTTTGTGAGACTGCATGCATCTCTCGCCATTTTCAACTTGCAACCCTGCCGTTTGGATGGGGAGCAAAAGGCAGACCTTTTCTATGGATGTACTGCACCATGGTTTGTTTGGTCACAACATTTCTATCTTGGACTCTCTTTTTATAATTATTATTATAATCCGGGCTGAAAATCTTCCACCTTTTGGCGGATTACCACCTTCGGCTCAAACGTTTCCTCCCCCATGTTTCCTCCTCTGAAGCACTTCAAATCACGCTAATTTGCTCCAAATTGCACAGATTATAGTCAAATTCTAAACATTTTCTTCCAAAAGAAGTATTTCCTCCTGTAAAGCACTTAAAATCATTCCAAATTGCACAGACTTTAGTCTAATTTAAAAAAAAAAAAAAAAATCAGGGGATTATGCTCCCGGACACTCCTAGCATATCACAGCAGACGCACGCACATGACTTTGTCACTAAAAGCTATGCACTTCACTTTTATTTACTGCTTTTGGATCATGACCATTTTAAGCCCTGTAGTATATAAAATAGTGTCATTTCTTTCTGTCTCTTTCAGGGGGGGGGAGGGGGGGGGGGGGCAGGGTGAATTTTTACAATGTACATTCTCAATGGTGAGTTTTTGTGCAGTTGAGAGTCAGCACGCCGTGTATTCATTTTGCACTCTGTTGGTGATTGTGCCATGCGTTTTTTCACAAGAGTGAAATAAAGAGAAGAGTTACCCAAGAACTGTAGGGTTGGGCGAGCCTAGGTAGAACTCGCACTCGGATTTACCTCACAGAGGTCGAGTATATTGGAGTTTGAACCACTGGGCCGGGATGTGGTGGCAACTGACCACACCCTTGTTACCACTGCTGGTCTAGCCCCCCAATGTCACGCTTGGTTGATACTGGTGAACCCCATTTCTCAAGATTTTTGCTGAGACAATGATAATTGGGACAGTACCGGTACTTGCAGGACTTAAAATCTTCCTCCATTTGGAGGATTGCCTCTGCTGGCTAACTTCATCAAAACAAAAAGAAAAAAAAAAATTTTCCTTCTCTGAAGCACTTAAAATCATGCCCCAAATGCAACAGATGATAACAGAAAAAAAAAAAAAAAAAGCGTGCGGGTGGCGCAAGGGGGCATGCCCCAGGATCCCCCTAGCATAGCGTTTCTGCTTTGTGGATGCCTGCTTATGGCTTAGCCACTTCACCACTAAATACTACAAACATTTACCTCCTTTTGAATCATGGACCATTTTTTGCCCTGTGCTAGTTCAGTACAGGAAAGTTCGCCACTTAGGTGAACACTAGCCCATAGCAACTCATGGCTAACTCTGACTTTTAT